>CM059791.1:4930911-5093411 GCA_030435695.1 Brachymystax lenok tsinlingensis | reverse complement strand
TCTCTCTCACACACACACACACACACACACAAACACACACACACACACACACACACACACACACACACACACACACACACACACACACACACACACACACACACACACACACACACACACCCTGCTGAGAGAGGGAGCGCAGATGACCATGCATGTTGTGTAAATTATTTGATTACTGGTTGATAACTATAACCCCACATTTAAATTATTCTGCCAATCAAATATTCCGTTTTTTTTTTTTTAAACTACGTATAGCAGGTCAACAACAAGGCTTTAATCATCAGTGGCACTCTTTCAACCCTCTCCACCCACTAGTCTGACAGAATCAACTACAGAGTCCACCTTCAAAAGACAGAGGACAATTACAGATTACTTCCCCAAGACACACAGTCTGAGAATGGTCGGACACACTACCCTGCAGCGATAACTAACTAGTTCAGTTGGTCTGGTAGGAGGGGAGCCTAGGAGTGGGTGTATATTTATAAATCTCCTACATAAACACTAGTTTGGTGTTCCAGGCAAGCTAAAAACATCTCAACTCTAATTTATAACGAGCCCAGTTGTACAAGGTTATTTGAATTATGCAAGGGCGTGTGTTTGAGGGGTAGGAGAGAAGAAAGCCTCTCTTGATGTTCCTCTGGGTGGGCCTACCCTGCCGCCGTACCCCTCCAATCATCAGTGAGCCCTGCTGTGTTGGTTGGTCTGTTCTCTGATATAAAAATAGTTTTATCCTCTCTGTACACTTAGCTGCGGTAAGTATGGGAGTGGAGAAGCCCAAGTTTGAATTAACGGGCGTACAGTGTACATTTTGCTACCACAACTAACAAAATAGAAGAAGCCTACATAGACCTTTGAAAACGTTCAGACTATGTACATTTACCATGTATATTTACCATGTATATTTACCATGTACTGTATATTACCATGTATATTTACCATGTACTGTATATTACTATGTATATTTACCATGTATATTTACCATGTACTGTATATTACTATGTATATTTACCATGTATATTTACCATGTACTGTATATTACCATGTATATGTACCATGTACTGTATATTACCATGTATATTTACCATGTACTGTATATTACCATGTATATTTGCCATGTACTGTATATTACCATGTATATTTACCATGTACTGTATATTACCATGTATATTTACCATGTATATTTACCATGTACTGTATATTACTATGTATATTTACAATGTATATTTACCATGTACTGTATATTACCATGTATATGTACCATGTACTGTATGTTACCATGTATATTTACCATGTATATTTACCATGTACTGTATATTACCATGTATATTTACCATGTACTGTATATTACTATGTATATTTACCATGTATATTTACCATGTACTGTATATTACCATGTATATGTACCATGTACTGTATGTTACCATGTATATTTACCATGTATATTTACCATGTATATTTACCATGTACTGTATATTACTATGTATATTTACCATGTACTGTATATTTCCATGTATATTTACCATGTACTGTATATTACTGTGTATATTTACCATGTACTGTATATTACTATGTATATTTACCATGTATATTTACCATGTATATTTACCATGTATATTTACCATGTACTGTATATTACTATGTATATTTACCATGTACTGTATATTACCATGTATATTTACCATGTATATTTACCATGTACTGTATATTACCATGTATATTTACCATGTATATTTACCATGTACTGTATATTACCATGTATATGTACCATGTACTGTATGTTACCATGTATATTTACCATGTACTGTATATTACTATGTATATTTACCATGTACTGTATATTACCATGTATATTTACCATGTATATTTACCATGTACTGTATATTACTATGTATATTTACCATGTATATTTACCATGTACTGTATATTACCATGTATATGTACCATGTACTGTATGTTACCATGTATATTTACCATGTATATTTACCATGTATATGTACCATGTACTGTATTTTACCATGTATATTTTTAAGTGTACATTATGGGTCCGAGGTTGAAGAGGCTGAGAGAGAAGTAAGTGATGGGTGAAATAATTCAGTAGACCTTAACTCTGCAGGACCTTGGGGGGGGACACAACCCAACGCACCCCTGGATGGACACACAGAACCCAACACACCCCTAGGGGTGGGTCACAACCCAACGCACCCCAGGGTTCACACACAGATATTGAAAAAACAACAATATTGCAATGGTTTGTAGATACTTACTGATATAGAAGGTGCTTGGAGCCTGCTGATCTTCAAACTGCTGCATGAGGAGACTGCTGGTCTGGTTGTCATGACGAAGCCATAGAGCCACTCCCAAGATCACACCTCCAGCCAGCTGTCAGAGAGAGAGAGAGAGAGAGAGAGAGAGAGAGAGAGTCAGTTTACACAGTCTTCCTATTAGATTGTCTTCTCCGCTGTACTCCTGCTTGCTCTTTGGGGTCTATGCCGGGGGGGGGTTTACTGTAAAGCACTTTGTGACAACAATCACCCTCTCCAATCTGTCAGAGTTGGTGAAAACCTAACTTGTGTCTCTAGACACCGTTGTCCTCTCCAATGAGCTGGAAACCGAATCCTCAGTGTGAAAAGAGAGTTAGAGAGACTGCCATTCTTGCAGCTCACCAGTCAAAACAACACTAAAGGAGGGAACAGTAAATCACAGGGAAGCTAGGGTCCAGGATATGCTGTGTGACTTTTAATGATAAGGAGTTTTTTTCCCCTTAAACAAGGTTGAAGGAAAAAGCAAGGGGGGAAAAGAATGCTTGCAGAATCGCATTGGGTACCAACAAGCCACTCTAGCCTCAACACAAATAAAGTAAACCTACATTTGACCCTAGACTACATACTACCAAGTAAACCTACATTTTACCCTAGACCACATACTACCAAGTAAACCTACATTTTACCCTAGACTACATACTACCAAGTAAACCTACATTTTACCCTAGACCACATACTACCAAGTAAACCTACATTTGACCCTAGACCACATACTACCAAGTAAACCTACATTTGACCCTAGACCACATACTACCAAGTAAACCTACATTTGACCCTAGACTACATACTACCAAGTAAACCTACATTTGACCCTAGACTACATACTACCAAGTAAACCTACATTTGACCCTAGACTACATACTACCAAGTAAACCTACATTTGACCCTAGACTACATACTACCAAGTAAACCTACATTTTACCCTAGACCACATACTACCAAGTAAACCTACATTTTACCCTAGACTACATACTACCAAGTAAACCTACATTTTACCCTAGACTACATACTACCAAGTAAACCTACATTTGACCCTAGACTACATACTACCAAGTATACCTACATTTGACCCTAGACCACATACTACCAAGTAAACCTACATTTTACCCTAGACTACATACTACCAAGTAAACCGTACTTTTGAGGGAGTTATATCCAAAGATTGCTTATGGGTACCTTCGTGTGTGATATTACTGTTCTCAGATGTATTATTCATAGATTGTAGACGTGTATTAGAATTAAATAATAATGTTTTGCAAAACACTATACTGTATATCGATTGTTTAGCTGGAATGGAATGTTTGTATCCTGTATATATTTGACTGAGATATGTGGTTGTCTCATCTAACTATCTTAAGATCAATGCACTAACTGTGAGGCACTCTGGATAAGAGCATCTGATCAATTAGAAATGACAAATGTAAATGTTTTACATACAGATCTCATATTAGTGTATTGATTATTTTTCTTTAAATATATATATTTCTATTTGTACAGTTCTTTATTGAAAATGTAGTTAATTTGTTACATTTGACTGTGTAAAACCTAGCAGTACTACGGATTTCTCTGAGAGCGAGGTGGAAATATAGCTTTTTTTGCAAACAGACATGATTATTTGTCTCTCTGAAATGAAACCAACAAGTGACAGATTTCAAATCAATTCATGTCAGTCAATCGAACAACCCCATGCGATGATTATTATTTAGTGGAAAAAACACGCCAATCTACTTCCTAAATTCTTCAAACAATAAAAGCTAATTTACCAAAAATGGATATATAGAGGTTTTTTTTGGAATGAAACTCTTCATTTGAGCCTGAACATGAGCAAACCACCAAAGACACACCATCATCTTCAGTTAATTTGAGAAGGAAGCATGTGGGAACAAAGGAAATGTCAATGAAAACATATTTCCCTCCCCCAATCTAACAAATCAGACCTGGGATTCAAATGGTAATTGAAAAACATTTCAAATACTTTTACCATGCTTGACTGAGCATGCCTGGCGCAATGGAACCAATGGAATAGCTCCAAAAGGCAAACCCAGTCCTCCTGGCCCACCAGGCAGACTGAAGCAAGTGCTGAAAGTATCAGAATGATTCCCAAGTACTATTTGAACCCATGCAGGTCTGCTCCTCATTTCTCTGCGCTGCCTTGCCTGGCACATCTGGTAAAAACTGGATGGAGCCACGCTCGCATCCTACTACAACACACACACACACGCACAAACTATCTCCGTGTTTCTGTTGTGAGCAACAGTAAAACACTAGGCTTTTTTATGTCTCAATCTATAAATTCTACAATCCAACTGTTGTTGGATTGTATGTGTTATGTGTAGGGAATTATTGAAAAGTGAATTATTGAAAAGTGTACGGTACTTCCTTCAGGACAGGCTTACAATTTTGCGCCATTACAGTTTTCCACACGGTTAAATCTTCAGTGGGATCATTGAACAATATAGGCCTGTCCTACAAGAGAAACTCACACAATGTAACAATTTGTGATATAGTCAGTGATACTGGTATCACAACAGTTGGAGTATTACAAGTTCAATTACAAGCTAAAAGTAACAGTCGCGATGCGCTTTCATCAACCACCTGATTGAAGATAATAAAACAATATAACATAACACCAATTAAAAACAATACATGATTACTAGATAAAAAAAGTATTTAAAAAAAAAAAAAAAATGTCAACTCACCCAGAAAACGAAATTAAGGAAAAATAGCATGAATTTGATGCACTTTGTGCAGCCCACTACTGTCATGATGCTCGAGTGTTCAGGTCCGTTCTTAAAAGAGAAATAAATTATTACCGTGCGCGTGATACCAAGACTATGTCCAAGATTCTAAGAAGAAGGACCGTTAGAGCTTCTCCTCCTTTATAACAAGTCAACATCTGTGAGAGAGAACTCGAGGTCTGTCCACCCAGATTGGGTAGAAACTCCTCCTGCTACTAATGAGTGTGTAAGCCAGACTGGAGACTGAGGTGGTATAGACATGGAGAGCAGGGCACTGCCCACCAAGTGGTGAGGGTGGTAGAGAAGGGTGATGCCCACCAAGTGGTGAGGGTGGTAGAGCAGGGTGATGCCCACCAAGTGGTCAGGGTGGTAGAGCAGGGTGATGCCCACCAAGTGGTGAGGGTGGTAGAGCAGGGTGATGCCCACCAAGTGGTATAGACATGGAGAGCAGGGCTTGGCTCTCTTATCATCTTATAGGCTATAGAAGTCAGGAGTCATAAAGTGGTTGGTAGAGTATAGTGGTTGGTAGGGTATAGTAGTAGGTAGGGTATAGTGGTTGGTAGGGTATAGTGGTTGGTAGGGTATAGTGGTTGGTAGGGTATAGTGGTTGGTAGGATATAGTGGTTGGTAGAGTATAGTGGTTGGTAGAGTATAGTGGTTGGTAGGGTATAGTAGTAGGTAGGGTATAGTGGTTGGTAGAGTATAGTGGTTGGTAGGGTATAGTGGTTGGTAGAGTATAGTGGTTGGTAGGGTATAGTAGTAGGTAGGGTATAGTGGTTGGTAGAGTATAGTGGTTGGTAGGGTATAGTGGTTGGTAGGGTATAGTAGTAGGTAGGGTATAGTGGTTGTATGGTATGGTGGTTGGTAGGCTATAGTGGTTGGTAGAGTATAGTGGTTGGTAGAGTATAGTGGTTGGTAGGGTATAGTGGTTGGTAGAGTATAGTGGTTGGTAGGGTATAGTGGTTGGTAGAGTATAGTGGTTGGTAGGGTATAGTGGTAGGTAGGGTATAGTGGTTGTAGGGTATAGTGGTTGGTAGGCTATAGTGGTTGGTAGGGTATAGTGGTTGGTAGAGTATAGTGGTTGGTAGGCTATAGTGGTTGGTAGGGTATAGTGGTTGGTAGAGTATAGTGGTTGGTAGGGTATAGTGGTTGGTAGGGTATAGTGGTTGGTAGGGTATGGTGGTAGGTAGAGTATAGTGGTTGGTAGAGTATAGTGGTTGGTAGGGTATAGTAGTAGGTAGGGTATAGTGGTTGTATGGTATGGTGGTTGGTAGGCTATAGTGGTTGGTAGAGTATAGTGGTTGGTAGAGTATAGTGGTTGGTAGGGTATAGTGGTTGGTAGAGTATAGTGGTTGGTAGGGTATAGTGGTTGGTAGAGTATAGTGGTTGGTAGGGTATAGTGGTAGGTAGGGTATAGTGGTTGTAGGGTATAGTGGTTGGTAGAGTATAGTAGTTGGTATGGTATAGTGGTTGGTAGAGTATAGTGGTTGGTAGGGTATAGTAGTAGGTAGGGTATAGTGGTTGTATGGTATGGTGGTTGGTAGAGTATAGTGGTTGGTAGGGTATAGTGGTTGGTAGAGTATAGTGGTTGGTAGGGTATAGTGGTTGGTAGAGTATAGTGGTTGGTAGGGTATAGTGGTTGGTAGGGTATAGTGGTAGGTAGAGTATAGTGGTTGGTAGAGTATAGTGGTTGGTAGGGTATAGTAGTAGGTAGGGTATAGTGGTTGTATGGTATGGTGGTTGGTAGGCTATAGTGGTTGGTAGAGTATAGTGGTTGGTAGAGTATAGTGGTTGGTAGGGTATAGTGGTTGGTAGAGTATAGTGGTTGGTAGGGTATAGTGGTTGGTAGAGTATAGTGGTTGGTAGGGTATAGTGGTTGGTAGGGTATAGTGGTTGGTAGAGTATAGTGGTTGGTAGGGTATAGTGGTTGGTAGAGTATAGTGGTTGGTAGGGTATAGTGGTAGGTAGGGTATAGTGGTTGTAGGGTATAGTGGTTGGTAGGCTATAGTGGTTGGTAGGGTATAGTGGTTGGTAGAGTATAGTGGTTGGTAGGCTATAGTGGTTGGTAGGGTATAGTGGTTGGTAGAGTATAGTGGTTGGTAGGGTATAGTGGTTGGTAGGGTATAGTGGTTGGTAGGGTATAGTGGTAGGTAGAGTATAGTGGTTGGTAGAGTACAGTGGTTGGTAGGGTGCAGTGGTTGGTAGGGTGTAGTTGTTGGTAGGGTATGGTGGTTGGTAGGGTGTAGTTGTTGGTAGGGTATAGCTGTTGGTAAGGTAGGGTATAGTGGTTGGTAGGGTATAGTGGTTGTAGGGTATAGTGGTTGGTAAGGTATAGTGGTAGGTAGGGTATAATGGTTGGTAGGGTATAGTGGTTTGTAGGGTATAGTGGTTGGTAGAGTATAGTGGTTGATAGGGTATAGTGGTAGGTAGGGTATAATGGTTGGTAGGGTATAGTGGTTTGTAGGGTATAGTGGTTGGTAGGGTATAGTGGTTGGTAGAGTATAGTGGTTGGTAGGGTATAGTGGTAGGTAGGGTATAATGGTTGGTAGGGTATAGTGGTAGGTAGAGTATAGTGGTTGGTAGGCTATAGTGGTTGGTAGAGTATAGTGGTTGGTAGGGTATAGTGGTAGGTAGGGTATCATGGTTGGTAGGGTGCAGTGGTTGGTAGGGTGTAGTTGTTGGTAGGGTATGGTGGTTGGTAGGGTGTAGTTGTTGGTAGGGTATAGTGGTTGGTAGGGTGCAGTGGTTGGTAGGGTGTAGTTGTTGGTAGGGTATGGTGGTTGGTAGGGTGTAGTTGTTGGTAGGGTATAGTGGTTGGTAGGGTATAGTGGTTGGTAGGGTATAATGGTTGGTAGGGTATAGTGGTTTGTAGGGTATAGTGGTTGTTAGGGTATAGTGGTTGGTAGAGTATAGTGGTTGGTAGGGTATAGTGGTAGGTAGGGTATCATGGTTGGTAGGGTATAGTGGTTTGTAGGGTATAGTGGTTGGTAGGGTATAGTGGTTGGTAAGGTATAGTGGTAGGTAGGGTATAATGGTTGGTAGGGTATTGTGGTTTGTAGGGTATAGTGGTTGGTAGGGTATAGTGGTTGGTAGGGTATAGTGGTTGGTAGGGTATAGTGGTAGGTAGAGTATAGTGGTTGGTAGAGTATAGTGGTTGGTAGGATATAGTGGTTGGTAGGGTGCAGTGGTTGGTAGGGTATAGTGGTAGGTAGGGTATCATGGTTGGTAGGGTATAGTGGTTTGTAGGGTATAGTGGTTGGTAGGGTATAGTGGTTGGTAAGGTATAGTGGTAGGTAGGGTATAATGGTTGGTAGGGTATTGTGGTTTGTAGGGTATAGTGGTTGGTAGGGTATAGTGGTTGGTAGGGTATAGTGGTTGGTAGGGTATAGTGGTAGGTAGAGTATAGTGGTTGGTAGAGTATAGTGGTTGGTAGGATATAGTGGTTGGTAGGGTGCAGTGGTTGGTAGGGTATAGTGGTTGGTAGGGTGCAGTGGTTGGTAGGGTGTAGTTGTTGGTAGGGTATGGTGGTTGGTAGGGTGTAGTTGTTGGTAGGGTATAGCTGTTGGTAAGGTGGGGTATAGTGGTTGGTAGGGTATAGTGGTTGGTAGGGTATAGTGGTTGTAGGGTATAGTGGTTGGTAGAGTATAGTGGTTGGTAGAGTATAGTGGTTGGTAGGGTATAGTGGTTGGTAGGGTATAGTGGTTGGTAGAGTATAGTGGTTGGTAGGGTTTTTTTGTTGCTAGGGTATAGTGGTTGGTAGAGTATAGTGGTTGGTAGGGTTTTTTTGTTATTAGGATATAGTGGTTGGTAGAGTATAGTGGTTGGTAGGGTATTGTGATTGGATTTTTTTGTTCACTTTATTAAAACTGCTAAGTTGCCCAGTTTTTTTTAAACACTTTGTTGGTAAAGTTTCCTGTTATTTATCCCATTACAAACAACTATTCAACAAGTAAACAAATAGGCATTTATTTTCCACCAATTGGAGCCATATCAAAGCTGAATCAATGTCTACAAGATCTCATAGAGACAGTATACTACGTAACAGAACCGAATATAATAGGATAGTACTGTACACCGTACCACTAGGCAACATGCGTCCTTTGATTGACACTTTGTTATCACCATTTGCTCTAGAATTCCGCTCACTGTACATCATTCAAAACAACTAAGCTACTTCGTAAGGTCGAAACTCAACAAGATAAAAAAAAGACCTGTTCCCAACTAAACGGATTGAGTTCAAATGGTTGGTATGCAAATGTTGCATGGACGTTTCACCACTAAAACTTGAAGAATTATCACTCACGAAACACGTTTGACAGTGAGAAATGTGAAGGGAGGATGATCACAAAAATGTGTGTACATTTTTTATTTTATTTCACCTTTATTTAACCAGGTAGTTCTATATGATGTCATAATACACCTTTATTTAACCAGGTAGTTCTATATGATGTCATAATACACCTTTATTTAACCAGGTAGTTCTATATGATGTCATAATACACCTTTATTTAACCAGGTAGTTCTATATGATGTCATAATACAGGTAGGCTAGTTGAGTTCTCATTTACAACTGTGACCTGGACCAAGATAAAGCACAGCAGTTTGATACATACAACAACAAAGAGTTACACATGGAATACACAGACATACAGCCAATAATACAGTAGAAAAAATAAAAAAATAAAAAATAAGTCTTGGATTTGGGATCTTCAGCTCTGGGGGAAAAGGATCCAGGGGGGCGGGACTAAGAGCAGTTGTAGGCTCTGACAACGTTCTGGCAGTGTCAGAAATAGAGCTCCACAGTGGATGTGTCATAATACCCATAAAACCTAGCGGTCAAACAGGGCAATGGTTCCAATCGTTTTCGTACGATTTTTCCTATGGGGATTTTAGAAACACTTAAAATAAGGGCTTTGTTTCATGTAGGCTTACTCTGGTGTGACATTTTGATAACCTTGTAAATCTCTCTCGTTCAAGGTGACTTTTATCAATATATTCAGCTCTATTTACTCTCAGATTCAAAAATGCTAAATAGCATCAAAGGAGACATCATGCAAGACTACAAATCCCTGCAAGCTCCTGCACGTCATCTCTGTCTGACATTTTTGCTAACAGGTATTGTGTCAATTTAAAGCTTGCACAAGATATGTCACAGAATTGTCCATTTAAAATACATTTTGCCAATTTATTCATTACTACATTTAGCTTTAACATTAGATAGTTAATCCATAGATTCTTAACTTTGCCTCAATTCAGGAGTCTCATCCAGATCATCATGGTAATTGTAGTTCTTTATTATAGCCACATTAGCATCTAATTAGCATTTCATTTTTTGGGGGGTAAATACAGGCAAATATTTTGATAAAAGTCACCTTGTCCTAGAGAGATTTACACGGTTATCAAAACATCACGCCAGAGTAAGCAGATCCCGGTGACCAATTGGAACACTGCGGAGTATGCACATGGAATATGCACACTAAATAATAGGATCATTGTGAATAGTCAAGATTACTATAATAGTTTGACTTAAACATTTACATCCTTTGCAAGAAGAATGATTTCCCTAATAATGTTGTTTATATAACATTTGAAATCAGGCTACCTGATGGGATTTTGATGAATGCACAAAAAATCGCCAACCAAAATAAACATTCTACCACAGCGACTATGTAATTTTTGGGAAGTGGATTTGATTCTGAGTTCTTATATAAAGTTTGTATGTGAAAACTATTTCTAAGATTTTGTCACGTCTACTCCCGTTCCCCCTCTCCGACGCTCGACGTCGCCGGTTTACAAACCGCTGGCTCTGACTACCATCATTACGCACACCTGGCACCATCGTTATGCGCACCTGTGACCTCATCATGAGACACACCTGGACTCAATCACTTCACTGATTACCTCCCCTATATCTGTCACTCTGTTAGTTCCATTCCCCAGGCTGTATTGGTTATGTGTTTCATGTCCAGACGCTACTCTTGGTTTGTATGTTAATTGTATTATTAAACTCATCCCCTGCACTTGCTTCTCGACTCCCAGCGTCTCCGTTACAGAATACTGCCTCGACAAATGGAAGCAGCAGGAAATCAGGACATCTCCCAGACGGTCGACGAACAGGGACACCTACTTTGTCAGCACCAGGACCAGCTGTCGCAACTGGGGACGGCTATGGGAAGAGGTTCTTTGAAGTATTCAACGTCTCGAACATACCCAAGAGGCGTTGCCTTCAACTAGTGGAGGATACTCTACCACCAGTCGACCCAGCGAGCCAGTCCATTCAGCAGTCCACCCCAGGTCAGTGATGGCCGTTTGTCCCTCCTGGATAAATATGACATAACCACATCTAAATGCTGTGGCTTCCTACTCCAGTGCTCCCTCTATTTTGGCTTCCTACTCTGGCTTCCTACTCCAGTGCTCCCTATATTTTGTGCACCAGACGGGAGCTCCCACCACCGAGAGGTGTAGACATGGTTATTTCTCTGCTGACTGGGTGGGCGTTGGAGTGGGCTTCGGCCGTCTGGGAGAGAGGAGAGGAGGAGCTGGCTTCGTATGAGGGGTTCATGGCTTTGTTCAGTGGTATCTTCGATCGTTCACTGGAGTGCAGAGAGGGAGGTGAGTGCCTATTTCAACTATGGCAGGATGATCAGACCGCTGTCGAGTACACACTCACCTTCCGGACATTAGCAGCATCCAGCGGATGGAATGAGCCAGCGCTCTGTACGCTATTCAGAAGAGGACTGCGCAAGAAGATACAGATGGAACTGGCATCGCTACAACAACCTCTCCTTGGACGCACTCATTGCGATGGCCTACTTCGGGGGCCTCGGTACCCTCGTCGCTTCTCTCCTTCCCTCAGTGACCACTCCGTATCAGAGCCTGAACACATGGCGGTAAGGAAACAATACATGTCCCTCATGTACAGTTTCTACAGCGCTAGTGGATTCCGGTGTCGCCCGGGAACTTTATTAACCAGACCCTTGCCTCCTCTCTGAACATCACCTCATACCCGCTCTCCTCTCCGTTTCCGGTCCAAGCCATTGATAATTGGCCACTAGGATCCGGAACCATCACACACATCACCCTCACCGTGGAGTCCATTCATCTGGAAAACATTCCCTTCTTCGTCATTAGTGTACCAGTTCACAAGATCAGCCTCGGCTTCCCAACGCCATAACCCCGCCATTTCATGGTCAAGGATGAGAATCACGGACTGGGCACCCGAATGCCTGTCATCTTGAGCGCATCTACGTTCCCACATGGATAAAGGATCGGCTGCTGACCTAGGCACACACAGCTGTCGTTGCTGGACATTCAGGATCACCCGTACTATTCAATCTCCAATCAATTCAATCTTATTAGAGTCAGGCGTGTTAGCTGGGGCTGGGGCAAAACTGTGACACCAATCAGGCCCTCGAGGACTGGAAATGCCCACCCCTGGTCTATGACATGGGTGGCTGGAGTCTTTGACCATTTTTTTAAGGCCTTCCTCTGACACCGCCTGGTATAGAGATCCTGGATGGCAGGGAGCACAGCCCCAGTGATGGACTGGTCCAAATGCACCACCCTCTGTAGCACCTTGAGGTCGGATGCCAAGCGGTTCCCGTACCAAGCGGTGATGCAGCCAGTCAAGATGCTGTCAATAGCGCAGCTGTAGAACTTTTTGAGGATCTGAGGACCCATGCCAAATATTTTCAGCCTCCTGAGGGGGAAGAGGCATTGTTGTGCCTTCTTTATGACTGTGTTGGTGTGTTTGGACCACGATTGATCCTTAGTGATGTGGACACCAAGGAACTTGAAGCCTTCGACCCGTTCCACTTCAGCCCCGTTGCGTGCTCGACTCCATTTCCTATAGTCCACGATCATCTCCTTTGTCTTGATTACGTTGAGGGAGAGGATGTTGTCCTGGCAACACATGGCCAGGTCTTATCGTCGTCGGTGATCAAGCCTACCACTGTCGGGTCGTCGGCAAATTTAATGATGGTGTTGGAGTCCTGCGCAGCCACGCAGTCGTGGGTGAACAGAGAATACAGTAGGGGACTAAGCAATCACCCCTGAGGGGCCACAGTGTTGAGGATAAGCGTGGCAGATGTGTTGTTGCCTACCCTTACCACCTGGGGGCGGCCCATCAGAAAGTCCAGGACCCAGTTGCAGAGGGAGGTGTTTAATCCCATCACTATAGCCCGTGTACGATGGATGGTTTACCTCACTATAGCCCGAGTACCATGAATGGTTTACATCACTATTATAGCCTAAGTACCATGAATGGTTTACATCACTATAGCCTAAGTGCCATGCGTCACTTTAAAAGCTGATGGACATAGAAATACCATAGTGTTGGCATCCCAAATGGCTCCCTATATAGTGCTCTACTCTTGACCAGGGATGGCAACCTATTCCCTATATAGTACACTACTCTCCAAAGCCCATAGTCTTCTGGTTAACAGTAGTGCACATTGGGCCCTATTCAGACTTAGGAAATTTACGCACTTCTCAGTAGTTGGTATTTAGACTTATCTTATGCATTTAACCGCTAAAAACCCAGGCCCACCATCAGAACTAAAACAAATCAGCCAGGCCCACCATTAGAACTGAAACAAATCAGCCAGGCCCACCATCAGAACTAAAACAAATCAGCCAGGCCCACCATCAGAACTAAAACAAATCAGCCAGGCCCACCATCAGAACTAAAACAAACAGAACTGAAACAAATCAGCCAGGCCCACCATCAGAACTAAAACAAACAGAACTGAAACAAATCAGCCAGGCCCACCATCAGAACTAAAACAAATCAGCCAGGCCCACCATCAGAACTAAAACAAACCAGCCAGGCCCACCATCCGAACATAAACAGAATTAAGTACAATTTCCATCCTAAAACAGTCTGCCACACACGTTCTCTGAATGAAATTAGAAACAAACCATTAAAAACCCTTTGTTGGGAGACTAAGCACGAAGGATTTTCTAAAAAGTTTCCCTTGGGCTGTTTTGTTTTGACAAATCACTCTTCAAAGGACTTTGCTGTTCAAAGGACTGTTTACTGCTGTTCAAACGCTGTTTCAACTAATGACATAAATTACTATTTGTAGTTTTAAAGCAGGCCATGCTGCCTGTTGCTTAACAGTGAACACAGTACAGCATCATATGTAACACTTTCAGTGCTTCCAATGAGATCAAGGCTTCTTTCATGTTAGCACTTCAGTTACGTCCCTAATGGCACCCTATTCCCTATATAGTGCACTACTTTTGACCAGAGCTGGCACCCTATTCCCTATATAGGGCACTACTTTAGACCAGGGCTGGCACCCTATTCCCTATATAGTGCACTACTTTTGACCAGAGCTGGCACCCTATTCCCTATATAGGGCACTACTTTAGACCAGGGCTGGCACCCTATTCCCTATATAGTGCACTACTTTTGACCAGGGCTCTGTTGGTGGTGGACTATATAAGGAATAGAGTACCATTTGGAATACAGCCATCATTCCCAGCGACGTCCTCTTGCTTCCCTGCTACAGAGGCTCAGCTCTGACCCTTTTGACATACAGTTTAGTTTATCAGCTAGTAGGCAACCAGTGGAGGCTCCTCAGAGGAGGAAGGGGAGGACCATCCTCAGTGAATTTCATACAAATAAAAACTGTAAAACATTAAAGTTATCATTTTTTAGATAAAACTATACTAAATATATTCACGTCACCAAATAATTTATTAAAACACACTGTTTTGCAGTGAAGGTCTACAGTAGCCTCAACAGCACTCAGTAGGGTAGCACCATGGTGTAGCTGGAGGACAGCGAGCTTCCATCCTCCTCTGGGTACATTGACTTCAATACAAAACCTAGGAGGCTCATGGTTCTCACCCCCTTCCATAGACTACTCGGTAATTATGACAACTTCCCGGAGGACGTCCTCCAACCTATCAGAGCTCTTGCAGCATGAACTGACATATTGTCCACCGAATCAAAGGATCAGATAATGAATCTAGTACTGAAAGCATAATCTACAGCTAGCTAGCACTGCAGTGCATAAAATATGGTGTGTAGTTGTTTCAGAGAGAGAGAAAGACAGTAGTTGAGCAGTTTTGAACAAATTCATTTTTTCAAAAAAGAAGGAGAAGCAAGAGGGAGATTACATTTTTTTTTCAGCTTCACCTACTTAGCTAGCAAATGCAGCCAGCTAGTTTAGCCTACTCAAATACCCTGCTCAAACAGAGGGATGCTATGTTAGCTAGCTGGCTATGACTATCCAACACAACACTGGAACTCTTCCAAGTCTAGGTAAGTTTGGGTTTTTAAAAATGTATTGTCCACGTGGCCCGCCGGTGTAACTGCTAAACTGCTTACACACTGTAACATTACTGCATGATTGTAGCAGGTTTACTAACGCATTCGTTATATTAGCTATGTTGACCTTGACGTTACTTTAGCTAATATGGGGCGGCAGGTAGCCTAGTGGTTAGAGCGTTGGAGTTCGAATTATCGAGCTGACAAGGTAAAAATCTGTTGTTCTGTCCCTGATCAAGGCAGTTACCCCACTGTTCCCTGGGCGCCGAAGACGTGGATGTTTATTAAGGCAGCCCCCTGCACCTCTCTGATTTAGAGGGGTTGGGTTAAATGCAGAAGACACATTTCAGTTGAAGGCATTCGGTTGTACAACTGACTAATAATGGTGACTTTGACAACTATGTAGGCTGTGTTCAGCGGATATGATATGTTTTGGGTTGGAAAGGTTTTTTCGCCTTGCCACATACAGCTGATGTGTTGTGAATTGAAGTCCACAAACGAAGGGAAAAGGTAAGAGCGCATAGATGCGAGACGGAATACAACGTGGCTGCTATGAAAGTGAACTGTGTTTACGCTCAATCTGGTGTGTATTCATTCTGCCCATTCTGTTGAAAAACTTTTCTTAAATGGAAGGAAACGGAAGGAAATGGGGATAAACAATCCTGAATTTGTCCAATGGAAACTATAATTTGCAACTGTTTAACTAATTATTACACCCTAGATCAGCTAGATGCAGGCAAGAGTGCAAGGCGGTATTGAATGTGTCACTGTCTGTCACCTGAAATTCTCTGGACCTGTGTGCACCTATATTGTAAACTTTAATTCATAGGCTAGGTTGTAGCAAACTCCTGATGGGTATAGGGAAATTTGAGTGCCATGTAGTAGCCTAAACCTATCAATATTACATTGAGCTGGGTGAATGGAATATGAACGACAGTCATCCAATATGCTGTAATGGAAATAAGGCCATGAAAAACAAAAATATTCCTCCGTCATCTTAAACGTCACTGAAGCTCAGCTCTAAACCTCGTGATTTGAAATTCGAATTTCAGTTTACTACATGAATTGACTGAAGTGAAATGGAATTTACCCCAACCCTGCTACCATGCAGCTCACATGGCATGCCTGTATATCTTTGCCAGGTCATACAGTAAACATGAACAAGGAGTACAGGAGGGAACTAAGCATGCACCCCTGAGGGGCCCCCGTGTTGAGGATCAGTGTGGCGGATGTGCTGTTGCCTACTCTCACATGGGGGTGGCCTTTCAGGAAGTCCAGGATCCAGTTGCAGAGGGAGGTGTTCAGTCCCAGGATCCTTAGCTTAGTGATGAGCTTGGAGGGCACTATGGTGTAAAAACACTGAGCTGTAGTCATTGAACAGCATTCTTACGTAGGTGTTCCTTTTGTCCAAGTGGGAAAGGGCAGTGGGAGTGCAATAGAGATTGCGTCATCTGTGGATCTGTTCGGCGGTAGGCGAATTGGAGTGGGTCCAAGGTGACTGGATGATGTTGATGTGAGCCATGACCAGCCTTTGAAAGCATTTCATGGCTACAGATGTGAGTGCTACGGGGCGATAGTCATTTAGACAGGTTACCTTGGCGTTCTTGGACACAGGGACTATGGTGCTATGCTTGAAACATGTAGGTATTACAGACTGGGTCAAAGAGAGGTTGAAAATGTCAGTAAAGACACTTGCCAGCTGGTCAGCTCATGCTCTGAGTACGCATCCTGGTAATCCGTCTGGCCCTGCAGGCTTGTGAATGTTAACCTGTTTAAACGTCTTACTCACATTGGCTATGGAGAGCGTGATCACACAGTCGTCCGGAACAGCTGGTGCTCTCACGCATGGTTCAGTGTTGCTTGCCTCAAAGCGAGTATAAAAGGCACTTAGCACGCCTGGTAGGCTCGCATCATAGTTTGCAAGCCCTGCCACATCTGACGAGTGTCAGAGCCGGTGTAGTAGGATTTGATCTTAGTCCTGTATGGACACTTTTCTGTTTAATGGTTTGTCGGAGGGCGTAGAGACGGATTTCTTCTAAGAGTTCAGGTTAGTGTCCCACTCCTTGAAAGCGGCAGCTCTAGCCTTTAGCTCAGTGCGGATGTTGCCTGTAATCCATGGCTTCTGGTTGAGATATTTACGTATCGTCACTGTAGGGACAACGTCGTGATGCACTTATTAATGAAGCCGGTGACTGATGTGGTAAACTCCTCAATGCCATTGGATGAGTCCTGGAACATATTCTAGTGTGTGCTAAAGAAAAAGTCCTGTAGCTTGGCATTGGCTTCATCCGACCACTTTCGTATTGAGTGTGTCACTGGTACTTCCTGTTTGAGTTTTTGCTTTTAAGCAGGAATCAGGAGGATAGAGTTATGATCAGATTTTCCAAATGGAGGGTGAGGGAGAGCTTTGTATGCGACTCTGTGTGTGTAGTTAAGATTATATTTTGCCTCTGGTTGCACAGGTGACATGCTGGTAGAAATTATGTAAAACGGATTTCAGTTTTCCTGTATAAAATCACCACCCACTAGGAGCTCTACCTCTGGATGAGCATGTTCTTGTTTGGTTATGGCCCTATACAGCTCGTTGAGTGTGGTCTTAGTGTCAGCATCGGGTTGTGGTGTTAAATGGACAGCTACAAAAAAATATAGATGAAAACTCTCTTGGTAATTAGTGTGGTCTACGGCTTATCATGAGATACTCTACCTCAGGCGAGCAGAACCTCAAGACTTCCTTAATATTAGAGATTACACACCAGCTGTTGTTAACAAGTAGGCACACCACCCCCCTTGAGCTTACCCGATGCTGCCGTTCTGTTCTGCCACTGCATAAAGAAACCAGCTAGAATATTATCCATGACCTTGTTCAGCCAAGTTTCCGGAAACATTGGATGTTACAGTTCTTTAGGTCCCGTTGATAGGATAGTCTCGAACGGAGCTCGTCCAGTTTATTCTCCAGTGATTGTACATTCGCCAATAGTAGAGAGGGTAGAGGCAGTTTATTTACTCGCCGCACGTTGACCTCTATATCGCTGTCTCTTTCTCTTCGAGTGTCAGGATTAGGGCCTGGCCCGGGGAGCAGTATGTCCTCTGCTGCCGACTCATTGAAGCAGAAATCTTCATCCAAATCAATGATCAAGGAAAGAAAAAGCCAGCTGGCAGCTTCATTAAATAGTACCCGCAAAACAACAGTCTCAATGTCAACAGTGAAGAGGCGACTCCGGGATGCTGGCCTTCTAGGCAGAGTTCCTCTGTCCAGTGTCTGTGTTCTTTTGCCCATCTTAATCTTTTCCTTTAATTAACCAGTCTGAGATATGGATTTTTCTTTGCAACTCTGCCTAGAAGGCCAGCATCCCGGGGGTTGCCTCTTCACTGTTGACGTTGAAACTGGTGTTTTGCGGGTACTATTTAATGAAGAAGCCAGTTGAGGACTTGTGAGGCATCTGTTTCTCAAACTAGACACTCTAATGTATTTGTCCTCTTGCTCAGTTGTGCACAGGGGCCTCCCACTACTCTTTATAATCTGGTTAGAGACAGTTTGCTCTGTTCTGTGAAGGGAGTAGTACACAGCGTTGTACAAGAACTTCAGTTTCTTGGCTATTTCTCACATGGAATAGCCTTAATTTCTCAGAACAAGAATAGACTGACGAGTTTCAGAAAGGTCTTTGTTTCTGGCCATTTTGAGCCTGTAATTGAACCCACAAATGCTGATGCTCCAGATACTCAACTAGTCTAAAGAAGGCCAGTTTTATTGCTTCTTTAATCAGAACAACAGTTTTCAGCTGTGCTAACATAATTTTAAAAGGGTTTTCTAATGATCAATTAGCCTTTTAAAATGATAAACTTGGATTAGCTAACACAACGTGCCATTGGAACACAGGAGTGATGGTTGCTGATAATGGGCCTCTGTACGCCTATGTAGATATTCCATAAATAAATCAGCTGTTTCCAGCTACTATAGTCGTTTACAACATGTACAATGTCTACAATGTATTTCTGATCAATTTGATGTTATTTTAATACTTTTCTTTCAAAAACAAGGACATTTCTAAGTGACCCCAAACTTTTGAACGGTAGTGTATGTTGTAACAATCCTGGGTTATAAGCGCGGATATTGACTCTGCCGCACGAGCATGTTTTTGCGGCACAGTCGATAGCGCGCTGGACTTTGGGCTAAAAGGTCGAGGGTTCGAGACCTGCTCCCTGCCTGTTTCATTACAATATGTTACAAATTCCAATTTGTTGTGGCTAACGTTAGCTAGGCTAGGGGTTACGGTTCGGGTAAAGATTAGGGTTAAGGTTTGGAGTAGGCTAAAGGGTTAAGGTTAGGGGAAGGGTTAGATAGCATGCTAAGTAGTTACGAAGTAGTAAGTAGTTGCTAAGTAGCTAAAATTGTCCACGATGAGATTCAAACACGCAACTTTTGGGTTGCTACACATTCGCGTTTGCACACCAATGTCATAGTAATATTGAGGAGGCACTAAGACGACTGAGGTAGCCTAACTATACAGGGAACTAAATGTTCGTCCCATGTTTCATGAGCTTAAATAAAATTGATTTCATTGGGCAAATGCGGTTTGCTGATGTCAACGTTGTGAACAGTGCCTCATTGTGGCAGCGGGGGGTTATGGTATGGGCAGGCATAATCTACAGACAATGAACACAATTGCATTTTATCTACGGCAATTTGAACCCACAAAGATACCGTGATGAGTTTCTGAGGCCCGTTGTCGTGCCATTCATCCCCCGCCTACGTAGTACTCACTAGACATGTCACCCATTGAGCATGTTCGGGATGCTCTGGATCAACTTATACGACAGCGTGTTCCAGTTCCCGCCAATATCCAGCAACTTCGCACGGCCATTGAAGAGGAGTGGGGACAACATTCCACAGGCCAAAACCAACAGCCTGATCAACTCTATGTGAAGGAGATGTGTCGCGCTGCATGAGGCAAACGGTGGTCACACCAGACACTGACTGGTTTTCTGATTCACGCCCCAACTTATTTTTTAATATTTTTTTATATATATTTTTTTAAGGTATCTGTAACCAACAGATGCATATATCTGTATTCCCAGTCATGTGAAATCCATAGATTAGGGCCTAATGGATTTATATCAATTGACAGATTTTCTCATATGAACTGTAACCCAGTAAGATCTTTGAAATGGTTGCATATTGCGTTTTACATTGTTGTTCAGTGTTCATATGGGCAATACCACTCTCTGTTGGCAATGGCCATTATGACATCATAATGATTTTATTATAGCCTCCTACCATATGCTGTAGAGAGGGAATTGAAATCAGAAGCCATTGTGGCACCACTGGTTGTCTGTCTCTGTTCATACAAAATCACGTTGTATAAAAAGGGAACACTTTGCACATATTCATTTAAATTCTATTTTTTTTTGGAGCGGAATATTTCGTTAAGCACTATGAAATGCATCCACTGTGCGAAATTTGCTGTATAAATAAAGTTTGATTTGATCCATTTGCAGACATTTATGTACTTGTTTGATGTAGGATGGATGGGGCGTTTAGCCTAATGACGTAAAGGTCATATCCAGCAAGCCCTCAAAATAAAACCTATTGACTATGTCAGACTGTCGGTTTGGACAATGGTCCGAAAATACTTTAGTCTACTGTCACAAATAAAGAAGTTGAGGAAGGAAAAAGGGGTGGGGCTGCCTCGCTGGCAAACAACGCAAACAAATCAGTGAATGTATGAAGTCCATGAATGACAGTCAGTTTCAACAGAACAATGGTTATGACTTGGCATGGTCCATGTCATTTGAGACGAGGTAAAACTAGGGAGGGTGGGAACCAGCTGTCAACAATGATTATTGCTAGCTTATATTTTCGGTGGGGGGTTTTTTTAGGGACATTTCGTGAGTCTAGCCTGACAGTCCTACGCCCTCTTCTTCCACGGTGTTTCCAGAACCAAACTCTGTTCGAGTTCGTGACAATTCTAAAGAGAATCCGTACGCACCGCGAGCACTAGCTGGTCAGAGCACAAATAAAGAGAACATAGGACGTGCGCGTGCCTTCCGTCGTTTGCCTTCCGTCGTTTCTTCTTGAGACTTCACACGGTGAACACGGTTGACTGCTCGCCCTCCTGCAGGCTCTGTAAGCACGAGGGAATCACAGGCATCGGTCCGCCAAATGCATAAATGAAAACAACAATTACCGGCTGAAGATAAACATACAGCCACTCACACACCTGCGCGAGAATAGAAGGCGCGGCGCCTGATCGGTTTCGTTCAACGGAAAACTGGATTTTTCCGTGTCCTTTTGGGGAGGGGGTACGCGACAGTAGATACACGAGAGGAAGGGTAGCAGTCTGAATAGAAAGGAGGGTGTCTCGGAGAGAGGGAGGGAGAGAGAGAAAGAGAGTGCTGTCCTTTCAGAACCACGGAAAGCAGTCACCCTTGGCACAGCAGTCACCTTACTGCGCGTGGATCATTAACGGGTTCTACAAAAACCACAACAACAGGGGGAGAGTAATTGTGTTGGATTCGGATAAAAAAAGGAAAAACAATTATTTCATCATCTGTACCTCTCGGATTTATACCACTACGAGGTGACGTCCATTGTTTATGAGAAGCCATTGGCAACAATCATATTGCAATTAAATGTTTCCCTTCAGTAGGTCTGGTTGGTGATTGATTTCCATGACAGGTTGGAGATCCATTAGAGAATCTGGCATCATCAGTGGGCATATGTGCTAAATTAGGTCTATACGTGTATTCTTTGAGTGTCTGTAACCTGTAGTAGCAGCAGCAGATTTATTTTGTGCATTGTTCTATTTCTTATAGCATCCTACTCTCTCCCCCCTTCCCTGGTAACCCCGGGTGTGCATGTGTTGCACTTGCAAGCGTTCTCCCTCCCTCCGGTTGAGGCGTGCGGTGCTCATAGAGTTACCGTTGTGAGATGCCGGGAACTTACTGGAGACATGCCTAAGGGACGCAATGGGCTTGAGCGACGAGAAGGATCGCATTGTGATAAACGTGGGAGGTATCAAACATCAGACATATCGCGGTACCCTGCGTACCCTCCCCGGCACCCGCTTATCCTGGCTCGCCGAACCCGACGCGCCTAGCCACTTCGACTGGGACGACAAACTTGAGGAATTCTTCTTCGACCGCCACCCGGGTGTTTTTGCCCATATACTTAATTATTACCGGACAGGTAAACTGCACTGCCCTGCCGATGTCTGCGGACCACTATATGAGGAGGAACTGGCCTTCTGGGGCATTGACGAGACGGACGTGGAGCCGTGCTGTTGGATGACCTATAGCCAGCACAGGGAGGCGGAAGAGGCTCTTGATAGTTTCGGTGGCGGGGCTCTGCTCGACCTGACTGGTAACGATGATCCAGACCCGGAGATTGCAACCGACCAGGGGGACGGGGTTGGTGATGATGCTGATGAGATGACGAGGAGGCTGGCACAGGGGGATTCTCCAGATGCCAAGGCAGGGGGGGTTTGGGGCCGCTGGCAGAAACGCATGTGGGCTCTGTTTGAAGACCCCTACTCCTCTAAATATGCAAGGGTGAGTAGGAGAGAGTTTTCTCTACTGTCCATACCTAACCATTTCTATACATGTATATTTTCCTCTCCAGTTGATGTTAAGCACACTGATGGATATCTTTTTAATGATGAATGAATGAGAGATTGAGAGAGATGGAGATTGATAGTGTCTCCAGCCATGTAGTGTGGAGAGGGTCTGTGTGAGAGTGACCTTGAGACGGTAGGCTAGTCCACTCCCCAGGGACTCCTCAGGGAGTTCCACAGCAGGAGTCTGTTTTAACAATGAGGTAGGCAGGAAGAAATATTGACCAATGAATCCTCTGATTTGACAGATGGCATTTAGAACCAGGCCAATAACCACTAGCCTACATTAACCCCTAGATGTCAGCAAACAGAGAAAGCCGTCTGCATCCTATCATGACTCCCATATCCCTTTCACACTACTGAGCTGAGCCGAGCCAAGCCAAGCTGAGCTGTACTGCATTGGCCTAGTTAAGCATCCACCATGGTTCCTGGAACAGTGCCGTAAAGGACAATGTGAAAAGAAAATATCAAAGACAGCACAGTTGGCCTATGTTTCAGGTTGGCACAATAGTGTGAAAAAGGTCCTACAGGTCTTTGTACCCGGAACCTTTTGGACATGAGAGTCCATGGTGTGTTGATTAAATGATGCCTGTAAGCAAACAGAGATAAATGTGTCTGATTGAATTCCATTATGAGTCCAGCAGGTCTTTGGGCTGAGACCTCCTGGACTATTCTGGTGCCAGATCTGTCTGTGCGGTCTTGCTAAGTGTGACAATGGCCATAGAAGTATGCAAGACAGCGCCAACCAGCAGGCTACTCCTGGACATGAGAATAGAATACCTGAGTGGGATGTTGGCAGTTAGTTTGGTTAGAATACCTGGGAGGTGTGGCCTGGGATGTTTAGCATTCTATGTACCGGTATGAGAGTGGGTCTGAATTCCACCCATTGCTACACACTCTCTCCTGTCTACTCATACCTCTCCTGTCTACTCATACCTCTCCTGTCTACTCATACCTCTCCTGTCTACTCATACCTCTCCTGTCTACTCATACCTCTCCTGTCTACTCATACCTCTCCTGTCTACTCATACCTCTCCTGTCTACTCACACTCTCTCCTGTCTACTCATACCTCTCCTGTCTACTCATACCTCTCCTGTCTACTCATACCTCTCCTGTCTACTCCATACCTCTCCTGTCTACTCATACCTCTCCTGTCTACTCACACTCTCTCCTGTCTACTCATACCTTTCCTGTCTACTCATACCTCTCCTGTCTACTCATACCTCTCCTGTCTACTCACACTCTCTCCTGTCTACTCATACCTCTCCTGTCTACTCATACCTCTCCTGTCTACTCATACCTCTCCTGTCTACTCATACCTCTCCTGTCTACTCATACCTCTCCTGTCTACTCACACCTCTCCTGTCTACTCATACCTCTCCTGTCTACTCATACCTTTCCTGTCAGTCTTTCACTGTCCTAGCTAATAAAAATACAAACAACTAAAAACTAATAAATAAAGGAGTAGAAGTGCCTCATTCCTAAAAAATTATAAAAAGAATATCTGGGAGGTTGACAGGTAGGAATAACTGGGAGATTGACAGTTTGAAAATACCTGGGGTGTTGACAGGTTGAGAATACCTTGGGTGTTGACAGGTTGAGAATACCTGGGACGCTGACAGTTTGAGAATACCTGGGACGCTGACAGTTTGAGAATACCTGGGACGCTGACAGTTTGAGAATACCTGGGACGCTGACAGTTTGAGAATACCTGGGACGCTGACAGTTTGAGAATACCTGGGACGCTGACAGTTTGAGAATACCTTGGACGCTGACAGTTTGAGAATACCTTGGACGCTGACAGTTTGAGAATACCTGGGACGCTGACAGTTTGAGAATACCTGGGACGCTGACAGTTTGAGAATACCTGGGATGTTGGCAGTTTGAGAATACCTGCGATGTTGGCGGTTTGAGAATACCTGCGATGTTGGCTGTTTGAGAATACATGGGATGTTGTCATCAGGGTTTGGGTCAGTTCTGAATTGAGTAGTGAATTTCTCTTTAAACTCTTAAGGATCCGCATCTTTTTTTAAATTTTCGCCTAAAATGACACACCCAAATCTAACTGCCTGTATGTAACTCAGGCCCTGAAGCAAGGATATGCATATTCTTGGTACCATTTGAAAGGAAACACTTTGACGTTTGTTGAAATGTTAAAGGAATGTAGGAGAATATAACACAATAGATCTGGTAAAAGATAATACAAAGAAAAAACCAACCGTTCTTTTGTATTTTTTTTTGTACCGTCATCTTTGAAATGCATGAGAAAGGCCATAATGTATTATTCCAGCCCAGCTGCGATTTAGATTTTGGCCACTAGATGGCAGCAGTGTATGTGTAAAGATTTAGACTGATCAAATGAACCATTGCATTTCTGTTACAAATTTTGTATCAAGACTGCCCAAATATGCCAACATTTGTTTATTAATAACTTGTCATGTTCAAAACTGTGCACTCTCCTCAAACAATAGCATGGTATTATTTCACTGTAATAGCTACTGTAAATTGGACAGTGCAGTTAGATTAACAAGAATTTAAGCTTTCTCCCAATATCAGATATGTCTACGTCCTGGGAAATGTTCTTGTAACTTACAACCTCATGCTAATAGCATTAGCCTATGTTAGCTCAACCGTCCCGTGGAAGGGACACTTAATTGTAATTTGATTAAATGAAATTCAAATTGCTTATTTATTCAACACATCACCATGTTAATGTTTATTTTGATATCATGTACGGGTTACCAATACCATGTAGCATAAGGTTAAAACATTAAATTTTTAAAACTTATTCTCTTAAAGCAATTTTAAATAATTAAAGTGGTCTGGAAATATTTCAAGATCATGTTGTGGGTTGTCTACAAAAATTAATAATTCCCTTAATGTTTTTAAATATCAGAATGCATTTCCCAGAATGCATTAGATCAAATACTGCAGTACATCTCATGACAAATAAAAATACTGTGTGACATCTTTGAGTTATTATCAAACTAATATTTGAAATGGTATGTGTATTTGTTGCATTAATAAGTGGCATATCTTTTTGATAAAATATTTGTTAAATGAATGAGACTTTCACGTTTCATGTCTTAGCTGAATTGGTTTGAATTAAATTCTACTTCCTTCAATTTCAAATTCTATTAAAATTCTGCTTCCATTGTTTGAATTGAGTTAAATTCTGAATTGACCTCAACCCTGGTTGGTAATTTGAGAATACTTGGGATGTTGGCAGTTAGTTTGGTTTGAATACCTGGCTGGGTGGATGTTGGCAGTTCGTTTGGTTTGAATACCTGGCTGGGTGGATGTTCAAATCAAATGTTATTGGACACACACACATATTTAGCAGATGTTATTGCGGGTGTAGCGAAATGCTTGTGTTCCTAGCTCCAACAGTGCAGTAGTATCTAACAATTCGCAAGAATACACACACATCTAAAAGTAAAATAATGGAATTAAGAAATATATAAATATTAGGATGAGCAATGTCGGAGTGGCATTTACTAAAATACAGTAGAATAGAATACAGTATATACATATGAAATGAGTAAAGCCATATGTAAACATTATTCAAGTGACTAGTGTTCCATTATTAAAGTGACCAGTGATTCCATGTCTATGTCTATAGGGCAGCAGCCTCTAAGGTGCAGGGTTGAGTAACCGGGTGGTAGCCGGCTAGTGATGGCTACTTAACAGTCTGATGGCCTTGAGATAGAAGCTGTTTTTCAGTCTCTCGGTCCCAGCTTTGATGCACCTGTACCGACCTCGCCTTCTGGATGGTAGCTGGGTGAACAGGCTGTGGCTCGGGTGGTTGATGTCCTTGATGATCTTTTTGGCCTTCCTGTGACATCAGGTGCTGTAGGTGTCCTGGAGGGCAGGCAGTGTGCCCCTGACCTGACAGTGGCGGATTTCGTATAGGCGACATTGGCAGCTGCCCAGGGTGGCATCTTGCCCGGGGGCGGCACGGGGTGCCCGCACAAAAAAAATCGGAATGGTGCATTTGCGTGATCGGTTTTCTATCGCTCATTTGCAAGTCTCGTGAATTATATAATGTCACCGTGTGGGACTGTGGGTCAATTAACCTTGTCGAAGTGGGTGCCCTGATTTCTAGTTTGTGAGCTAGACAGGCTACTGCCTAGGAAGGTCTCCCACTGGAAGGTAGGGGGAGCGGGTGAATCTATCAAATAGCGCACCTCTAACTTTGTACAGTACTAATGCAATTAGTCAAATCAGTCACACTACGAAATGCTACCAAATAAACCACAATTCATTCATAACACTGTGGATATATAGTTTCACAGACATATCGTTGCATTTTTTTTAAGGTTTGTGAAAAATCGTTAAGAATAATATAAAACCAGTCTGCACACCACCAAGGTGAACTGGTTAAGTCTTGACTCTTGGTTGACAGTGTTGGGGGATGGGTAATGTATTGATGCTCGAGGGCCAAATCAACACAAATTTGTTTCTATTTGTCTTTGTTACTTCTTTCTTATATTTATAAGTCTTATGTTTGTATATTTTTATATTCATGATTATTTATTTGTGTAAATAAAGGGGGGGTGCGCCCAGGGACCCATACAAATTAGAACCGCCACTGGCCCCTGGTGATGCGTTGGGCAGACCGTATCACCCTCTGGAGAGCCTTGCGGTGTGAGGGTCTTAGGGGACAAGCAGAATTTCTTCAGCCTCCTGAGGTTGAAGAGGCGCTGTTGCGCCGTTTTCACCACACTGTCTGTGTGGGTGGACCATTTCAGATTGTCAGTGATGTGTAGGCCAAGGAACATGAAGCTTGTCAACCTCTCCACTGCGACCCTGTTGATGTGGATAGGGGCGTGCTCCCTCTGCTGTTTCCTGAAGTCTACTATGAGCTCTTTCCTTTTGTTGACGTTGAGTGAGAGGTTATTTTGCTGGCACGCCAGGGCCCTTCACCTCCTCCCTATAGTCTGTCTCGTTGTTGTTGGTAATCAGGCCTACCACTGTAGTGTCGTCTGCAAACTTGATTATTGAGTTGGAGGCGTGCTTGGCCACGCATTCATGGGTGAACAGGGAGTACAGGAGGGGGCTGAGCACGCACCCTTGTGGGGCCCCTGTGTTGAGGATCAGCGTAGTAGAGGTGTTATTTCCTACCTTCACCACCTGGGGGCGGCCCGTCAGGAAGTCCAGGACCCAGTTGCACAAGGCGGGGTTCAGACCCAGGTCCCCAGAGCTTAATGATGAGCTTGGAGGATACAATGGTGTTGAAGGCTGAGCTATAGTCAATGAACAGCATTCTTACATAGGTATTCCTCTTGTCCAGATGGGATAAGGCAGTGTGCAGTGCGATGGCGATTGCATCGTCTGTGGATCTATTGGGGCGGTATGCAACATTTTAAGTGGGTCCACCAGCAGCAAGTTAGCCTACCTAAAGGCAGCTCTTTAGACTGACACAGAACACAGGTTGGAGAGGTGACGGTCTTGGACCTGTTTTTTTTACGGGCAGGCTTCCTTTTGACCTGGCTCTGGTCCAATGCCACTTGATGGCAATGATAATTTAAAAAAAAAATGTTGCACCTCGTGCTACTCTTGCAGCTGTGTAACACGGTGATTGGTGTAATTACAGGATTAGGTGAGCCGGGCACACGGCCAATCAACATGCCTGTTAACACTCTGATGTAATCACCCGCTATATAAGAACGAGTTATTACAGGTACGAATACACAACCCAGTTCAGGTCAGAAATACAGCGGGTTATTAAGTGAGTAGCGGTTCATATTGAAATTGTTGGAGTTGGTAATTGATTGGTCATGTCTTACTAGCTGGTATGTGGTTGAAATTGTTGGAGTTGTTAATTGATTGGTCATGTCTTACTAGCTGGTATGTGGTTGAAATTGTTGGAGTTGGTAATTGATTGGTCATGTCTTACTAGCTGGTATGTGGTTGAAATTGTTGGAGTTGGTAATTGATTGGTCATGTCTTACTAGCTGGTATGTGGTTGAAATTGTTGGAGTTGGTAATTGATTGGTCATGTCTTACTAGCTGGTATGTGGTTGAAATTGTTGGAGTTACTGTCTTACTGGCTGTTGTTGTGTGGTGATTATTGAAACACAGTGAAAGGAGCTTACCTCACCCACACAATAGCTATGCAGTTTAGAAATATTTCAGTGTGAAAGCCAATATATATATATATATATTTTTAAATGATAGGTGCAGTGAAATGTGTTGTTTTACAGGGTCAGCCATAGTAGTACCGATCCCCTGGAGCAAATTAGGGTTAAGTGCCTTGCTCAAGGGCACGTGGACCCACAGAGGGAGCACCCCCAACACCAATTTTTCACCGTGTCAGCTCAGGAATTTAAACCAGCGACGTTTCGGTTACTGGCTCAACACTCAAACTGCCCGTACCAATTTCAGTGTGAGCAAGGCAAAACCTCAGTCGAGGGAAGTTTGACAGAGCACAGCATGTGGTTAATTAGATCAGCGTCTGTTAATTACAGACTGTAGTATTCACATCACAGTGGAACAGCCCCCTATCACTCATTTAGCAGACAGTCTTATCCAGAGCAACTAGGGTTGGGCACATCAACAGATTTATTTTGTCACCTAGTTGGCTCAGGGATTCAAACCAGCAACCTTTCAGTTACTGGCCCAAACGCTCTTAACAGCTAGGCTACCGGCCTCCTACCACTGTCGTCCGTCTGTCTGCCCTGTCACTCCTAGAGACAATAACAGCCTGGAATTAGCCAACCAGAACAAAACCATAGAAATATAATCTAGTCATTATCTAATAATTGTATTTCTACAGGCAAAACCTGAATGTTCAGTGAATGGCCTGGCAAATACTGCTAATGTAGAGGGATGCCTTATAGCTGTGACTCCCCAGGGGCATCAACAGGGATTAGCCAACCTTAGCAAACCAGGGCCAAACAAGCCTCAGTGATCATCAGTATAGGCCAGAATTATGTTCATTGTATGTCCTGGCAAAGACAACTAACGAAGGAACTGCCTTATGAGCTGAAATCAAACCCTAATAACTCTTTGGCCTGTCACTCCCAGCTAATGTAAGGGGCTGCTTAATGCCTGTCACTCCCATCTAATGTAAGGGGCTGCCTAATGCCTGTCACTCCCAGCTAATGTAAGGGGCTGCCTAATGCCTGTCATTCCCATCTAATGTAAGTGGCTGCCTTATGCCTGTCACTCCCAGCTAATGTAAGGGGCTGCCTAATGCCTGTCTCTCCCATCTAATTTAAGGGGCTGCCTTATGCCTGTCACTCCCAGCTAATGTAAGGGGCTGTCTAATGCCTGTCACTCCCAGCTAATGTAAGGGGCTGCCTTATGCCTGTCACTCCCATCTAATGTAAGTGGCTGCCTCATTGCTGTCACTCCTAGCTAATGTAAGGGGCTGCCTTATGCCTGTCACTCCCTTCTAATGTATGGGGCTGCCTTATGGCTGTCCCTCCCATCAAATGTACGGGGCTGCCTAATGCCTGTCACTCCCAACTAATGTAAGGGGCTGCCTAGTGACTGTCACTCCTAGAAACATCAACTGGGATTTGCTAGACCAGGTAGTGTTCATTAGGGCATTAATGTTTTAAAATGTGTATTCCAAATCTCACCCTATTCCTTATGTAGTCCCCCACCAACAGAGCCCTGGTCAAAAGTAGTGCACTATATAGAGAATAGGGTGCCAGCCCTGGTCAAAAGTAGTGAGCTATTTAGGGAATAGGGTTCCATAGGGCTTTGGTCAAAAGTAGTGCACTATATAAGGAATAGGCTGTTTCGGGCCCTGGTAAAAAAGTACTGCACCTTATAAGGAATAGGGTGTTATGGGTCCTGGTCAAAAGTCGTGCTCTATATAGGGAACAGGGTGCCATTAGGGACGTAACTGAAGTGCTAATTTGAAAGAAGCCTTGATCTCATTGGAAGCACTCAAATCAAATCAAATCAAATATTGTTTGTCACATACACATGGTTAGCAGATGTTAATGCGAGTGTAGCGAAATGCTCGTGCTTCTAGTTCCGACCATGCAGTAGTATCTAACAAGTAATCTAACAAATTCACAACAACTACCCTGTACACACAAGTGTAAAGGAATGAATAAGAATATGTACATATAAATATATGGATGAGCGATGGCCAAACGGCGTAGGCAAGATGCAGTAGATGGTATAGAGTACAGGATATACATATGAGATGAGTAATGTAGGGTATGTAAACATTATATAAAGTGGCATTGTTTAAAGTGGCTAGTGATACATTTATTACATTTTTATTATTAAAGTGGCTAGAGAATTGAGTCAGTATGTTGGCAGCAGCCACTCAATGTTAGTGATGACTATTTAACAGTCTGATGGCCTTGAGATAGAAGCTGTTTTTCAGTCTCTCGGTCCCAGCTTTGATGCACCTGTACTGACCTCGCCTTCTGGATGATAGCGGGGTGAACAGGCAGTGGCTTGGGTGGTTGTTGTCCTTGATGATCTTTTTGGCCTTCCTGTGACATCGGGTGGTGTAGGTGTCCTGGAGGGCAGGCAGTTTACCCCCTTTACTACCCTCTGGAGAGCCTTACGATTGTGGGTGGAGCAGTTGTCATACCAGGCGGTGATACAGCCCGACAGGATGTTCTCGATTGTGCATCTGTAAAAGTTTGTGAGTGTTTTTGGTGACAAGCCAAATTTCTTCAGCCTCCTGAGGTTGAAGAGGCGCTGTTGAGCCTTCTTTACCACGCTGTCTGTGTGGGTGGACCATTTCAGTTTGTCCGTGATGTGTATGCCGAGGAACTTAAAACTTTCCACCTTCTCCACTACTGTCCCGTCGATGTGGATAGGGGGGTGCTCCCTCTCCTGTTTCCTGAAGTCCACGATCATCTCCTTTGTTTTGTTGACGTTGAGTGAGAGGTTATTTTCCTGACACCACACTCCGAGGGCCCTCACCTCCTCACCTGTAGGCCGTCTCGTTGTTGTTGGTAATCAAGCCTGCCACTGTAGTGTCGTCTGCAAACGTAATGATTGAGTTGGAGGCGTGCTTGGCCACGCAGTCATGGGTGAACAGGGAGTATGTGTTACATATGATGCTGTACTGTGTTCACTGTTAAGCAACAGGCAGCATGGCCTGCTTTTAAAACTACAAATAGTAATTTATGTCATTAGTTGAAACAGCGTTTGAACAACAGTAAACAGTCCTTTGAACAGCAAAGTCCTTTGAAGAGTGATTTGTCAAAACAAAACAGCCCAAGGGAAACTTTTTAGAAAATCCTTCGTGCTTAGTCTCCCAACAAAGGGTTTTTAATGGTTTGTTTCTAATTTCATTCAGAGAACGTGTGTGGCAGACTGTTTTAGGATGGATATTGTACTTAATTTTGTTTCCGTTCTGATTTTGTCAGTGTGAACCCTGAATGACTATTTGTGATGGAATCAGACGGAATGGATTGGATGTCCAGAAGACTGTCTAACTAGGGGAGCGTCTCAAATAGCAGCCTGTTCCCTATATAGTGCACTGCTTTTGACCAGGACCCATAGGGTGCCATTGCCATTTGGGACACAGCTAGGCCTACCGCTCAGTTCCATCTGGTCCATCATGAGAATATTACAAAAGAGACACAGAAGCTGTAGAGGTGTGTGTGTGTGTGTGTGTGTGTGTGTGTGTGTGTGTGTGTGTGTGTGTGTGTGTGTGTTGAATGGTTGATGATGATTGGTTTTCCTGATTTTAATGGATGCGATGCTGCTTCCTAACCCCATACGCATAGAAATATAATGACTGGAACTGACAAACCCAATCAGACCAAGGCAATTTGACTGGAACACTGTGTGACTCACAAATACCACCCTATTCCCTACATAGGGCCCCATTCCAACCCGAGTTAAGCGCGCATAAATGGTACGTAATTCCCTTTTTTATGCACTTCTCTCTACGCGTATTCTGACCTTGAGCATGAGAATAGCATACTAATCACCTGCTATTCACCTGGGGTTAGAGATCAAATACATGAAGGTGGTGGAGGAGGTGTGTCTACAGATACTCTGTATTCTGAGCTTGACTTCCATCCCTCATAATTCCACCACCTTTACGCGCCGATTAAAACAATGAATTAGGTGGAGCGAACGAATTTGCCGGGTTCCAAGTTGGGAAAAGCATCTAATTTCTTTAATTTGACAAGAGCTATTGATATATGAGCTAGGTAAATTAGTAATCTGTTTTCGGTATGGAGGGGATTGTAAATATAATATCAATTGTTTTACCGTAGATTATTTTTCCTTGTGAAACCAGTGATATGAAAGCAAACTGAAGGTAATATTATCCTGTCTTGCTTCTCCTTTTTCCACTGTGAATTAAGGTCAATAAATACCTCTGCCGTTATTCAGAATTGCAATTTCTTTGTGCCCTCATAATTTTTCGTGGATGATATTTGGAAACCCAAGATATAGCCTTCTGTAGGGCTGAACCTGCCAAGATCATGTATGAAATATAAAGACCCAAGATATAGCCTTCTGTAGGGCTGAACCTGCCAAGATCATGTATGAAATATAAAGACCCAAGATATAGCCTTCTGTAGGGCCTGAACCTGCCAAGATCATGTATGAAATATAAAGACCCAAGATATAGCCTTCTGTAGGGCTGAACCTGCCAAGATGATGTATGAAATATGAAGACCCAAGATATAGCCTTCTGTAGGGCTGAACCTCCCAAGATCATGTATGAAATATGAAGACCCCAAGATATAGCCTTCTGTAGGGCTGAACCTGCCAAGATCATGTATGAAATATGAAGACCCAAGATATAGCCTTCTGTAGGGCTGAACCTGCCAAGATGATGTATGAAATATGAAGACCCAAGATATAGCCTTCTGTAGGGCTGAACCTGCCAAGATGATGTATGAAATATGAAGACCCAAGATATAGCCTTCTGTAGGGCTGAACCTGCCAAGATCATGTATGAAATATAAAGACCCAAGATATAGCCTTCTGTAGGGCTGAACCTGCCAAGATCATGTATGAAATATGAAGACCCAAGATATAGCCTTCTGTAGGGCTGAACCTCCCAAGATCATGTATGAAATATGAAGACCCAAGATATAGCCTTCTGTAGGGCTGAACCTGCCAAGATCATGTATGAAATATAAAGACCCAAGATATAGCCTTCTGTAGGGCTGAACCTGCCAAGATCATGTATGAAATATGAAGACCCAAAGATATAGCCTTCTGTAGGGCTGAACCTGCCAAGATCATGTATGAAATATAAAGACCCCAAGATATAGCCTTCTGTAGGGCTGAACCTGCCAAGATGATGTATGAAATATGAAGACCCAAGATATAGCCTTCTGTAGGGCTGAACCTGCCAAGATGATGTATGAAATATGAAGACCCAAGATATAGCCTTCTGTAGGGCTGAACCTGCCAAGATCATGTATGAAATATAAAGACCCAAGATATAGCCTTCTGTAGGGCTGAACCTCCCAAGATCATGTATGAAATATGAAGACCCAAGATATAGCCTTCTGTAGGGCTGAACCTGCCAAGATGATGTATGAAATATGAAGACCCAAGATATAGCCTTCTGTAGGGCTGAACCTGCCAAGATGATGTATGAAATATGAAGACCCAAGATGATGTATGCGCATCTAGACTGCTGTAATTATATGCTTGGGCTTTTCTGCGTTTTTTTCTTTTACAATTTGTATCATGTTAAATATTAGCCACCGTCAGTAATACCCACAGACATTTATTCACTGTAGTGTTAGTTTTCTTTTCATTTGTAGCCTACATTTAGCATCATTCCATACCGTTGACCTTTCTTTCCCCTTGTTCACGTCTGTGTAGTTGTTCCTGAGGGTCGCTAGCATTAGCATCAGCGGTTCACTAGCATTAGCGGTTCACTAGCATTAGCGGTTCACTAGCATCAGCGGTTCACTAGCATCAGCGGTTCACTAGCATTAGCATCAGTGGTTGTAGTGGAAAAAATGATCTTCAAAATATGACACTCATACAAGAAACTTGTGAATTCAATAAGACCTTTAATTCAGAGTAATTAAAAGTCGAGCTGACCCGGGAAAACAGCTAGCTCTGACTGAACTCAGTTCAGCTTATATAGTGTTACCATAGGCAGCCTCTGACATGTGTTTCCACTTAAAAAGTGGAGCGTGTGGTACGAGGCCTACGTGCAGGTTTTTCAGCTGAGGCAACCCTTGACATGTGTTTCTGCTTAAAAGGTGTGCTATGCATTCTGTTCAGAAATGAGAAAATGTAACATAATGGTATTAAAATATCTCCAACATGGTTCACTAGCATCAGCGGTTCACTAGCATTAGCATCAGCGGTTCACTAGCATCAGCGGTTCACTAGCATCAGCGGTTCACTAGCATCAGCGGTTCACTAGCATCAGCGGTTCACTAGCATTAGCATCAGCGGTTCACTAGCATCAGCGGTTCACTAGCATCAGCGGTTCACTAGCATTAGCATCAGCGGTTCACTAGCATCAGCGGTTCACTAGCATCAGCGGTTCACTAGCATCAGCGGTTCACTAGCATTAGCATCAGCGGTTTACTAGCATCAGCGGTTTACTAGCATCAGCGGTTTACTAGCATCAGCGGTTCACTAGCATCAGCGGTTTACTAGCATTAGCATCAGCGGTTCATTAGCATCAGCGGTTTACTAGCATCAGCGGTTTACTAGCATCAGCGGTTCACTAGCATCAGCGGTTCACTAGCATCAGCGGTTCACTAGCATTAGCATCAGCGGTTCACTAGCATCAGCGGTTCACTAGCATCAGCGGTTCACTAGCATCAGCGGTTCACTAGCATTAGCATCAGCGGTTCACTAGCATCAGCGGTTTACTAGCATCAGCGGTTCACTAGCATCAGCGGTTTACTAGCATCAGCGGTTCACTAGCATCAGCGGTTTACTAGCATCAGCGGTTCACTAGCATCAGCGGTTTACTAGCATCAGCGGTTCACTAGCATTTTGGTTTTGCTCCACCTTTTTGGTTTGCTTCTTGCCTTTAAGTTTGGTGTGGGATTTTCTTTTGGCAAATTTATAGGCACATTTAGTGGCCGTCTTTTAGGTTCCAGTTGTTGTTGCTAGGCAACTTTCAGTGGACACCCCCATGAGTGTCTTTCAGAACCCCTCTTAAAAACCCACCTGTTTCGTTTTGGTTGTTGTCAGTGACTTTTTGTTAGTTCCCCCCTTTGTTTGAGCGACAGTATTTGGTTCTTGCTGGGGAACAAAATGGGGGCTCGTCCGGGATCTTGTTTCCCATGAGTATGGTAGTCACTCTAATCACCTACTCTGAAGCTCTGCTGTGCCCAGATATGTGAGTTTCTGTCAATGACATCCACCCTGATGATCTGAATGTCATCGGAGGGGATGGCTGCCGTCTTACGGGCTCCTAACCAACTGTGCTATTTTTTGTGTTTTTTCGCATTGTTTGTAATTTATTTAGTACATAATGTTGCTGCTACCGTCTCTTATGATTGAAAAGAGCTTCTGGACATCAGAACAGCGATTACTCACCTTGAACTGGATTAAGATTTTTTTCTTTAATGAGTCCGATTGCGAAGGATATACCGCTCTTCGGAGACCAGGCCCAAATCCCAGACATTTGCTTGAAGAAAAGGCGGAGATACAGAGGGAGAAGGTTGGGGTGCCTCGTTAGGATTCGTAGGCGAGTGAGTAAATTACCATTGGTTCTATTGGCCAATCACTGGACAACAAACTCGATGATCTACGATCGAGACTATCCTACCAATGGGACATTCAAAACTGTAATATCGTATGTTTCACGAGTCGTGGCTGAACAACGACACGGATAATATAGAGCTGGCTGGGTTTTGTGGGGGCAGGGGTGTGTGTCTATTTGTCAATAACAGCTGGTGTGCGATGTCTATTTCAGAAGTCTCAAGGAATTTCTCGCCTGAGGTAGAGTATCTCATGATAAGCTGTAGACCACACTATCTACCAAGAGAGTTCTCATCTATATTATTCGTAGCCATCTATTTACCACCACAAACCGATGCTGGCACTAAGACCGCACTCAACCAACTGTATAAGGCCATAAGCAAACAAGAACATGCTCATCCAGAAGCAGCGCTTCTAATGCAACCAGAGGTAGAAAATAAAACTAGACCATCTTTACTCCACACTCAAATCTGACCATATTTGGCAAATCTGACCATAATTCCATCCTCCTGATTCCTGCTTACAAGCAAAAACTAAAGCAGGAAGAACCATTGTCTTGCTCAATACAGAAGTTGTCAGATGACGCGGATGCTACGCTACAGGACTGTTTTGCTAGCACAGACTGGAATATGTTCCATGATTCATCCAATGGCATTGAGGAGTACACCACCTCAGTCACCGGCTTCATCAATAAGTGCATTGACGATGTCGTCCCCACAGTGACTGTACGTACAAATCCCAGCCATGGATTACAGGCAACATCCGCACTGAGCTAAAGGCTAGAGCTGCCGCTTTCAAGGAGCGGGACACTAATCCGGACGCTTATAAGAAATCCCGCTATGCCCTCAGACAAACCATCAAACAGAAAAAGCATCAATACAGGACTAAGATTGAATCCGACTACACCGGCTCCGACACTCGTCAGATGAGAATGGCGCAGAAGGACATGGTGGCCATTTTACGATCCCGTAACCAATTGTACTATTATGTATGTTTTTTTGTGTTATTTGTAACTTATTTGGTACATAAGGTTTCTGCCATCGTGTCTAATGACCGAAAACAGCTTCTAGATATCAGGGCAGTGATTACTCACCCCGTACTGGAGGAATACTCATTCTTCAACGAGTCAGACGGGAAGGATTTACTTCAGACGCCCGACAAGGCCCTCATCCCCGTCATTCGCAGGAGAAAGAGACAGAGGTATCGAGGACGAAGGTCCGGGTGCCTTGTAAGGATCCGTCGCCGATAGGGTAATCTGCCTTTACAATTGGTCCTATTAGCCAACATACAATCAATCGATAATAAAATAGACAAACTACGATCACGTATAACCTACCAACGGGACATTAACTGCATTATCTTATGTTTCCCCGAATTGTGGCTGAATGACAACATGAATAACATACAGCTGGCAGGTTTTAAGCTTTTTAGTCAGGATCGAACAGCGGCCTCTGGCAAGAGAAGGGGTGGCGGTCTGTGTATATTTGTAAACAACAGCTGGTGCACGAAGTCTAAGGAAGTCTCAAGGTCTTGCTCGCCTGAGGTAGAGTATCTCATGATAAGCTGTAGACCACACTATTTACCAAGAGAGTCTTCATCTGTATTTTTCATAGCTGTCTATATACCACCACAAACCGATGCTGTCGCTAAGACCGCACTCAATGAGCTGTATACGGCCATAAGCAAACAGGAAAATCCAGAGGTGGCGCTCCTAGTGGCCAGGGACTTTAATGCAGGGAAACTTGTCCGTTTTTACCTAATTTCTACCAGCATGTTAAATGAGCAACCAGAGGGAAAAAAACTCTAGACCAGCTTTACTCCACACACAGAGACATGTACAAAGCTCTCCCTCGCCCTCCATTTGGCAAACCTGACCATAATTCTATCCTCCTGATTCCTGTTAACAAGCTAAAACTAAAGCAGGAAGCACCAGTGACTCGATCAATAAGAAAGTGGTCAGATGAAGCAGATGCTAAGCTACAGGACTGTTTTGCTAGCACAGACTGGAATATGTTCCGGGATTCTTCCAATGGCATCGAGGAGTACACCACATCAGTCACTGGCTTTATCAATAAGTGCATCGATGACGGCATCCCTACAGTGACCGTGCGTACACACCCCAACCAGAAGCCATGGATTACAGGCAACATCCACACTGAGCTAAAGGGTAGAGCTGCCGCTTTCAAGGTGTGGGACTCTAACCTGGAAGCTTATCAGAAATCCTGCTACTCCCTCCGACGAACCGACGAACCATCAAACATGCAAAGCGTCAACACAGGACTAAGACTGAATCGTACTACACCGACTCCGACGCTTGCGGATGTAGCAGGGCTTGCAAACTATTAGACTGCAAAGGGAAGCACAGCTGCGAGCTGCCCAGTGACACGAGCCTACCAGACGAGCTAAATTACTTCTATGCTCGCATTGAGGCAAGTAACACTGAAGCATGCATGAGAGCATCAGCTGTTCCGGACGACTGCGTGTTCACGCTCTCCGTAGCCGATGTGAGTAAGACCTTTAAACAGGTCAGCATACAGACAGATTACCAGGACGTGTACTCCGAGCATGCGCTGACCAGCTGGCAAGTGTCTTCACTGACATTTTCAACCTGTAATACCAACATGTTTCAAGCAGACCACCATAGTCCCTGTGCCAAAGAGCACTAAGGTAACCTGCCTAAATGACTACCGACCCGTAGCACTCACGTCTGTAGCCATGAAGTGCTTTGAAAGGCTGGTCATGGGTCACATCAACACCATTATCCCAGATACCCTAAGATCCATTCCAATTCGCATACCACCCCAGCAGATCCGCAGATGACGCAGTCTCAATCGCACTCCACACTGCCCTTTCCCACTTGCGCAAAAGGAACACCTATGTGAGAATGCTGTTCATTGACTACAGCTCAGCATTCAACACCATAGTGCCCACAAAGCTCATCACTAAGCTAAGGACCGTGGGACTAAACACCTCCCTCTGTAACTGGATCCTGGACTTCCTAACGGGCCGCCCCCCAGGTGGTAAGGGTAGGCAACAATACGTCTGCCACGCTGATCTTCAATACAGAGGCCCTTCAGGGGTGCGTGCTTAGTCCCCTCCTGTACTCCCTGTTCACTCATGACTGCACGGCCAGGAACGACTCCAACACCATCATTAATTTTGCTGGCGACACAACAGTGGTAGGCCTGATCACCGACAGCTGATCATGAGACAGCCTATAGGCAGGAGGTCAGAGACCTGGCAGTGTGGTGCCAGGACAACAACCTCTCCCTAAATGTGAGCAAGACAAAGGAGATGATCATGGACTACAGGAAAAGGAGGGCCGAACAGGCCCCCATTAACATCAACGGGGCTGTAGTGGAGCGTGTCGAGAGTTTCAAGTTCCTTGGTGTCCACATCACCGACACACTATCATGGTCCAAACACACCAAGACAGTCGTGAAGAGGGCACAACAACACCTTTTCCCCCTCAGGAGACTGAAAAGGTTTGGCATGGGTCCCCAGATCCTCAAAAAGTTTAACAGCTGCACAATTGAGAGCATCCTGACCAGTTGCATCACCGCCTGGTATGGAAACTGCTCGGCATCTGACCGTAAGGCACTACAGAGGGTAGTGCGTACGGCCCAGTTCATCACTGGAGCCAAGCTTCCAGCCATGCAGGACCTATATACTAGGCGGTGTCAGAGGAAGGCCCAAAATATTGTCAAAGACTATCAGTCACCCAAGTCATAGACTGTTCTCCCTGCTACCGCACGGCAAGCGATACCGGAACGCCAAGTCTATGTCCAAAAGGCTTCTTAACAGCTTCTACCCCCCAAGTCATAAGACTGCTGAACAATTAATCAAATGGCCACCCGGACTATTTACATTGACCACCCCCCCACCCTTTGTTTTTACACTGCCACTACTCGCTGTTCATTATCTATGTATCGTCACTTTATCCCAACACATTGACTTGGTACCGGTACCCCCTGTATATAGCCTCATTATTGTTATGTAATTTTATTGTGTTACTAAAAATGTACTTATTTTGTAAATATTTTCTTAACCAATAATGCATTTGTAATAGAGTTAAGGGGGTTGTAAGTAAGTACGTCCCGGTAAGGTCTACACCTGTTGTATTTGGCTCATTGGCCAAATACATTTTGAATTAATTTGATTCGAATTTTAGGGGTTATAAGATTAGGAGAATCATTTAGAAAGTTGTGTATACACCGGCTGATAAACACCCAGGCTAATAAACACCCAGGCTAATAAATACTCAGGCTAATAAACACACAGGCTAATAAAATAAAGCCATGGACTTTAAGTTGTGAGCATTTGTGGAAAACCCAACATGGGAGATGCTAAATAAATGTACAAAGGCGAATCTGCTCGTCATTGCAAAGCATTGCAGTAGTTGATAGTCCAGTAGTCCAAAAGCAGTAGTTGATCGGTGCTGCTTTGGTGGAGGACGAAATCCTTCCCGGAGAGGGACGTTGATGAAAACGGTTCTACGGGAAGTAAGGGTGAGCCCTGTAGACGTGCAACTGCGAGAGTTATAATTACATACTCGTATTCATTCCTTTGCTCTTGTGTGTATAAGGTAGTTGTTGTGAATTTGTTAGATACTACTGCATGGTCGGAACTAGAAGCACAAGCATTTCGCTACACTCGCATTAACATCTGCTAACCATGTGTATGTGACAAATAAAATTAGATTTGATTTGATTAAAGACAAAATGGGAACAACAGAAATTAGAGCTTGAGCACAAGGAAAGGGAACAGGAACGTGAGAGATACTCTGAATCCAGTCAGGCCATCCTACACCCTCAACAGAGTTTGATCTTGGTCGGAAAACAACCGACTTGTACCACCTTTCAATAAAAAGGATGTGGATGTATATTTTACTCTGTTTGAGTGGATTGCCACCTCCCTAAGATGTAGATGAGATATTTGGTCGCTGCTCGTCCAAAGTGTTCTGGTGGGAAAAGTTCAGAAAGTGTATGTCGCTTTATCTCTTGACCAGAGTTCAGATTATGACACTGTTAAAGCTGCTATCCTTGGGGTTTACGAGTTGGTCCCAGAGGCATACAGTCAACAGTTCCCTAAATTACGAAAAACAGAATAACAAAGCCATGTTGAGTTCGCAAGGGAGCAAGCATGTCTTTGTGATCGGTGGTGTGGTTCTCAAAAGGTCCAGGACCTTGAGGATTTATAGACTTCTAGAGCAGTTGAAGAATTGCCTTCACCAAAGGGTTGCGACCTACATTTATAAGCACAAGGATCTTACTCTTGAGAAAAGCTGCAGTTCTTGCAGATGAGTTTGTGTTGGCACATAAAACTACCTTCACAAACAAAGCACCCAGTAGTTCTCCCTACGCAAAAAGCAAAAAACCCTCCTAGGTTTCAGTCCATTTCTACAGTATACACCAGTTACTGCCGCGAGAAAGGACACATTTTCTCTGTGTCCTACGTTGAAACAGAACAATTTAAGAGAGAAAATGCCATTTCCTCTTGTGGGAGCACTCCAGCCACCTCCAACGTTGTTATAGAGAATTTGGCAGTACGTCCAACCGGCCTCACAACCGCAGACCACGTGTAACCACGCCAGCCCAGGACCTCCACATCCGTTCTTCACCTGCGGGATCATCTGAGACCAGCCACCTGAACAGCTGATGAAACTGAGGAGTATATCTGTCTGTAATTTAACCCTTTTGTGGGGAGAAACTCATTCTGATTTGGCTGGGCCTGGCTCCCCAGTGGGTGGGCCTATGCCCTCCCAGGCCCACCTATGGCCTAATACATATATTTCAATTGACTGACTTCCTTAAATGAACTGTAACTCAGTTAAACCGTTGAAATTGTTGCATGACATTCAAATAAAAAAATATTAAACTAAATAATGAGGGTTTCTATCATCCAAATGGAGGTTTAGATTACATTTATCATCCTAATGGTGGAGTAGATTACATCTGTCATCCTAATGGAGGTGTAGATTACATCTATCATCCAAATGGAGGTGTAGATTACATCTATCATCCAAATGGTGGAGTAGATTACATCTAGTATCCTAATGGAGGTGTAGATTACATATATCATCCTAATGGAGGTGTAGATTACATCTGCCATCCTAATGGAGGTGTAGATTACATATATCATCTTAATGGAGGTGTATATTACATCTGCCATCCTAATGGAGGTGTAGATTACATCTAGTATCCTAATGGAGGTGTAGATTACATCTAGTATCCTAATGGAGGTGTAGATTACATCTATCATCCAAATGGTGGAGTAGATTACATCTAGTATCCTAATGGAGGTGTAGATTACATATATCATCCTAATGGAGGTGTAGATTACATCTGCCATCCTAATGGAGGTGTAGATTACATATATCATCTTAATGGAGGTGTATATTACATCTATCATCCTAATGGAGGTGTAGATTACATCTAGTATCCTAATGGAGGTGTAGATTACATATATCATCCTAATGGAGGTGTAGATTACATCTAGTATCGTAATGGAGGAGTAGATTACATCTGCCATCCTAATGGAGGTGTAGATTACATCTGCCATCCTAATGGAGGTGTAGATTACATATATCATCTTAATGGAGGTGTATATTACATCTAGTATCCTAATGGAGGTGTAGATTACATCTATCATCCTAATGGAGGAGTAGATTACATCTATCATCCTAATGGAGGTGTAGATTACATCTAGTATCCTGAAGGAGGTGTAGATTACATCTAGTATCCTAATGGAGGTGTAGATTACATCTGCCATCCTAATGGAGGTGTAGATTACATCTGCCATCCTAATGGAGGTGTAGATTACATATATCATCTTAATGGAGGTGTATATTACATCTAGTATCCTAATGGAGGTGTAGATTACATCTAGTATCCTAATGGAGGTGTAGATTACATCTGTCATCCTAATGGAGGTGTAGATTACATCTAGTATCCTAATGGAGGTGTAGATTACATCTAGTATCGTAATGGAGGTGTAGATTACATATATCATCCTAATGGAGGTGTAGATTACATCTAGTATCCTAATGGAGGTGTAGATTACATCTGTCATCCTAATGGAGGAGTAGATTACATCTAGTATCCTAATGGAGGTGTAGATTACATCTAGTATCCTAATGGAGGTGTAGATTACATCTGCCATCCTAATGGAGGTGTAGATTACATCTGCCATCCTAATGGAGGTGTAGATTACATATATCATCTTAATGGAGGTGTATATTACATCTAGTATCCTAATGGAGGTGTAGATTACATCTATCATCCTAATGGAGGAGTAGATTACATCTATCATCCTAATGGAGGTGTAGATTACATCTAGTATCGTAATGGAGGTGTAGATTACATATATCATCCTAATGGAGGTGTAGATTACATCTAGTATCCTAATGGAGGTGTAGATTAGATCTAGTATCCTAATGGAGGTGTAGATTACATCTATCATCCTAATGGAGGTGTAGATTACATCTAGTATCCTAATGGAGGTGTAGATTACATCTAGTATCCTAATGGAGGAGTAGATTACATCTATCATCCTAATGGAGGTGTAGATTACATATATCATTCTAATGGAGGTGTAGATTACATCTGTCATCCTAATGGAGGTGTAGATTACATCTATCGTCCTAATGGAGGAGTAGATCCTAATGGAGGTGTAGATTACATCTGTCATCCTAATGGAGGTGTAGATTACATCTATCATCCTAATGGAGGAGTAGATCCTAATGGAGGAGTAGATTACATCTGTCATCCTAATGGAGGTGTAGATTACATCTATCATCCTAATGGAGGTGTAGATTACATCTAGTATCCTAATGGAGGTGTAGATTACATCTAGTATCCTAATGGAGGTGTAGATTACATCTAGTATCCTAATGGAGGAGTAGATTACATCTAGTATCCTAATGGAGGTGTAGATTACATCTAGTATCCTAATGGAGGAGTAGATTACATCTATCATCCTAATGGAGGTGTAGATTACATCTATCATCCTGATGGAGGAGTAGATTACATCTAGTATCCTAATGGAGGAGTAGATTACATCTAGTATCCTAATGGAGGAGTAGATTACATCTAGTATCCTAATGGAGGTGTAGATTACATCTAGTATCCTAATGGAGGTGTAGATTACATATATCATTCTAATGGGGGTGTAGATTACATATATCATCCTAATGGAGGAGTAGATTACATCTATCATCCTAATGGAGGTGTAGATTACATATATCATCCTAATGGAGGAGTAGATTACATCTATCATCCTAATGGAGGTGTAGATTACATATATCATCCTAATGGAGGTGTAGATTACATCTATCATCCTAATGGAGGTGTAGATTACATCTATCATCCTAATGGAGGTGTAGATTACATCTAGTATCCTAATGGAGGTGTAGATTACATCTATCATCCTAATGGAGGTGTAGATTACATCTAGTATCCTAATGGAGGTGTAGATTACATCTATCATCCTAATGGAGGTGTAGATTACATCTATCATCCTAATGGAGGTGTAGATTACATCTAGTATGCTAATGGAGGTGTAGATTACATCTGTCATCCTAATGGAGGAGTAGATTACATCTATCATCCTAATGGAGGTGTAGATTACATCTATCATCCTAATGGAGGTGTAGATTACATCTAGTATCCTAATGGTGGTGTAGATTACATCTATCATCCTAATGGAGTTGTAGATTACATCTAGTAACCTAATGGAGGTGTAGATTACATCTATCATCCTAATGGAGGTGTAGATTACATCTAGTATCTTAATGGAGGTGTAGATTACATATATCATCCTAATGGAGGTGTAGATTACATCTAGTATCCTAATGGAGGTGTAGATTACATATATCATCCTAATGGAGGAGTAGATTACATCTATCATCCTAATGGAGGTGTAGATTACATATCATCCTAATGGAGGTGTAGATTACATCTATCATCCTAATGGAGGTGTAGATTACATCTATCATCCTAATGGAGGTGTAGATTACATCTAGTATCCTAATGGAGGTGTAGATTACATCTATCATCCTAATGGAGGTGTAGATTACATCTAGTATCCTAATGGAGGTGTAGATTACATCTATCATCCTAATGGAGGTGTAGATTACATCTATCATCCTAATGGAGGTGTAGATTACATCTAGTATGCTAATGGAGGTGTAGATTACATCTGTCATCCTAATGGAGGAGTAGATTACATCTATCATCCTAATGGAGGTGTAGATTACATCTATCATCCTAATGGAGGTGTAGATTACATCTAGTATCCTAATGGTGGTGCAGATCAAATCAAATCAAATCAAATCAGATTACATCTATCATCCTAATGGAGTTGTAGATTACATCTAGTAACCTAATGGAGGTGTAGATTACATCTATCATCCTAATGGAGGTGTAGATTACATCTAGTATCTTAATGGAGGTGTAGATTACATATATCATCCTAATGGAGGTGTAGATTACATCTAGTATCCTAATGGAGGAGTAGATTACATCTAGTATCCTAATGGAGGTGTAGATTACATCTAGTATCCTAACGGAAGTGTAGATTACATCTGTCATCCTAATGGAGGTGTAGATTACATATATCATTCTAATGGAGGTGTAGATTACATCTGTCATCCTAACGGAGGTGTAGATTACATCTATCATCCTAATGGAGGAGTAGATTACATCTGTCATCCTAATGGAGGTGTAGATTACATCTATCATCCTAATGGAGGTGTAGATTACATCTAGTATCCCAATGGAGGTGTAGATTACATCTGTCATCCTAATGGAGGAGTAGATTACATCTATCATCCTAATGGAGGTGTAGATTACATCTAGTATCCTAATGGAGGTGTAGATTACATCTATCATCCTAATGGAGGAGTAGATTACATCTAGTATCCGAATGGAGGAGTAGATTACATCTGTCATCCAAATGGAGGTGTAGATTACATCTAGTATCCTAATGGAGGTGTAGATTACATCTAGTATCCTAATGGAGGAGTAGATTACATCTAGTATCCTAATGGAGGAGTAGATTACATCTATCATCCTAATGGAGGTGTAGATTACATCTAGTATCCTAATGGAGGTGTAGATTACATCTAGTATCCTAATGGAGGAGTAGATTACATATATCATTCTAATGGAGGTGTAGATTACATATATCATTCTAATGGAGGTGTAGATTACATATATCATTCTAATGGAGGTGTAGATTACATCTATCGTCCTAATGGAGGAGTAGATCCTAATGGAGGTGTAGATTACATCTGTCATCCTAATGGAAGTGTAGATTACATCTATCATCCTAATGGAGGAGTAGATCCTAATGGAGGAGTAGATTACATCTGTCATCCTAATGGAGGTGTAGATTACATCTATCATCGTAATGGAGGTGTAGATTACATCTAGTATCCTAATGGAGGTGTAGATTACATCTAGTATCCTAATGGAGGAGTAGATTACATCTAGTATCCTAATGGAGGTGTACATTACATCTAGTATCCTAATGGAGGAGTAGATTACATCTATCATCCTAATGGAGGTGTAGATTACATCTATCATCCTGATGGAGGAGTAGATTACATCTAGTATCCTAATGGAGGAGTAGATTACATCTAGTATCCTAATGGAGGAGTAGATTACATCTAGTATCCTAATGGAGGTGTAGATTACATATATCATTCTAATGGGGGTGTAGATTACATATATCATCCTAATGGAGGAGTAGATTACATCTATCATCCTAATGGAGGTGTAGATTACATATATCATCCTAATGGAGTAGTAGATTACATCTATCATCCTAATGGAGGTGTAGATTACATATATCATCCTAATGGAGGTGTAGATTACATCTATCATCCTAATGGAGGAGGAGATTACATCTATCATCCTAATGGAGGTGTAGATTACATCTATCATCCTAATGGAGGTGTAGATTACATCTATCATCCTAATGGAGGAGTAGATTACATATAGTATCCTAATGGAGGAGTAGATTACATCTATCATCCTAATGGAGGTGTAGATTACATCTAGTATCCTAATGGAGGTGTAGATTACATCTAGTATCCTAATGGAGGAGTAGATTACATCTAGTATCCTAATGGAGGTGTAGATTATATCTATCATCCTAATGGAGGTGTAGATTACATCTAGTATCCTAATGGAGGTGTAGATTACATCTATCATCCTAATGGAGGTGTAGATTACATCTATCATCCTAATGGAGGTGTAGATTACATCTAGTATCCCTAATGGAGGTGTAGATTACATCTGTCATCCTAATGGAGGAGTAGATTACATCTAGTATCCTAATGGAGGTGTAGATTACATATATCATCCTAATGGAGGTGTAGATTACATCTAGTATCATAATGGAGGTGTAGATTACATCTATCATCCTAATGGAGGTGTAGATTACATATATCATCCTAATGGAGGTGTAGATTACATCTATCATCCTAATGGAGGTGTAGATTACATCTAGTATCCTAATGGAGGTGTAGATTACATCTGTCATCCTAATGGAGGTGTAGATTACATCTATCATCCTAATGGAGTTGTAGATTACATCTAGTAACCTAATGGAGGTGTAGATTACATCTATCATCCTAATGGAGGTGTAGATTATATCTATCATCCTAATGGAGGTGTAGATTACATCTATCATCCTAATGGAGGAGTAGATTACATCTAGTATCCTAATGGAGGTGTAGATTACATCTGTCATCCTAATGGAGGTGTAGATTACATCTATCATCCTAATGGAGGTGTAGATTACATCTAGTATCCTAATGGAGGTGTAGATTACATCTAGTATCCTAATGGAGGAGTAGATTACATCTAGTATCCTAATGGAGGTGTAGATTACATCTAGTATCCTAATGGAGGTGTAGATTACATCTAGTATCCTAATGGTGGAGTAGATTACATCTATCATCCTAATGGAGGTGTAGATTACATCTATCATCCTAATGGAGGTGTAGATTACATCTGTCATCCTAATGGAGGTGTAGATTACATCTATCATCCTAATGGAGGTGTAGGTAGCCTGGCGGGTAGGAGTGTTGGACCAGTAACCGAAGGGTTGCTGGATCGAATCCCAGCGGCTGACAAGGTAAAAATCTTTTGTTAAAAATCTGTCGTTCTGCCCCTGAGCAAGGCAGTTAACCCTCTGTTCTCCGGGGACTGTGGATGTAGATTAAGGCAGCCCCCTTCAACACTCTGGGGTTGGGTTAAAATGTGGAAGACACATTTCAGTTGAATACATTCAGTTGTACAACTGACTAGGTATCCCCCCCTTTCCCTAGATTAGGGTTAGGGTAACCCTAACACCTGTTTTTTACGAAGCATGTGACGAATACGATTTGATTTTGATTCAATTTTTCATCTCTCTCTATCTCAGTATAAAATAGTACTTTATTAATCCCAAAGGGGGACATTTCCTATCTCTCTCTCTTCCTCTGTCTATCTCTCTCTCTTCCTCTGTCTATCTCTCTCTCTTCCTCTGTCTATCTCTCTCTCTTCCTCTGTCTATCCCTCTCAATATAAGATGAGCCCTGGTCAAAAGTTGTGCACTATATAGGGAATAGGGTGCCATTTGGGATGTACACTCTGTAAAAAGAGAGACTGGACAGACTGTATTACAGCCTGGCTGTTGTTACACTGATGTGGACTGGACAGACTGTATTACAGCCTGGCTGTTGTTATACTGATGTGGACTGGACAGACTGTATTACAGCCTGGCTGTTGTTACACTGATGTGGACTGGACAGACTGTGTTACAGCCTGGCTGTTGTTATACTGATGTGGACTGGACAGACTGTATTACAGCCTGGCTGTTGTTATACTGATGTGGACTGGACAGACTGTATTACAGCCTGGCTGTTGTTATACTGATGTGGACTGGACAGACTGTGTTATAGCCTGGCTGTTGTTACACTGATGTGGACTGGACAGACTGTATTACAGCCTGGCTGTTGTTACACTGATGTGGACTGGACAGACTGTATTACAGCCTGGCTGTTGTTACACTGATGTGGACTGGACAGACTGTGTTACAGCCTGGCTGTTGTTACACTGATGTGGACTGGACAGACTGTGTTACAGCCTGGCTGTTGTTATACTGATGTGGACTGGACAGACTGTGCTATAGCCTGGCTGTTGGACTGGACTGTCCAGTCTCTCTTGTTACACAGTGTACATCCCAAATGGAACCCTATTCCCTTTATAGTGCACTACTTTTGACCAGGGCTCATCTTATATTGAGAGGGGATAGACAGAGGAAGAGACAAGTGTATGTTGTTTTTCCATTTCTGTCCAAGTACAAATAAACATTTCTGTAGCAGGAAAGCTGTAATATAGTCTGTCCAGTCCACATCAGTGTTGTAATACAGGGGGGAGGAGAGAGAGAGAGAGAGAGAGAGAGAGAGAGAGAGAGAGAGAGAGAGAGAGAGAGAGAGAGAGAGAGAGACCACACTTTCTCTCTTTCCTCTCCTCCCCTTTCTCTCTCTCTCCTCCCCTCCCCTTTCTCTATCTCCTCCCCTCTCTCTCTGGTGTCCATCTCAATCTCCTGTACCTCTGCACTGCTTATGATTGTATTATGTGTTATGAAGTCCTTATATCAGAACCTTCAAATAATAATCTCTCTTTCTCCCTCTATCTTTCCCTCATTCTCTCTCTTTCCATTCTTCCCTTTTCTCTCTCCTCCACAGTGGATAGCCCTGGCCTCTCTGTTCTTCATTCTCGTGTCCATCTCCACCTTCTGTCTGGAGACCCACGAGTTCTTCAACCCCATCGTGAACCGCACCGAGCTGGAGCTGGTGGACAACGTGACGGTGGAGCATGTGTACCAGGAGACGGAGACGGTGGTCTATCTCACCTACATCGAGGGCGTCTGCGTGGTCTGGTTTACCTTTGAGTTTATGATGCGAGTCATATTCTGTCCGGACAAGATGGAGTTCATGAAGAAAGCTCTCAACGTTATCGACTTCGTGGCTATCTTACCGTTCTACCTGGAGGTCGGGCTGAGCGGTCTTTCGTCCAAAGCGGCCAAGGATGTTCTGGGGTTCCTGAGGGTGGTGAGGTTTGTCAGGATCCTGCGTATCTTCAAGCTGACCCGTCACTTCGTGGGCCTGAGGGTTCTGGGTCACACGTTACGGGCTAGCACCAATGAGTTCCTCCTCCTGATCATCTTCCTAGCCCTCGGAGTCCTCATCTTCGCCACGATGATCTACTACGCCGAACGGATGGGAGCGGACCCGACCGACCCGCGCGCCAGCGAGCACACACACTTCAAGAACATCCCCATTGGATTCTGGTGGGCCGTTGTTACCATGACGACCCTTGGCTACGGCGACATGTACCCCCAGACGTGGTCGGGCATGCTTGTCGGCGCGCTGTGCGCCCTGTCGGGTGTACTGACCATCGCTATGCCCGTCCCCGTGATCGTCAACAACTTTGGAATGTATTACTCCCTGGCCATGGCGAAGCAGAAGCTACCAAAGAAGAAGAACAAGCATATCCCCCGAGCACCCCAACCAGGATCACCCAACTACTGTAAGTCCAGCATCAACTCTCCTCCAACGCCCCATAAAGCACCGCTCCTTCCTGAAAGCCCGAACTTAGTCCACCCCGTTTTGGCTCTGGCTCAAAACATGGCTCTGACACACGATGACGTCTTTGAAGTAAAGTTTCCAGGTAAGAAACCATGATAGATGTCTAAAGGCTGACAGTCTTCTCTGTTCTCAACTCTCCTTCTCTGTCCTCTTCCTCTCTTCTCTGTCCTCTTCCTCTCTTCTCTGTTCTCTGTTCTCAACTCTTCTTCTCTGTCCTCTTCCTCTCTTCTCTGTTCTCAACTCTCCTTCTGTCCTCTTCCTCTCTTCTCTGTTCTCAACTCTCTTCTCTGTCCTCTTCCTCTCTTCTTTGTCCTCTTCCTCTCTTCTCTGTTCTCAACTCTCTTCTCTGTCCTCTTCCTCTCTTCTCTGTTCTCTGTTCTCAACTCTCCTTCTCTGTCCTCTTCCTCTCTTCTCTGTTCTCAACTCTCTTCTCTGTCCTCTTCCTCTCTTCTCTGTTCTCTGTTCTCAACTCTCCTTCTCTGTCCTCTTCCTCTCTTCTCTGTTCTCAACTCTCTTCTCTGTCCTCTTCCTCTCTTCTCTGTTCTCTGTTCTCAACTCTCCTTCTCTGTCCTCTTCCTCTCTTCTCTGTTCTCAACTCTCCTGCCACTTCCCATCATCGTTCTGCTGTCTCACTGTTTGTCTGTAGACGCCCTGCCTCTTCTGTCTCAGTCAGGTGACTCAGCCACATCCGATTAAACAAACAAATCTCTCATTCAAGGATCAATAAGCTGTATGACTAACAGATTGAGACTCTGAGAAAGGGAGTAAAGAGGGAGATAGAGAGTATGACCATGAGTAATGAACCAGTTCTCAATACCATGGCCCTAATGGTACCCTCTTCACCAATATAGTCCAATGGGCCCTGGTCAGAATCAGTGCACTTTGTAGGGAATATGGTGCCATTTAGGACATAGCCCATGACTCAGTGGCGCCTTCCTAGAACTCACACCCTTCCTGTCTGGCATCTGCATCAGTGTCACACACACCCCTATAGATCTGTCACGTGTGATGATGATGATGATGATGATGATGATGATGACGACGATGATTATTATTAGTAAGCCTTATATCAAGGTAATTTTGTCAGCAGAATACCACCCTGCATCCCACTGCTGGCTTGCTTCTGAAGCTAAGCAGGATTGGTCCTGGTCAGTCCCTGGATGGGAGACCAGATGCTGCTGGAAGTGGTGTTGGAGGGCCAGTAGGAGGCACTCTTTTCTCAGGTCTAAAATAATATCCTATTGCCCCAGGGCAGTGATTGGGGACATTTCCCTGTGTAGGGTGCCGTCTTTCAGATGGGACGTTGAACGGGTGACTCTCTGTGGTCACTAAAGATCCCATGGCAGTTATTGTAAGAGTAGGGGTGTTAACCCTGGTGTCCTGGCTAAATTTCCTATCTGCTCATCCTACCATCATGGTCACCTAATCATACCCAGCTTACAATTGGCTCATTCACCTCCCCTCTAACTATACCCCAGGTCATTGCTGTAAATGAGAATGTGTTCTCGGTCAACTTACCTGGTTAAATGAATTTAAAGATATGTAAGGGTTTGTGTAAACTAAAGTTCTGGTACAAAGTTAATGATTGTTACCATGTAATAATTTGGAGTCAATAACAACAATGTTGTTACTGTAGAAATTACAGTGCTATTACAAAGGTGTGAGAGAACAGGGTTACCCAACCCTGTTCCTGGAGAGCTACCGTCCTCTATGTTTAACTCCAACCCTGTTCCTGGAGAGGTACCGTCCTCTAGGTTTAACTCCAACCCTGTTCCTGGAGAGGTACCATCCTCTATGTTTAACTACAACCCTGTTCCTGGAGAGGTACCGTCCTCTAGGTTTAACTCCTACCCTGTTCCTGGAGAGCTACCGTCCTCTATGTTTAACTACAACCCTGTTCCTGGAGAGGTACCGTCCTCTATGTTTAACTCCAACCCTGTTCCTGGAGAGGTACCGTCCTCTAGGTTTAACTCCAACCCTGTTCCTGGAGAGGTACCATCCTCTATGTTTAACTACAACCCTGTTCCTGGAGAGGTACCGTCCTCTAGGTTTAACTCCTACCCTGTTCCTGGAGAGCTACCGTCCTCTATGTTTAACTACAACCCTGTTCCTGGAGAGGTACCGTCCTCTAGGTTTAACTCCTACCCTGTTCCTGGAGAGGTACCATCCTCTATGTTTAACTCCAACCCTGTTCCTGGAAAGCTACCGTCCTCTATGTTTAACTCCTACCCTGTTCCTGGAAAGCTATCGTCCTCTATGTTTAACTCCAACCCTGTTCCTGGAGAGGTACCGTCCTCTAGGTTTAACTCCAACCCTGTTCCTGGAGAGGTACCGTCCGGTAGGTTTAACTCCAACCCTGTTCCTGGAAAGCTACCGTCCTCTATGTTTAACTACAACCATGTTTCTGGAGAGGTACCGTCCTGTAGGTTTTAACTCCTACCCTGTTCCTGGAGAGCTACCGTCCTGTAGGTTTTAACTCCAACCCTGTTCCTGGAGAGGTACCGTCCTGTAGGTTTTAACTCCTACCCTGTTCCTGGAAAGCTACCGTCCTCTAGGTTTAACTCCTACCCTGTTCCTGGAGAGGTACCGTCCTCTATGTTTAACTCCAACCCTGTTCCTGGAGAGGTACCGTCCTCTAGGTTTAACTACAACCCTGTTCCTGGAGAGGTACCGTCCTCTAGGTTTAACTCCTACCCTGTTCCTGGAGAGCTACCGTCCGGTAGGTTTAACTCCAACCCTGTTCCTGGAGAGGTACCGTCCTCTATGTTTAACTCCAACCCTGTTCCTGGAGAGCTACCGTCCTGTAGGTTTTAATTCCTACCCTGTTCCTGGAAAGCTACCGTCCTCTATGTTTAATTCAAACCCTGTTCCTGGAGAGCTACCGTCCTCTAGTTTGAACTCCAACCCTGTTCCTGGAGAGGTACCATCCTCTAGGTTGAACTCCAACCCTGTTCCTGGAGAGGTACCGTCCTCTATGTTTAACTCCAACCCCGTAAAACCTACAGTGGTGTATCTCTCCAGGAACAGGGTTGGAGTTAAAACCTACAGGAGTGTGTCTCTCCAGGAACAGGGTTTGAGTTAAAACCTACAGGAGTGTATCTCTCCAGGAACAGGGTTGGAGTAATACCTACAGGAGTGTATCTCCAGGAACAGTGTTGGCAGCCCTGTGTTAGAGGTGTTGTTGAGAAAAGTACTGGACACTATACTTAGTACCTATATGATACATTACTACTGATCATTGATTACACTGAGGTACTAGGCTGCTATTGAGGTACTAGGCTTCTACTGAGGTTCTTAGGGTACTACTGAGGTACTAGGCTGCTACTGAGGTACTAGGGTACTAATGAGGTACTAGGGTACTAATGAGGTACTAGGGTACTACTGAGGTACTAGGCTGCTACTGAGGTACTAGGCTTCTACTGAGGTACTAGGGTACTACTGAGGTACTAGGGTACTACTGAGGTACTAGGCTGCTACTGAGGTACTAGGGTACTACTTGTCAAGTGGGTTGATGTTTTAGGCTGACATGTTTTCTTCACATTGACACCATCCCACGTACCATACTAAAATACCCTCCATACACCCACCACTACACCCACTAGCCATCTGAGTCCATGCACCATCACGCACTAATACTACTGTACACACTGTAATATCCTAATGCAGCATGCTTTAAATCCTTCTGTTGACTGTCCAAATCAGTGCTATTATAATTTATTGAGTCAGTAATATTTGATTTGAAGCATGCTAGGATATGATAGCATGCTAGGATATGATAGCATACTAGGATATGATAGCATGCTAGGATATGATAGCATGCTAGGATATGTGCAGTATAGAATGTAGCACTTGACAAAGCTTTTGTACCCCATCTTATAAGATTTACAAAGTGGGATAATTAAACTGGCAATATAGTGGTTTGTTTCTAAACCACATATGATTAACTTTAGCCAGACCTCAGCATCGATTGGAGGTTAGCTTCCCAGGGAATACGTAAAGTTGTATTGAATTGAATTGGATGCCCATATCTCTACTTGTTGCATTCATTGACTCTAGTCTTTTGTTTGGCAGTTGGACAAGCAGCATTTCCCAAAATGCTTTATTTGATCAGTGTTTGTTTCCGTTGTCTGTATCTCCCAGATAGATTTTCTAATGTTCCTCTAGGTGTTCTAATTCTATTTCCGTGGAATGTCCTGTTCTAATTCTATTTCCATGGAATGTCCTGTTCTAATTCTATTTCCATGGAATCTCCTGTTCTAATTCTATTTCTATGGAATCTCCTGTTCTAATTCTATTTCCATGGAATGTCCTGTTCTAATTCTATTTCCATGGAATCTCCTGTTCTAATTTTATTTCCATGGAATCTCCTGTTCTAATTCTATTTCCATGGAATCTCTTGTTCTAATTCTATTTCCATGGAATCTCCTGTTCTAATTCTATTTCCATGGAATCTCTTGTTCTAATTTTAGTGCACCGGTTAGTCGTGCTATTTGAGGTAATATGTACATGTAGGATTAGTTAAAGTGACTTTGCATGGATGATGAACAGAGAGTAGCAGCAGCGTAAAAGAGGGGTTGGCGGGGGGTGGCGGAACACAATGCATAGTCCGGGTAGCCATTTTATAAGCTGTTCAGGAGTCTCATGGCTTTGGGTTAAAGCTGTTGAGAAGCCTTTTGGTCCTAGACTTGGCGCCCCGGTACCGCTTGCCATGCGGTAGCAGAGAGAACAGTTTATGACTTGGTGTGGCTGGAGTCTTTGAGAATTTTTAGGGCCTTCCTCTGACACCACCTGGTGTAGAGGTCCTGGATGGCAAGCAGCTTAGCCCCAGTACGCACTACCCTGGGCCATACGCACTACCCTCTGTAGTGCCTTGCGGTCGGATGCTGAGCAGTTGCCGTGCCAGGTAGTGATGCAACCAGTCAGAATGTTCTCGATGTTGCAGCTGTAGAACCTTTTGAGGATCTGAGGACCCATGCCAAATCTTTTCAGTCTCCTGAGGGGGAATAGGCTTTGTCGTGCCCTCTTCACGACTGTCTTGGTGTGTTTGGACCATTCTAGTTTGTTGGTGATGTGGACACCGATGTAGTCCACAATCATCTCCTTTGTCTTGATTACGTTGAGGGATAGGTTGTTATTCTGGCACCACCCGGCCAGGTCTCTGACCTCCTCCCTATAGGCTGTCTCGTCTTTGTCAGAATGTCCTGTTCTAATTCTATTTCCATGTAATCTCCTGTTCCAGTTTTATTTCCACGGAATCTCCTGTTCTAATTTTATTTCTATGGAATCTCCTGTTCTAATTCTTTTTCTATGGAATTTCCTGTTGTAATTATATTTCTATGGAATTTCCTGTTCTAATTATATTTCTATGGAATTTCCTTTTCTAATTCTAGTTTTATTTCCACGGAATCTCCTGTTCTAATTCTATTTCTATGGAATCTCCTGTTCTAATTCTTTTTCTATGGAATTTCCTGTTCTAATTATATTTCTATGGAATCTCCTGTTCTAATCCTAATTTTATTTCTATGGAATCTCCTGTTCTAATTCTATTTCTATTTCCATGTAATCTCCTGTTCTAATTCTAGTTTTATATCCATGGAATCTCCTGTTCTAATTCTATTTCTATGGAATCTCCTGTTCTAATTCTATTTCTGTGGAATCTCCTGTTCTAATTCTATTTATATGGAATCTCCTGTTCTAATTATAGTTTTATTTCCATGGAATCTCCTGTTCTAATTCTATTTCTATGCAATCTCCTGTTCTAATTCTAGTTTTATTTCCATGGAATCTCCAGTTCTAATTCTAGTAATATTTCCATGGAATCTCCTGTTCTAATTCTATTTCTATTTCCATGGAATCTCCTGTTCTACTTCTAGTTTTATTTCCATGCAATCTCCTGTTCTAATTCTAATTCTATTTCTATGGAATCTCCTGTGTGTCTATCTGAAGATTCCAAGCTGAATGGGGAGGCGGCCAACGCAGCTCTAGCCAATGAGGACTGTCCTCATATAGACCAGGCCATCTCGCCAGAGGAGATCTTCAGCCCCAGTGAGAGAGAACGGCCTTGTTGTCTTGTCACCACAGCTGCAGAACGACCCAACCACACAGGGGGTAGAGTCAGGAGGGGTACGTACACCTACAGTAACAGCCAAACACAGCCCAACCACACAGGGGGAGGAGGGAGGAGAGTTACATACTGTAACAGCCAAACACAGGCCACTATCAAACGTGTTGCATTAGATAGGCCAGCTGCAAAGTTAAAATTGGCTATATTGTAAAAATGTATGAAAATATAATTTGCTTTTTGGTAAAAAAAAATTATCAGCTTCATTCATCTCCAGCACCATCCCAACATCAACTTATGTGAAAATGGCGCATTTCTAAGTTCTGAGGAAATAATATAGTGTTTCCAATGACATCACAGCCAATTAGTAGGCAATGCCTCCTCATAATTGGAATAAATAACATGACGCACACACATGATGTCATTGGAAAAGACATGACTACTAAACCTAGAAACGTGACATTTTGACATATGTTGAAGTCGTGCTGGAGATGATGAATATATATATATATATATATATATATATTATTCCCCTTTAAGGTTAGGGTTATGCATTAGGCTTAAAATCTGATTTCATGACTTTGTGGCTGTACTAGCTAGTGATTCTGCAGAGCTGCCTCCAGAACAAGATTCATGCCGAAATCCGATAACCTGACACACAGACAGACGCACATGCATGTGTACACACACACACACGCATGTGCACGTGCAACACACAAACACACACATAGGGCTTGGCAATATATTGTGAATACTGGTATACCTATATGTATCCACATACGGGTATGGATTTTTACAATACCGTCTGTAACAATATTTTTGATAAAGTGCTAATTTGAATGAAAAGTGGCAGCCTTATCCTAGTTTGGTTGAAAACCATCAGAATGTAAAAGACATTACAACTCCTCACCCACACATACACACTAACACACACACAATCAAAATACAATGTGAAACAAAACAACAATCAAAATACAGAACAACACAAAATGTAAGAAAAGCAGTTACATTCAACAGCCACGAGGTCCTCAGCCACGAGGTCCTCAGACCCTAGGTCCTCAGCCACGAGTTCCTCAGACCCTAGGTCCTCAGCCACGAGGTCCTCAGACCCTAGGTCCTCAGCCACGAGGTCCTCAGACCCTAGGTCCTCAGCCACGAGGTCCTCAGACCCTAGGTTCTCAGCCACGAGGTCCTCAGACCCTAGGTCTTCAACCAACTCTGTAAACTCCCATAGCAGCACCACAACATCCAATTGTAAATAGTTTTGTAAATTGATCCAGCAATTCTCCATTCTGGTTAGATGACTCACTCCTAACAATAGATATAACAGTCCCTTTACAAAGGGTTTCTCTTACTTTTGACCAACATATTTTTTTCAAAGTCTTAGTAGATGAAACTTTAAATAAAGTAATGTACACACACTTAAGCATAAAAAAAATATATATGTTTTGAGAAAGCCAGGGACTTCTAACAATACTTAGTCAAAACCCTATGGGCAGGACATTACTGGGCATTATTGAATAGCCCATGAGACCATCAGATTGAGGAGGTGCAAAGGGGACAAGTCGTGTGTTCCAAATGGCACCCTATTCCCTATATAGTGCACTACTTTTGACCGGAGCCCCTGAACAAAAGAAGTGCACGATATAGGGAATAGGGTGCCGTTTTTGGGGATGCAGCCCAGTATTGTAACAAGTAATCAGACACATTCCAAAGATCCTTGGCCTTTTAATTAGATACATAATACATCAAGTCAGATGGTAGCATTCCCTTAGGCAGGCCCAGAAGGTTTAATGGTGGGTTTAATGCTTAGAGGAAGTCTTAACCATCCTGCCATTGGATAGAATAAAGCACACCACTTCTATTTGAACGTGATACTTTTGGAGGTTGCGTTGTAGCTATAATGGCTTTTATGAAAAAAAAGAGGCGACATTATACAGTATATACTTGCGATATATATATCTCAGGAGAGCACTAGGATACGAATTGTTGTAGGCATATAGAACAACTCTATATTTATACCATCAACACCTCAATCAGCCATTTAAGTTTTGCAAAACAAACATCTTAAAATGTTACGTTAACACCTCCAGATCAACATGCTCTCTTAAACACTGACTGAAACAGTATTGTATTTTATCCTATAGTTCACACTGACTGAAACAGTATTGTATTTTATCCTATAGTTCACACTGACTGAAACAGTATTGTATATTATCCTATAGTTCACACCGACTGAAACAGTATTGTATATTATCCTATAGTTCACACCGACTGAAACAGTATTGTATATTATCCTATAGTTCACACTGACTGAAACAGTATTGTATATTATCCTATAGTTCACACTGACTGGAACAGTATTGTATATTATCCTATAGTTCACACCGACTGAAACAGTATTGTACATTATCCTATAGTTCACACCGACTGAAACAGTATTGTATATTATCCTATAGTTCACACTGACTGAAACAGTATTGTATATTATCCTATAGTTCACATCCACTGAAACAGTAGTGTACATTATCCTATAGTTCACACTGACTGAAACAGTATTGTATATTATCCTATAGTTCACATCCACTGAAACAGTATTGTATATTATCCTATAGTTCACACTGACTGAAACAGAATTGTATTTTATCCTATAGTTCACACTGACTGAAACAGTATTGTATTTTATCCTATAGTTCACACTGACTGAAACAGTATTGTATTTTATCCTATAGTTCACACTGACTGAAACAGTATTGTATATTATCCTATAGTTCACACCGACTGAAACAGTATTGTATATTATCCTATAGTTCACACTGACTGAAACAGTATTGTATATTATCCTATAGTTCACACCGACTGAAACAGTATTGTATTTTATCCTATAGTTCACACTGACTGAAACAGTATTGTATTTTATCCTATAGTTCACACTGACTGAAACAGTATTGTATATTATCCTATAGTTCACACTGACTGAAACAGTATTGTATATTATCCTATAGTTCACACTGACTGAAACAGTATTGTATATTATCCTATAGTTCACATCCACTGAAACAGTATTGTATATTATCCTATAGTTCACACTGACTGAAACAGTATTGTATTTTATCCTATAGTTCACACTGACTGAAACAGTATTGTATTTTATCCTATAGTTCACACTGACTGAAACAGTATTGTATATTATCCTATAGTTCACACCAACTGAAACAGTATTGTATATTATCCTATAGTTCACACTGACTGAAACAGTATTGTATATTATCGTATAGTTCACATCCACTGAACCAGTATTGTATATTATTGTATAGTTCACATCCACTGAACCAGTATTGTATATTATTGTCAATATTCAAATCAGTTGGTATGACTTAAAATGTTGTTCTTGAGCAACCATGCCAACATATTCTCCAATATACTGTAGCAGACTGCCAACATATTCTCCAATATACTGTAGCGGACTGCCAACATATTCTCCAATATACTGTAGCGGACTGCTGACATATTCTCCAATATACTGTAGCAGACTGCCAACATATTCTCCAATATACTGTAGTGGACTGCCAACATATTCTCCAATATACTGTAGCAGACTACCAATATATTCTCTAATATACTGTAGCAGCCTGCCAACATATTCTGAAATATACTGTAGCAGACTACCAACATATTCTCCAATATACTGTAGCAGACTGCCAACATATTCTCTGATACACTGTAGCACCAACATATTCTCCAATATACTGTAGCAGACTGCCAACATAATCTCCAATATACTATATCTGCCAACATATTCTCCAATATACTGTAGCAGACTGCCAACATATTCTCCAATATACTGTAGTGGACTGCCAACATATTCTCCAATATACTGTAGCAGACTACCAACATATTCTCCAATATACTGTAGCACCAACATAATCTCCAATATACTGTAGCAGACTGCCAACATAATATCCAATATAGTAGAGCAGACTGCCAACATATTCTCCAATATACTGTAGCAGACTGCCAACATAATCTCCAATATACTGTAGCAGACTGCCAACATAATATCCAATATAGTGAAGCAGACTGCCAACGTATTCTCCAATATACTGTAGCAGCCTGCCAACATATTCTCCAATATACTGTAGCACCAACATATTCTCCAATATACTGTAGCACCAACATATTCTCCAATATACTATAGAAAACTACCAACATATTCTCCAATATACTGTAGCAGACTACTAACATATTCTCCAATATACTGTAGCAGACTAACAACATATTCTCCAATATACTGTAGCAGACTACCAACATATTCTCCAATATACTGTAGCAGACTACCAACATATTCTCCAATATAATGTAGCAGACTACCAACATATTCTCCAATTAACTGTAGCAGACTGCCAACATATTCTCCAATATACTGTAGCAGATTACCAACATATTCTCCAATATACTGTAGCAGACTGCCAACATGTTCTCCAATATACTGTAGCAGACTGCCAACATAATTTCCAATATAGTGAAGCAGACTGCCAACGTAATATCCAATATAGTGAAGCAGACTGCCAACATATTCTCCAATATACTGTAGCAGATTACCAACATATTCTCCAATATACTGTAGCAGACTGCCAACATGTTCTCCAATATACTGTAGCAGACTGCCAACATAATTTCCAATATAGTGAAGCAGACTGCCAACATATTCTCCAATATAGTGAAGCAGACTGCCAACATATTCTCCAATATACTGTAGCATACTACCAACATATTCTTCAAAATACTGTAGCATACTGCAAACAAATTCTCCAATATACTGTATCTGCCAACATATTCTCCAATATTTTGTAGCTGCCAACATATTCTCCAATATAATGTAGCAGACTGCCACCAAATTCTTCAATATACTGAAGCAGACTGAAAACATATTCTCCAATATACTGTAGCAGACTGCCAAACATATTCTCCAATATACTGTAGCACCAACATATTCTCCAATATACTGTAGCAGACTGTCAACATATTCTCAAATACACTGTAGCACCAACATATTCTCCAATATACTGTAGCAGACTACCAACATATTCTCCAATATACTGTAGCACCAACTTATTCTCCAATATACTATAGCAGACTACCAACATATTCTCCAATATACTGTAGCACCAACATATTCTCCAATATACTGTAGCAGACTACCAACATATTCTCCTTTATACTGTAGCAGACTGCCAACGTATTCTCCAATATACTGTAGCAGACTACCAACATATTCTCCAATATACTGTAGCAGACTGCCAACATATTCTCCAATATACTGTAGCAGACTGCCAACATATTCTCCAATATACTGTAGCAGACTGCCAACATATTCTCCAATATACTGTAGCAGACTGCCAACATGTTCTCCAATATACTGTAGCAGACTGCCAACATAATATCCAATATAGTGAAGCAGACTGCCAACATATTCTCCAATATACTGTAGCATACTACCAACATATTCTTCAATATACTGTAGCATACTGCAAACAAATTCTCCAATATACTGTATCTACCAACATATTCTCCAATATTTTGTAGCTGCCAACATATTCTCCAATATAATGTAGCAGACTGCGACCAAATTCTTCAATATACTGAAGCAGACTGCCAACATATTCTCCAAAACACTGTAGCAGCATGCCAACATATACTCCTATATACTATAGCTGTCAAAACATTCTCCAATATACTGTATCTGCCAGCATTTTCTCCAATATATTGTAGCTGCCAACATATTCTCCAATATACTGTAGCAGACTACCAACATATTCTCCAATATACTATAGTGGAATGCAAACATATTCTCCAATATACTGTAGCAGACTACCAACATATTCTCCAATATACTATAGTGGAATGCCAACATATTCTCCAATATACTATAGTGGAATGCCAACATATTCTCCAATATGCTTTAGCTGCCAACACATTCTCCAATATATTTTAGCTGCCAACATATTCTCCTATATACTGTAGCATACTGCCAACATATTCTCCAATATGCTTTAGCTGCCAACACATTCTCCAATATATTCTAGCTGCCAACATATTCTCCTATATACTGTAGCATACTGCCAACAAATGCTCCAGTATATTGTAGCTAACAACATATTATCCAGTATATTGTATCTGCCAACATATTCTCCTATATACTGTAGCATACTGCCAACAAATGCTCCAGTATATTGTAGATAACAACATATTATCCAGTATATTGTATCTGCCAACATATTCTCCAATATACTGTAGCGGACTGCCAACATATTCTCCAATATACTGTAGCAGACAACCAACATATTCTCCAATATACTGTAGCAGACTACCAACATATTCTCCAATATACTGTAGCAGACTACCAACATATTCTCCAATATACTGTAGCAGACTACCAACATATTCTCCAATATACTGTAGCGGACTGCCAACATATTCTCCAATATACTGTAGCAGACAACCAACATATTCTCCAATATACTGTAGCAGACTACCAACATATTCTCCAATATACTGTAGCAGACTGCTAACATATTCTCCAATATACTGTAGCACCAACATATTCTCCAATATACTGTAGCAGACTGCCAACATATTCTCCAATATACTGTAGCAGACTGCCAACATATTCTCCAATATACTGTAGCGGACTGCCAACATATTCTCCAATATAATGTAGTAGACTGCGAACATATTCTCCAATACACTGTATCTGCCAACATATTCTCCAATATACTAAAGCAGACTGCCAACATATTCTCCATATACTGTAGCAGACTACCAACATATTCTCCAATATACTGTATCTGCCAACATATTCTCCAATATACTGTAGCAGACTGCCAACATATTATCCAATATACTGTAGCAGACTACCAACATATTCTCCAATATACTGTAGCAGACTACCAACATATTTTCCAATAAACTGTAGAGGACTGCCAACATATTAACCAATATACTGTAGCAGACTACCAACATATTCTCCCATATACTGTAGCAGACTACCAACATATTCTCCAATATACTGAAGCAGGCTGCCAACATATTCTCCAATATACTGTAGTGGACTGCCAACATATTCTCCAATATACTGTAGCAGACTACCAACATATTCTCCAATATACTGTAGCAGACTACCAACATATTCTCCAGTATACTGTAGCAGATTACCAACATATTCTCCAATATACTGTAGCAGACTACCAACATATTCTCCAATATACTGTAGCGGACTACCAACATATTATCCAATATACTGTAGCAGACTACCAACATATTCTCCAATATACTGTAGCAGACTGCCAACATATTCTCCAATATAATGTAGCAGACTGCCAACATATTCTCCAATATACTGTAGCAGACTGCCAACATATTCTCCCATATACTGTAGCGGACTACCAACATATTCTCCAATATACTGTAGCAGACTACCAACATATTCTCCAATATACTGTAGCAGACTACCAACATATTCTCCAATATACTGTAGCAGACTACCAACATTTTCTCCAATATACTGTATCTGCCAACATATTCTCCAATATACTGTAGCAGACTGCCAACATATTCTCCAATATACTGTAGCAGACTACCAACATATTCTCCAATATTCTGTAGCAGACTACCAACATATTTTCCAATAAACTGTAGAGGACTGCCAACATATTAACCAATATACTGTAGCAGACTACCAACATATTCTCCAATATACTGTAGCAGACTACCAACATATTCTCCAATATACTGAAGCAGGCTGCCAACATATTCTCCAATATACTGTAGTGGACTGCCAACATATTCTCCAATATACTGTAGCAGACTACCAACATATTCTCCAATATACTGTAGCAGACTACCAACATATTCTCCAGTATACTGTAGCAGATTACCAACATATTCTCCAATATACTGTAGCAGACTACCAACATATTCTCCAATATACTGTAGCGGACTACCAACATATTATCCAATATACTGTAGCAGACTACCAACATATTCTCCAATATACTGTAGCAGACTGCCAACATATTCTCCAATATACTGTAGCAGACTACCAACATATTCTCCAATATACTGTAGCAGACTACCAACATATTCTCCAATATACTGTAGCAGAGTACCAACATATTCTCCAATATACTGTAGCAGACTGCCAACATATTCTCCAATATACTGTAGCAGACTGCCAACATATTCTCTAACATACTGTAGCAGACTGCCAACATATTCACTAATATACTGTAGCAGCCTGCCAACATATTCTCCAATATACTGTAGCAGACTACCAACATATTCTCCAATATACTGTAGCGGACTGCCAACATATTCTCCAATATACTATATCTGCCAACATATTCTCCAATATACTAAAGCAGACTGCCAACATATTCTCCAATATACTGTAGCACCAACATTTTCTCCAATATACTGTAGCGGAGTGCCAACATATTCTCCAATATAATGTAGTAGACTGCCAACATATTCTCCAATATACTATATCTGCCAACATATTCTCCAATATACTAAAGCAGACTGCCAACATATTCTCCAATATACTGTAGCAGACTACCAACATATTCTCCAATATTCTGTATCTGCCAACATATTCTCCAATATACTGTAGCAGACTGCCAACATATTCTCCAATATACTGTAGCAGACTACCAACATATTCTCCAATATACTGTAGCAGACTACCAACATATTTTCCAATACACTGTAGAGGACTGCCAACATATTAACCAATATACTGTAGCAGACTACCAAGATATTCTCCCATATACTGTAGCAGACTACTAACAAATTCTCCAATATTCTGAAGCAGGCTGCCAACATATTCTCCAATATACTGTAGTGGACTACCAACATATTCTCCAATATACTGTAGCAGACTACCAACATATTCTCCAATATACTGTAGCAGACTACCAACATATTCTCCAATATACTGTAGCGGACTTCCAACATATTCTCCAATATACTGTAGCAGACTACCAACATATTCTCCAATATACTGTAGCGGACTGCCAACATATTCTCCAATATATTGTAGCAGACTACCAACATATTCTCCAATATACTGTAGCAGACTACCAACATATTCTCCAATATACTGTAGCAGACTGCCAACATATTCTCCAATATACTGTAGCGGACTGCCAACATATTCTCCAATATAATGTAGCAGACTGCCAACATATTCTCCAATATACTGTATCTGCCAACATATTCTCCAATATACTGTAGCAGACTGCCAACATATTCTCCAATATACTTTAGCAGACTACCAACATATTCTCGAATATTCTGTAGCAGACTACCAACATATTCTCCAATATACTGTAGCAGACTACCAACATATTCTCCAATATACTGTAGCAGACTACCAAGATATTCTCCAATATACTGTAGCAGACTACCAACATATTCTCCAATATACTGTAGCAGACTACCAACATAATCTCCAATATACTATATCTGCCAACATATTCTCCAATTTACTGTAGCAGACTGCCAACATAATATCCAATATAGTGAAGCAGACTGCCAACATATTCTCCAATATACTGTAGCAGACTGCGAACATAATCTCCAATATACTATATCTGCCAACATATTCTCCAATTTACTGTAGCAGACTGCCAACGTAATATCCAATATAGTGAAGCAGACTGCCAACATATTCTCCAATATACTGTAGCAGACTGCCAACATATTTTCCAATATACTGTAGCACCAACATATTCTCCAATATACTGTAGCAGACTGCCAACATATTCTCCAATATACTGTGGCAGCCTGCCAACATATTCTCCAGTATACTGTAGCACCAACATATTCTCCAATATACTGTAGCAGACTGCCAACATATTCTCCAATATACTGTAGCAGACTACCAACATATTTTCCAATACACTGTAGAGGACTGCCAACATATTAACCAATATACTGTAGCAGACTACCAACATATTCTCCAATATACTGTAGCGGACTACCAACATATTTTCCAATATACTGTAGCACCAACATATTCTCCAATATACTGTAGCAGACTGCCAACATATTCTCCAATATACTGTGGCAGCCTGCCAACATATTCTCCAATATACTGTAGCACCAACATATTCTCCAATATACTGTAGCAGACTGCCAACATATTCTCCAATATACTGTAGCAGACTACCAACATATTTTCCAATACACTGTAGAGGACTGCCAACATATTAACCAATATACTGTAGCAGACTACCAACATATTCTCCCATATACTGTAGCAGACTACCAACATATTCTCCAATATACTGTATTGGACTACCAACATATTCTCCAATATACTGTAGCAGACTACCAACATATTCTCCAATATACTGTAGCAGACTGCCAACATATTCTCCAATATACTGTATCTGCCAACATATTCTCCAATATACTGTAGCAGACTGCCAACATATTCTCCAATATACTGTAGCAAACTACCCACATATTCTCCAATATACTGTAGCAGACTACCAACATATTCTCTTATATTCTGTAGCAGACTACCAACATATTCTCCAATATACTGTAGCAGACTACCAACATATTCTCCAATATACTGTAGCAGACTACCAACATATTCTCCAATATACTGTAGCAGACTGCCAACATGTTCTCCAATATACTGTAGCAGACTGCCAACATAATATCCAATATAGTGAAGCAGACTGCCAACATATTCTCCAATATACTGTAGCATACTACCAACATATTCTTCAATATACTGTAGCATACTGCAAACAAATTCTCCAATATACTGTATCTACCAACATATTCTCCAATATTTTGTAGCTGCCAACATATTCTCCAATATAACGTAGCAGACTGCGACCAAATTCTTCAATATACTGAAGCAGACTGCCAACATATTCTCCAAAACACTGTAGCAGCATGCCAACATATACTCCAATATACTATAGCTGTCAAAACATTCTCCAATATACTGTATCTGCCAGCATTTTCTCCAATATATTGTAGCTGCCAACATATTCTCCAATATACTGTAGCAGACTACCAACATATTCTCCAATATACTATAGTGGAATGCAAACATATTCTCCAATATACTGTAGCAGACTACCAACATATTCTCCAATATACTATAGTGGAATGCCAACATATTCTCCAATATACTATAGTGGAATGCCAACATATTCTCCAATATGCTTTAGCTGCCAACACATTCTCCAATATATTTTAGCTGCCAACATATTCTCCTATATACTGTAGCATACTGCCAACATATTCTCCAATATGCTTTAGCTGCCAACACATTCTCCAATATATTCTAGCTGCCAACATATTCTCCTATATACTGTAGCATACTGCCAACAAATGCTCCAGTATATTGTAGCTAACAACATATTATCCAGTATATTGTATCTGCCAACATATTCTCCTATATACTGTAGCATACTGCCAACAAATGCTCCAGTATATTGTAGATAACAACATATTATCCAGTATATTGTATCTGCCAACATATTCTCCAATATACTGTAGCGGACTGCCAACATATTCTCCAATATACTGTAGCAGACAACCAACATATTCTCCAATATACTGTAGCAGACTACCAACATATTCTCCAATATACTGTAGCAGACTACCAACATATTCTCTCAATATACTGTAGCAGACTACCAACATATTCTCCAATATACTGTAGCGCGACTACCAACATATTCTCCAATATACTGTAGCAGACAACCAACATATTTTCCAATATACTGTAGCAGACTACCAACATATTCTCCAATATACTGTAGCAGACTGCTAACATATTCTCCAATATACTGTAGCACCAACATATTCTCCAATATACTGTAGCAGACTGCCAACATATTCTCCAATATACTGTAGCAGACTGCCAACATATTCTCCAATATACTGTAGCGGACTGCCAACATATTCTCCAATATAATGTAGTAGACTGCCAACATATTCTCCAATATACTGTAGTGGACTGCCAACATATTCTCCAATATACTAAAGCAGACTGCCAACATATTCTCCATATACTGTAGCAGACTACCAACATATTCTCCAATATACTGTATCTGCCAACATATTCTCCAATATACTGTAGCAGACTGCCAACATATTATCCAATATACTGTAGCAGACTACCAACATATTCTCCAATATACTGTAGCAGACTACCAACATATTTTCCAATAAACTGTAGAGGACTGCCAACATATTAACCAATATACTGTAGCAGACTACCAACATATTCTCCCATATACTGTAGCAGACTACCAACATATTCTCCAATATACTGAAGCAGGCTGCCAACATATTCTCCAATATACTGTAGTGGACTGCCAACATATTCTCCAATATACTGTAGCAGACTACCAACATATTCTCCAATATGCTGTAGCAGACTACCAACATATTCTCCAGTATACTGTAGCAGATTACCAACATATTCTCCAATATACTGTAGCAGACTACCAACATATTCTCCAATATACTGTAGCAGACTGCCAACATATTCTCAATATACTGTAGCAGACTACCAACATATTCTCCAATATACTGTAGCAGACTGCCAACATATTCTCCAATATACTGTAGCAGACTACCAACATATTCTCCAATATACTGTAGCAGACTGCCAACATATTCTCCAATATACTATATCTGCCAACATATTCTCCAATATACTAAAGCAGACTGCCAACATATTCTCCAATATACTGTAGCACCAACATTTTCTCCAATATACTGTAGCGGAGTGCCAACATATTCTCCAATATAATGTAGTAGACTGCCAACATATTCTCCAATATACTGTATCTGCCAACATATTCTCCAATATACTAAAGCAGACTGCCAACATATTCTCCAATATACTGTAGCAGACTACCAACATATTCTCCAATATACTGTATCTGCCAACATATTCTCCAATATACTGTAGCAGACTGCCAACATATTCTCCAATATACTGTAGCAGACTACCAACATATTCTCCAATATACTGTAGCAGACTACCAACATATTTTCCAATAAACTGTAGAGGACTGCCAACATATTAACCAATATACTGTAGCAGACTACCAACATATTCTCCCATATACTGTAGCAGACTACTAACATATTCTCCAATATACTGAAGCAGGCTGCCAACATATTCTCCAATATACTGTAGTGGACTACCAACATATTCTCCAATATACTGTAGCAGACTACCAACATATTCTCCAATATACTGTAGCAGACTACCAACATATTCTCCAATATACTGTAGCAGACTACCAACATATTCTCCAATATACTGTAGCAGACTACCAACATATTCTCCAATATACTGTAGCGGACTGCCAACATATTCTCCAATATACTGTAGCAGACTGCCAACATATTCTCCAATATGCTTTAGCTGCCAACACATTCTCCAATATATTCTAGCTGCCAACATATTCTCCTATATACTGTAGCATACTGCCAACAAATGCTCCAGTATATTGTAGCTAACAACATATTATCCAGTATATTGTATCTGCCAACATATTCTCCTATATACTGTAGCATACTGCCAACAAATGCTCCAGTATATTGTAGATAACAACATATTATCCAGTATATTGTATCTGCCAACATATTCTCCAATATACTGTAGCGGACTGCCAACATATTCTCCAATATACTGTAGCAGACAACCAACATATTCTCCAATATACTGTAGCAGACTACCAACATATTCTCCAATATACTGTAGCAGACTACCAACATATTCTCCAATATACTGTATCTGCCAACATATTCTCCAATATACTGTAGCAGACTGCCAACATATTCTCCAATATACTGTAGCAGACTACCAACATATTCTCCAATGTACTGTAGCAGACTACCAACATATTCTCCAATATACTGTAGCAGACTGCCAACATATTAACTCCAATATACTGTAGCAGACTACCAACATATTCTCCCATATACTGTAGCAGACTACCAACATATTCTCCAATATACTGAAGCAGACTGCCAACATATTCTCCAATATACTGTAGCAGACTACCAACATATTCTCCAATATACTGAAGCAGGCTGCCAACATATTCTCCAATATACTGTAGTGGACTGCCAACATATTCTCCAATATACTGTAGCAGACTACCAACATATTCTCCAATATACTGTAGCAGACTACCAACATATTCTCCAATATACTGAAGCAGGCTGCCAACATATTCTCCAATATACTGTAGCAGACTACCAACATATTCTCCAATATACTGTAGCAGACTACCAACATATTCTCCAATATACTGTAGCAGACTACCAACATATTCTCCAATATACTGTAGCAGACTGCCAACATATTCTCCAATATACTGTAGCAGACTGCCAACATATTCTCCAATATACTGTAGCAGACTACCAACATATTCTCCAATATACTGTAGCAGAGTACCAACATATTCTCCAATATACTGTAGCAGACTGCCAACATATTCTCCAATATACTGTAGCAGACTGCCAACATATTCTCTAATATACTGTAGCAGACTACCAACATATTCTCCAATATACTGTAGCAGACTACCAACATATTCTCCAATATACTGTAGCAGACTACCAACATATTCTCCAATATACTGTAGCAGACTGCCAACATATTCTCCAATATACTATATCTGCCAACATATTCTCCAATATACTAAAGCAGACTACCAACATATTCTCCAATATACTGTAGCACCAACATATTCTCCAATATACTGTAGCAGACTGCCAACATATTCTCCAATATAATGTAGTAGACTGCCAACATATTCTCCAATATACTGTATCTGCCAACATATTCTCCAATATACTAAAGCAGACTGCCAACATATTCTCCAATATACTGTAGCAGACTACCAACATATTCTCCAATATACTGTATCTGCCAACATATTCTCCAATATACTGTAGCAGACTGCCAACATATTCTCCAATATACTGTAGCAGACTACCAACATATTCTCCAATATACTGTAGCAGACTACCAACATATTTTCCAATATACTGTAGAGGACTGCCAACATATTAACCAATATACTGTAGCAGACTACCAAGATATTCTCCAATATACTGTAGCAGACTACAACAAATTCTCCAATATACTGTAGCAGGCTGCCAACATATTCTCCAATATACTGTAGTGGACTACCAACATATTCTCCAATATACTGTAGCAGACTACCAACATATTCTCCAATATACTGTAGCAGACTACCAACATATTCTCCAATATACTGTAGCGGACTTCCAACATATTCTCCAATATACTGTAGCAGACTACCAACATATTCTCCAATATACTGTAGCGGACTGCCAACATATTCTCCAATATACTGTAGCATACTGCCAACATATTCTCCAATATGCTTTAGCTGCCAACACATTCTCCAATATATTCTAGCTGCCAACATATTCTCCTATATACTGTAGCATACTGCCAACAAATGCTCCAGTATATTGTAGCTAACAACATATTATCCAGTATATTGTATCTGCCAACATATTCTCCTATATACTGTAGCATACTGCCAACAAATGCTCCAGTATATTGTAGATAACAACATATTATCCAGTATATTGTATCTGCCAACATATTCTCCAATATACTGTAGCGGACTGCCAACATATTCTCCAATATACTGTAGCAGACTACCAACATATTCTCCAATATACTGTAGCAGACTACCAACATATTCTCCAATATACTGTAGCAGACTACCAACATATTCTCCAATATACTGTAGCAGACTACCAACATATTCTCCAATATACTGTAGCGGACTACCAACATATTCTCCAATATACTGTAGCAGACAACCAACATATTTTCCAATATACTGTAGCAGACTACCAACATATTCTCCAATATACTGTAGCAGACTGCTAACATATTCTCCAATATACTGTAGCACCAACATATTCTCCAATATACTGTAGCAGACTGCCAACATATTCTCCAATATACTGTAGCAGACTGCCAACATATTCTCCAATATACTGTAGCGGACTGCCAACATATTCTCCAATATAATGTAGTAGACTGCCAACATATTCTCCAATATACTGTAGCAGTCTGCCAACATATTCTCCAATATACTGAAGCAGGCTGCCAACATATTCTCCAATATACTGTAGCAGACTACCAACATATTCTCCAATATACTGAAGCAGGCTGCCAACATATTCTCCAATATACTGTAGTGGACTGCCAACATATTCTCCAATATACTGTAGCAGACTACCAACATATTCTCCAATATACTGTAGCAGACTACCAACATATTCTCCAGTATACTGTAGCAGATTACCAACATATTCTCCAATATACTGTAGCAGACTACCAACATATTCTCCAATATACTGTAGCGGACTACCAACATATTATCCAATATACTGTAGCAGACTACCAACATATTCTCCAATATACTGTAGCAGACTGCCAACATATTCTCCAATATACTGTAGCAGACTACCAACATATTCTCCAATATACTGTAGCAGACTACCAACATATTCTCCAATATACTGTAGCAGAGTACCAACATATTCTCCAATATACTGTAGCAGACTGCCAACATATTCTCCAATATACTGTAGCAGACTGCCAACATATTCTCTAACATACTGTAGCAGACTGCCAACATATTCACCAATATACTGTAGCAGCCTGCCAACATATTCTCCAATATACTGTAGCAGACTACCAACATATTCTCCAATATACTGTAGCGGACTGCCAACATATTCTCCAATATACTATATCTGCCAACATATTCTCCAATATACTAAAGCAGACTGCCAACATATTCTCCAATATACTGTAGCACCAACATTTTCTCCAATATACTGTAGCGGAGTGCCAACATATTCTCCAATATAATGTAGTAGACTGCCAACATATTCTCCAATATACTATATCTGCCAACATATTCTCCAATATACTAAAGCAGACTGCCAACATATTCTCCAATATACTGTAGCAGACTACCAACATATTCTCCAATATTCTGTATCTGCCAACATATTCTCCAATATACTGTAGCAGACTGCCAACATATTCTCCAATATACTGTAGCAGACTACCAACATATTCTCCAATATACTGTAGCAGACTACCAACATATTTTCCAATACACTGTAGAGGACTGCCAACATATTAACCAATATACTGTAGCAGACTACCAAGATATTCTCCCATATACTGTAGCAGACTACTAACAAATTCTCCAATATACTGAAGCAGGCTGCCAACATATTCTCCAATATACTGTAGTGGACTACCAACATATTCTCCAATATACTGTAGCAGACAACCAACATATTCTCCAATATACTGTAGCAGACTACCAACATATTCTCCAATATACTGTAGCGGACTTCCAACATATTCTCCAATATACTGTAGCAGACTACCAACATATTCTCCAATATACTGTAGCGGACTGCCAACATATTCTCCAATATATTGTAGCAGACTACCAACATATTCTCCAATATACTGTAGCAGACTACCAACATATTCTCCAATATACTTTAGCAGACTGCCAACATATTCTCCAATATACTGTAGCGGACTGCCAACATATTCTCCAATATAATGTAGCAGACTGCCAACATATTCTCCAATATACTGTATCTGCCAACATATTCTCCAATATACTGTAGCAGACTGCCAACATATTCTGCAATATACTTTAGCAGACTACCAACATATTCTCGAATATTCTGTAGCAGACTACCAACATATTCTCCAATATACTGTAGCAGACTACCAACATATTCTCCAATATACTGTAGCAGACTACCAAGATATTCTCCAATATACTGTAGCAGACTACCAACATATTCTCCAATATACTGTAGCAGACTACCAACATAATCTCCAATATACTATATCTGCCAACATATTCTCCAATTTACTGTAGCAGACTGCCAACGTAATATCCAATATAGTGAAGCAGACTGCCAACATATTCTCCAATATACTGTAGCAGATCTGCTAACATAATCTCCAATATACTATATCTGCCAACATATTCTCCAATTTACTGTAGCAGACTGCCAACGTAATATCCAATATAGTGAAGCAGACTGCCAACATATTCTCCAATATACTGTAGCAGACTGCCAACATATTTTCCAATATACTGTAGCACCAACATATTCTCCAATATACTGTAGCAGACTGCCAACATATTCTCCAATATACTGTGGCAGCCTGCCAACATATTCTCCAGTATACTGTAGCACCAACATATTCTCCAATATACTGTAGCAGACTGCCAACATATTCTCCAATATACTGTAGCAGACTACCAACATATTTTCCAATACACTGTAGAGGACTGCCAACATATTAACCAATATACTGTAGCAGACTACCAACATATTCTCCCATATACTGTAGCAGACTACCAACATATTCTCCAATATACTGTAGCGGACTACCAACATATTTTCCAATATACTGTAGCACCAACATATTCTCCAATATACTGTAGCAGACTGCCAACATATTCTCCAATATACTGTGGCAGCCTGCCAACATATTCTCCAATATACTGTAGCACCAACATATTCTCCAATATACTGTAGCAGACTGCCAACATATTCTCCAATATACTGTAGCAGACTACCAACATATTTTCCAATACACTGTAGAGGACTGCCAACATATTAACCAATATACTGTAGCAGACTACCAACATATTCTCCCATATACTGTAGCAGACTACCAACATATTCTCCAATATACTGTAGCAGACTGCCAACATATTCTCCAATATACTGTATCTGCCAACATATTCTCCAATATACTGTAGCAGACTGCCAACATATTCTCCAATATACTGTAGCAGACTACCCACATATTCTCCAATATACTGTAGCAGACTACCAACATATTCTCTTATATTCTGTAGCAGACTACCAACATATTCTCCAATATACTGTAGCAGACTACCAACATATTCTCCAATATACTGTAGCAGACTACCAACATATTCTCCAATATACTGTAGCAGACTGCCAACATGTTCTCCAATATACTGTAGCAGACTGCCAACATAATATCCAATATAGTGAAGCAGACTGCCAACATATTCTCCAATATACTGTAGCATACTACCAACATATTCTTCAATATACTGTAGCATACTGCAAACAAATTCTCCAATATACTGTATCTACCAACATATTCTCCAATATTTTGTAGCAGACTGCGACCAAATTCTTCAATATACTGAAGCAGACTGCCAACATATTCTCCAAAACACTGTAGCAGCATGCCAACATATACTCCAATATACTATAGCTGTCAAAACATTCTCCAATATACTGTATCTGCCAGCATTTTCTCCAATATATTGTAGCTGCCAACATATTCTCCAATATACTGTAGCAGACTACCAACATATTCTCCAATATACTATAGTGGAATGCAAACATATTCTCCAATATACTGTAGCAGACTACCAACATATTCTCCAATATACTATAGTGGAATGCCAACATATTCTCCAATATACTATAGTGGAATGCCAACATATTCTCCAATATGCTTTAGCTGCCAACACATTCTCCAATATATTTTAGCTGCCAACATATTCTCCTATATACTGTAGCATACTGCCAACATATTCTCCAATATGCTTTAGCTGCCAACACATTCTCCAATATATTCTAGCTGCCAACATATTCTCCTATATACTGTAGCATACTGCCAACAAATGCTCCAGTATATTGTAGCACAACATATTATCCAGTATATTGTATCTGCCAACATATTCTCCTATATACTGTAGCATACTGCCAACAAATGCTCCAGTATATTGTAGATAACAACATATTATCCAGTATATTGTATCTGCCAACATATTCTCCAATATACTGTAGCGGACTGCCAACATATTCTCCAATATACTGTAGCAGACAACCAACATATTCTCCAATATACTGTAGCAGACTACCAACATATTCTCCAATATACTGTAGCAGACTACCAACATATTCTCCAATATACTGTAGCAGACTACCAACATATTCTCCAATATACTGTAGCGGACTACCAACATATTCTCCAATATACTGTAGCAGACAACCAACATATTTTCCAATATACTGTAGCAGACTACCAACATATTCTCCAATATACTGTAGCAGACTGCTAACATATTCTCCAATATACTGTAGCACCAACATATTCTCCAATATACTGTAGCAGACTGCCAACATATTCTCCAATATACTGTAGCAGACTGCCAACATATTCTCCAATATACTGTAGCGGACTGCCAACATATTCTCCAATATAATGTAGTAGACTGCCAACATATTCTCCAATATACTGTATCTGCCAACATATTCTCCAATATACTAAAGCAGACTGCCAACATATTCTCCATATACTGTAGCAGACTACCAACATATTCTCCAATATACTGTATCTGCCAACATATTCTCCAATATACTGTAGCAGACTGCCAACATATTATCCAATATACTGTAGCAGACTACCAACATATTCTCCAATATACTGTAGCAGACTACCAACATATTTTCCAATAAACTGTAGAGGACTGCCAACATATTAACCAATATACTGTAGCAGACTACCAACATATTCTCCCATATACTGTAGCAGACTACCAACATATTCTCCAATATACTGAAGCAGGCTGCCAACATATTCTCCAATATACTGTAGTGGACTGCCAACATATTCTCCAATATACTGTAGCAGACTACCAACATATTCTCCAATATGCTGTAGCAGACTACCAACATATTCTCCAGTATACTGTAGCAGACTACCAACATATTCTCCAATATACTGTAGCAGACTACCAACATATTCTCCAATATACTGTAGCGGACTACCAACATATTATCCAATATACTGTAGCAGACTACCAACATATTCTCCAATATACTGTAGCAGACTGCCAACATATTCTCCAATATAATGTAGCAGACTGCCAATATATTCTCCAATATACTGTAGCAGACTGCCAACATATTCTCCCATATACTGTAGCGGACTACCAACTTATTCTCCAATATACTGTAGCAGACTACCAACATATTCTCCAATATACTGTAGCAGACTACCAACATATTCTCCAATATACTGTAGCAGACTACCAACATATTCTCCAATATACTGTATCTGCCAACATATTCTCCAATATACTGTAGCAGACTGCCAACATATTCTCCAATATACTGTAGCAGACTACCAACATATTCTCCAATGTACTGTAGCAGACTACCAACATATTTTCCAATAAACTGTAGAGGACTGCCAACATATTAACCAATATACTGTAGCAGACTACCAACATATTCTCCCATATACTGTAGCAGACTACCAACATATTCTCCAATATACTGAAGCAGGCTGCCAACATATTCTCCAATATACTGTAGTGGACTGCCAACATATTCTCCAATATACTGTAGCAGACTACCAACATATTCTCCAATATACTGTAGCAGACTACCAACATATTCTCCAGTATACTGTAGCAGATTACCAACATATTCTCCAATATACTGTAGCAGACTACCAACATATTCTCCAATATACTGTAGCGGACTACCAACATATTATCCAATATACTGTAGCAGACTACCAACATATTCTCCAATATACTGTAGCAGACTGCCAACATATTCTCCAATATACTGTAGCAGACTACCAACATATTCTCCAATATACTGTAGCAGACTACCAACATATTCTCCAATATACTGTAGCAGACTACCAACATATTCTCCAATATACTGTAGCAGACTGCCAACATATTCTCCAATATACTGTAGCACACTGCCAACATATTCTCTAACATACTGTAGCAGACTGCCAACATATTCACCAATATACTGTAGCAGCCTGCCAACATATTCTCCAATATACTGTAGCAGACTACCAACATATTCTCCAATATACTGTAGCGGACTGCCAACATATTCTCCAATATACTATATCTGCCAACATATTCTCCAATATACTAAAGCAGACTGCCAACATATTCTCCAATATACTGTAGCACCAACATTTTCTCCAATATACTGTAGCGGAGTGCCAACATATTCTCCAATATAATGTAGTAGACTGCCAACATATTCTCCAATATACTATATCTGCCAACATATTCTCCAATATACTAAAGCAGACTGCCAACATATTCTCCAATATACTGTAGCAGACTACCAACATATTCTCCAATATTCTGTATCTGCCAACATATTCTCCAATATACTGTAGCAGACTGCCAACATATTCTCCAATATACTGTAGCAGACTACCAACATATTCTCCAATATACTGTAGCAGACTACCAACATATTTTCCAATACACTGTAGAGGACTGCCAACATATTAACCAATATACTGTAGCAGACTACCAACATATTCTCCCATATACTGTAGCAGACTACTAACAAATTCTCCAATATACTGAAGCAGGCTGCCAACATATTCTCCAATATACTGTAGTGGACTACCAACATATTCTCCAATATACTGTAGCAGACTACCAACATATTCTCCAATATACTGTAGCAGACTACCAACATATTCTCCAATATACTGTAGCGGACTACCAACATATTCTCCAATATACTGTAGCAGACTACCAACATATTCTCCAATATACTGTAGCGGACTGCCAACATATTCTCCAATATATTGTAGCAGACTACCAACATATTCTCCAATATACTGTAGCAGACTACCAACATATTCTCCAATATACTTTAGCAGACTGCCAACATATTCTCCAATATACTGTAGCGGACTGCCAACATATTCTCCAATATAATGTAGCAGACTGCCAACATATTCTCCAATATACTGTATCTGCCAACATATTCTCCAATATACTGTAGCAGACTGCCAACATATTCTCCAATATACTTTAGCAGACTACCAACATATTCTCGAATATTCTGTAGCAGACTACCAACATATTCTCCAATATACTGTAGCAGACTACCAACATATTCTCCAATATACTGTAGCAGACTACCAAGATATTCTCCAATATACTGTAGCAGACTACCAACATATTCTCCAATATACTGTAGCAGACTACCAACATAATCTCCAATATACTATATCTGCCAACATATTCTCCAATTTACTGTAGCAGACTGCCAACGTAATATCCAATATAGTGAAGCAGACTGCCAACATATTCTCCAATATACTGTAGCAGACTGCGAACATAATCTCCAATATACTATATCTGCCAACATATTCTCCAATTTACTGTAGCAGACTGCCAACGTAATATCCAATATAGTGAAGCAGACTGCCAACATATTCTCCAATATACTGTAGCAGACTGCCAACATATTTTCCAATATACTGTAGCACCAACATATTCTCCAATATACTGTAGCAGACTGCCAACATATTCTCCAATATACTGTGGCAGCCTGCCAACATATTCTCCAGTATACTGTAGCACCAACATATTCTCCAATATACTGTAGCAGACTGCCAACATATTCTCCAATATACTGTAGCAGACTACCAACATATTTTCCAATACACTGTAGAGGACTGCCAACATATTAACCAATATACTGTAGCAGACTACCAACATATTCTCCCATATACTGTAGCAGACTACCAACATATTCTCCAATATACTGTAGCGGACTACCAACATACTTTCCAATATACTGTAGCACCAACATATTCTCCAATATACTGTAGCAGACTGCCAACATATTCTCCAATATACTGTGGCAGCCTGCCAACATATTCTCCAATATACTGTAGCACCAACATATTCTCCAATATACTGTAGCAGACTGCCAACATATTCTCCAATATACTGTAGCAGACTACCAACATATTTTCCAATACACTGTAGAGGACTGCCAACATATTAACCAATATACTGTAGCAGACTACCAACATATTCTCCCATATACTGTAGCAGACTACCAACATATTCTCCAATATACTGTATCGGACTACCAACATATTCTCCAATATACTGTAGCAGACTACCAACATATTCTCCAATATACTGTAGCAGACTGCCAACATATTCTCCAATATACTGTATCTGCCAACATATTCTCCAATATACTGTAGCAGACTGCCAACATATTCTCCAATATACTGTAGCAGACTACCCACATATTCTCCAATATACTGTAGCAGACTACCAACATATTCTCTTATATTCTGTAGCAGACTACCAACATATTCTCCAATATACTGTAGCAGACTACCAACATATTCTCCAATATACTGTAGCAGACTACCAACATATTCTCCAATATACTGTAGCAGACTGCCAACATGTTCTCTGATACACTGTAGCACCAACATATTCTCCAATATACTGTAGCAGACTGCGAACATAATCTCCAATATACTATATCTGCCAACATATTCTCCAATATACTGTAGCAGACTGCCAACGTAATATCCAATATAGTGAAGCAGACTACCAACATATTCTCCAATATACTGTAGCAGACTGCCAATATATTTTCCAACATACTGTAGCACAAACATATTCTCCAATATACTGTAGCAGACTGCCAACATATTCTCCAATATACTGTGGCAGCCTGCCAACATATTTTCCAATATACTGTAGCACCAACATATTCTCCAATATACTGTAGCAGACTGCCAACATATTCTCCAATATACTGTAGTGTACTGCCAACATATTCTCTAATATACTGTAGCAGACTGCCAACATATTCTCCAATATACTTTAGCAGACTACCAACATATTCTCGAATATTCTGTAGCAGACTACCAACATATTCTCCAATATACTGTAGCAGACTACCAACATATTCTCCAATATACTGTAGCAGACTACCAACATATTCTCCAATATACTGTAGCAGACTGCCAACATATTCTCTGATACACTGTAGCACCAACATATTCTCCAATATACTGTAGCAGACTGAACATAATCTCCAATATACTATATCTGCCAACATATTCTCCAATTTACTGTAGCAGACTGCCAACGTAATATCCAATATAGTGAAGCAGACTGCCAACATATTCTCCAATATACTGTAGCAGACTGCCAACATATTTTCCAATATACTGTAGCACCAACATATTCTCCAATATACTGTAGCAGACTGCCAACATATTCTCCAATATACTGTGGCAGCCTGCCAACATATTCTCCAATATACTGTAGCACCAACATATTCTCCAATATACTGTAGCAGACTGCCAACATATTCTCCAATATACTGTAGCAGACTACCAACATATTTTCCAATACACTGTAGAGGACTGCCAACATATTAACCAATATACTGTAGCAGACTACCAACATATTCTCCCATATACTGTAGCAGACTACCAACATATTCTCCAATATACTGTAGCAGACTACCAACATATTCTCCAATATACTGTAGCAGACTACCAACATATTCTCCAATATACTGTAGCGGACTGCCACCATATTCTCCAATATACTGTAGCAGACTGCCAACATATTCTCCAATATACTGTAGCAGACTACCCACATATTCTCCAATATACTGTAGCAGACTGCCAACATATTCTCCAATAAACTTTAGCAGACTACCAACATATTCTCTTATATTCTTTAGCAGACTACCAACATATTCTCCAATATACTGTAGCAGACTACCAACATATTCTCCAATATACTGTAGCAGACTACCAACATATTCTCCAATATACTGTAGCAGACTACCAACATATTCTCCAATATACTGTAGCAGACTACCAACATATTCTCAATATTCTGTAGCAGACTACCAACATATTCTCCAATATACTGTAGCAGACTACCAACATATTCTCCAATATACTGTAGCAGACTACCAACATATTCTCCAATATACTGTAGCACCAACATATTCTCCAATATACTGTAGCAGACTGCGAACATAATCTCCAATATACTATATCTGCCAACATATTCTCCAATTTACTGTTGCAGACTGCCAACGTAATATCCAATATAGTGAAGCAGACTGCCAACATATTCTCCAATATACTGTAGCAGACTGCCAACATATTTTCCAATATTCTGTAGCACCAACATATTCTCCAATATACTGTAGCAGACTGCCAACATATTCTCCAATATACTGTGTTAGCCTGCCAACATATTCTCCAATATACTGTAGCACCAACATATTCTCCAATATACTGTAGCAGACTGCCAACATATTCTCCAATATACTGTAGCAGACTACCAACATATTTTCCAATACACTGTAGAGGACTGCCAACATATTAACCAATATACTGTAGCAGACTACCAACATATTCTCCCATATACTTTAGCAGACTACCAACATATTCTCTTATATTCTGTAGCAGACTACCAACATATTCTCCAATATACTGTAGCAGACTACCAACATATTCTCCAATATACTGTAGCAGACTACCAACATATTCTCCAATATACTGTAGCAGACTGCCAACATGTTCTCTGGTACACTGTAGCACCAACATATTCTCCAATATACTGTAGCAGACTGCGAACATAATCTCCAATATACTATATCTGCCAACATATTCTCCAATATACTGTAGCAGACTGCCAACGTAATATCCAATATAGTGAAGCAGACTGCCAACATATTCTCCAATATACTGTAGCAGACTGCCAACGTAATATCCAATATAGTGAAGCAGACTGCCAACATATTCTCCAATATACTGTAGCAGACTGCCAATATATTTTCCAATATACTGTAGCACAAACATATTCTCCAATATACTGTAGCAGACTGCCAACATATTCTCCAATATACTGTGGCAGCCTGCCAACATATTCTCCAATATACTGTAGCTCCAACATATTCTCCAATATACTGTAGCAGACTGCCAACATATTCTCAAATATACTGTATCTGCCAACATATTCTCCAATATACTGTAGCGGACTGCCATCATATTCTCTAATATACTGTAGCAGACTGCCAACATATTCTCCAATATACTTTAGCAGACTACCAACATATTCTCGAATATTCTGTAGCAGACTACCAACATATTCTCCAATATACTGTAGCAGACTACCAACATATTCTCCAATATACTGTAGCAGACTACCAACATATTCTCCAATATACTGTAGCAGACTGCCAACATATTCTCTGATACACTGTAGCACCAACATATTCTCCAATATACTGTAGCAGACTAGTAACATAATCTCCAATATACTATATCTGCCAACATATTCTCCAATTTACTGTAGCAGACTGCCAACGTAATATCCAATATAGTGAAGCAGACTGCCAACATATTCTCCAATATACTGTAGCAGACTGCCAACATATTTTCCAATATACTGTAGCACCAACATATTCTCCAATATACTGTAGCAGACTGCCAACATATTCTCCAATATACTGTGGCAGCCTGCCAACATATTCTCCAATATACTGTGGCAGCCTGCCAACATATTCTCCAATATACTGTAGCACCAACATATTCTCCAATATACTGTAGCAGACTGCCAACATATTCTCCAATATACTGTAGCAGACTACCAACATATTTTCCAATACACTGTAGAGGACTGCCAACATATTAACCAATATACTGTAGCAGACTACCAACATATTCTCCCATATACTGTAGCAGACTACCAACATATTCTCCAATATACTGTATCGGACTACCAACATATTCTCCAATATACTGTAGCAGACTACCAACATATTCTCCAATATACTGTAGCAGACTGCCAACATATTCTCCAATATACTGTATCTGCCAACATATTCTCCAATATACTGTAGCAGACTGCCAACATATTCTCCAATATACTGTAGCAGACTACCCACATATTCTCCAATATACTGTAGCAGACTACCAACATATTCTCTTATATTCTGTAGCAGACTACCAACATATTCTCCAATATACTGTAGCAGACTACCAACATATTCTCCAATATACTGTAGCAGACTACCAACATATTCTCCAATATACTGTAGCAGACTGCCAACATGTTCTCCAATATACTGTAGCAGACTGCCAACATATTCTCCAATATACTGTAGCAGACTGCCAACATATTCTCCAATATACTGTAGCATACTACCAACATATTCTTCAATATACTGTAGCATACTGCAAACAAATTCTCCAATATACTGTATCTACCAACATATTCTCCAATATTTTGTAGCTGCCAACATATTCTCCAATATAATGTAGCAGACTCAAGTACCAAATTCTTCAATATACTGAAGCAGACTGCCAACATATTCTCCAAAACACTGTAGCAGCATGCCAACATATACTCCAATATACTATAGCTGTCAAAACATTCTCCAATATACTGTATCTGCCAGCATTTTCTCCAATATATTGTAGCTGCCAACATATTCTCCAATATACTGTAGCAGACTACCAACATATTCTCCAATATACTATAGTGGAATGCAAACATATTCTCCAATATACTGTAGCAGACTACCAACATATTCTCCAATATACTATAGTGGAATGCCAACATATTCTCCAATATACTATAGTGGAATGCCAACACATTCTCCAATATATTTTAGCTGCCAACATATTCTCCTATATACTTTAGCATACTGCCAACATATTCTCCAATATGCTTTAGCTGCCAACACATTCTCCAATATATTCTAGCTGCCAACATATTCTCCTATATACTGTAGCATACTGCCAACAAATGCTCCAGTATATTGTAGCTAACAACATATTATCCAGTATATTGTATCTGCCAACATATTCTCCTATATACTGTAGCATACTGCCAACAAATGCTCCAGTATATTGTAGATAACAACATATTATCCAGTATATTGTATCTGCCAACATATTCTCCAATATACTGTAGCGGACTGCCAACATATTCTCCAATATACTGTAGCAGACAACCAACATATTCTCCAATATACTGTAGCGGACTACCAACATATTCTCCAATATACTGTAGCAGACAACCAACATATTCTCCAATATACTGTAGCAGACTACCAACATATTCTCCAATATACTGTAGCAGACTGCCAACATATTCTCCAATATACTGTAGCACCAACATATTCTCCAATATACTGTAGCAGACTGCCAACATATTCTCCAATATACTGTAGCAGACTGCCAACATATTCTCCAATATACTGTAGCGGACTGCCAACATATTCTCCAATATAATGTAGTAGACTGCCAACATATTCTCCAATATACTGTATCTGCCAACATATTCTCCAATATACTAAAGCAGACTGCCAACATATTCTCCATATACTGTAGCAGACTACCAACATATTCTCCAATATACTGTATCTGCCAACATATTCTCCAATATACTGTAGCAGACTGCCAACATATTATCCAATATACTGTAGCAGACTACCAACATATTCTCCAATATACTGTAGCAGACTACCAACATATTTTCCAATAAACTGTAGAGGACTGCCAACATATTAACCAATATACTGTAGCAGACTACCAACATATTCTCCAATATACTGTAGCAGACTGCCAACGTAATATCCAATATAGTGAAGCAGACTGCCAACATATTCTCCAATATACTGTAGCAGACTGCCAATATATTTTCCAATATACTGTAGCACAAACATATTCTCCAATATACTGTAGCAGACTGCCAACATATTCTCCAATATACTGTGGCAGCCTGCCAACATATTCTCCAATATACTGTAGCACCAACATATTCTCCAATATACTGTAGCAGACTGCCAACATATTCTCCAATATACTGTAACTGCCAACATATTCTCCAATATACTTTAGCAGACTACCAACATATTCTCGAATATTCTGTAGCAGACTACCAACATATTCTCCAATATACTGTAGCAGACTACCAACATATTCTCCAATATACTGTAGCAGACTACCAACATATTCTCCAATATACTGTAGCAGACTGCCAACATATTCTCTGATACACTGTAGCACCAACATATTCTCCAATATACTGTAGCAGACTGCGAACATAATCTCCAATATACTATATCTGCCAACATATTCTCCAATTTACTGTAGCAGACTGCCAACGTAATATCCAATATAGTGAAGCAGACTGCCAACATATTCTCCAATATACTGTAGCAGACTGCCAACATATTTTCCAATATACTGTAGCACCAACATATTCTCCAATATACTGTAGCAGACTGCCAACATATTCTCCAATATACTGTGGCAGCCTGCCAACATATTCTCCAATATACTGTGGCAGCCTGCCAACATATTCTCCAATATACTGTAGCACCAACATATTCTCCAATATACTGTAGCAGACTGCCAACATATTCTCCAATATACTGTAGCAGACTACCAACATATTTTCCAATACACTGTAGAGGACTGCCAACATATTAACCAATATACTGTAGCAGACTACCAACATATTCTCCCATATACTGTAGCAGACTACCAACATATTCTCCAATATACTGTATCGGACTACCAACATATTCTCCAATATACTGTAGCAGACTACCAACATATTCTCCAATATACTGTAGCAGACTGCCAACATATTCTCCAATATACTGTATCTGCCAACATATTCTCCAATATACTGTAGCAGACTGCCAACATATTCTCCAATATACTGTAGCAGACTACCCACATATTCTCCAATATACTGTAGCAGACTACCAACATATTCTCTTATATTCTGTAGCAGACTACCAACATATTCTCCAATATACTGTAGCAGACTACCAACATATTCTCCAATATACTGTAGCAGACTACCAACATATTCTCCAATATACTGTAGCAGACTGCCAACATGTTCTCCAATATACTGTAGCAGACTGCCAACATAATATCCAATATAGTGAAGCAGACTGCCAACATATTCTCCAATATACTGTAGCATACTACCAACATATTCTTCAATATACTGTAGCATACTGCAAACAAATTCTCCAATATACTGTATCTACCAACATATTCTCCAATATTTTGTAGCTGCCAACATATTCTCCAATATAATGTAGCAGACTGCGACCAAATTCTTCAATATACTGAAGCAGACTGCCAACATATTCTCCAAAACACTGTAGCAGCATGCCAACATATTCTCCAATATACTGTATCGGACTACCAACATATTCTCCAATATACTGTAGCAGACTACCAACATATTCTCCAATATACTGTAGCAGACTGCCAACATATTCTCCAATATACTGTATCTGCCAACATATTCTCCAATATACTGTAGCAGACTGCCAACATATTCTCCAATATACTGTAGCAGACTACCCACATATTCTCCAATATACTGTAGCAGACTACCAACATATTCTCTTATATTCTGTAGCAGACTACCAACATATTCTCCAATATACTGTAGCAGACTACCAACATATTCTCCAATATACTGTAGCAGACTACCAACATATTCTCCAATATACTGTAGCAGACTACCAACATATTCTCCAATATACTATAGTGGAATGCAAACATATTCTCCAATATACTGTAGCAGACTACCAACATATTCTCCAATATACTATAGTGGAATGCCAACATATTCTCCAATATACTATAGTGGAATGCCAACACATTCTCCAATATATTTTAGCTGCCAACATATTCTCCTATATACTTTAGCATACTGCCAACATATTCTCCAATATGCTTTAGCTGCCAACACATTCTCCAATATATTCTAGCTGCCAACATATTCTCCTATATACTGTAGCATACTGCCAACAAATGCTCCAGTATATTGTAGCTAACAACATATTATCCAGTATATTGTATCTGCCAACATATTCTCCTATATACTGTAGCATACTGCCAACAAATGCTCCAGTATATTGTAGATAACAACATATTATCCAGTATATTGTATCTGCCAACATATTCTCCAATATACTGTAGCGGACTGCCAACATATTCTCCAATATACTGTAGCAGACAACCAACATATTCTCCAATATACTGTAGCAGACTACCAACATATTCTCCAATATACTGTAGCAGACTACCAACATATTCTCCAATATACTGTAGCAGACTACCAACATATTCTCCAATATACTGTAGCGGACTACCAACATATTCTCCAATATACTGTAGCAGACAACCAACATATTCTCCAATATACTGTAGCAGACTACCAACATATTCTCCAATATACTGTAGCAGACTGCCAACATATTCTCCAATATACTGTGGCAGCCTGCCAACATATTCTCCAATATACTGTAGCACCAACATATTCTCCAATATACTGTAGCAGACTGCCAACATATTCTCAAATATACTGTATCTGCCAACATATTCTCCAATATACTGTAGCGGACTGCCAACATATTCTCTAATATACTGTAGCGGACTGCCAACATATTCTCTAATATACTGTAGCAGACTACCAACATATTCTCCAATATACTGTAGCAGACTACCAACATATTCTCCAATATACTGTAGCAGACTGCCAACATATTCTCTGATACACTGTAGCACCAACATATTCTCCAATATACTGTAGCAGACTGCCAACATATTCTCCAATATACTGTATCTGCCAACATATTCTCCAATATACTGTAGCAGACTGCCAACATATTCTCCAATATACTGTAGCAGACTACCCACATATTCTCCAATATACTGTAGCAGACTACCAACATATTCTCTTATATTCTGTAGCAGACTACCAACATATTCTCCAATATACTGTAGCAGACTACCAACATATTCTCCAATATACTGTAGCAGACTACCAACATATTCTCCAATATACTGTAGCAGACTGCCAACATGTTCTCCAATATACTGTAGCAGACTGCCAACATAATATCCAATATAGTGAAGCAGACTGCCAACATATTCTCCAATATACTGTAGCATACTACCAACATATTCTTCAATATACTGTAGCATACTGCAAACAAATTCTCCAATATACTGTATCTACCAACATATTCTCCAATATTTTGTAGCTGCCAACATATTCTCCAATATAATGTAGCAGACTATACCAAATTCTTCAATATACTGAAGCAGACTGCCAACATATTCTCCAAAACACTGTAGCAGCATGCCAACATATACTCCAATATACTATAGCTGTCAAAACATTCTCCAATATACTGTATCTGCCAGCATTTTCTCCAATATATTGTAGCTGCCAACATATTCTCCAATATACTGTAGCAGACTACCAACATATTCTCCAATATACTATAGTGGAATGCAAACATATTCTCCAATATACTGTAGCAGACTACCAACATATTCTCCAATATACTATAGTGGAATGCCAACATATTCTCCAATATACTATAGTGGAATGCCAACACATTCTCCAATATATTTTAGCTGCCAACATATTCTCCTATATACTGTAGCATACTGCCAACATATTCTCCAATATGCTTTAGCTGCCAACACATTCTCCAATATATTCTAGCTGCCAACATATTCTTCTATATACTGTAGCATACTGCCAACAAATGCTCCAGTATATTGTAGCTAACAACATATTATCCAGTATATTGTATCTGCCAACATATTCTCCTATATACTGTAGCATACTGCCAACAAATGCTCCAGTATATTGTAGATAACAACATATTATCCAGTATATTGTATCTGCCAACATATTCTCCAATATACTGTAGCGGACTGCCAACATATTCTCCAATATACTGTAGCAGACAACCAACATATTCCCCAATATACTGTAGCAGACTACCAACATATTCTCCAATATACTGTAGCAGACTACCAACATATTCTCCAATATACTGTAGCAGACTACCAACATATTCTCCAATATACTGTAGCGGACTACCAACATATTCTCCAATATACTGTAGCAGACAACCAACATATTCTCCAATATACTGTAGCAGACTACCAACATATTCTCCAATATACTGTAGCAGACTGCTAACATATTCTCCAATATACTGTAGCACCAACATATTCTCCAATATACTGTAGCAGACTGCCAACATATTCTCCAATATACTGTAGCAGACTGCCAACATATTCTCCAATATACTGTAGCGGACTGCCAACATATTCTCCAATATAATGTAGTAGACTGCCAACATATTCTCCAATATACTGTATCTGCCAACATATTCTCCAATATACTAAAGCAGACTGCCAACATATTCTCCATATACTGTAGCAGACTACCAACATATTCTCAAATATACTGTATCTGCCAACATATTCTCCAATATACTGTAGCAGACTGCCAACATATTATCCAATATACTGTAGCAGACTACCAACATATTCTCCAATATACTGTAGCAGACTACCAACATATTTTCCAATAAACTGTAGAGGACTGCCAACATATTAACCAATATACTGTAGCAGACTACCAACATATTCTCCAATATACTGTAGCAGACTGCCAACGTAATGTCCAATATAGTGAAGCAGACTGCCAACATATTCTCCAATATACTGTAGCAGACTGCCAATATATTTTCCAATATACTGTAGCACAAACATATTCTCCAATATACTGTAGCAGACTGCCAACATATTCTCCAATATACTGTGGCAGCCTGCCAACATATTCTCCAATATACTGTAGCACCAACATATTCTCCAATATACTGTAGCAGACTGCCAACATATTCTCCAATATACTGTATCTGCCAACATATTCTCCAATATACTGTAGCGGACTGCCAACATATTCTCTAATATACTGTAGCAGACTGCCAACATATTCTCCAATATACTTTAGCAGACTACCAACATATTCTCGAATATTCTGTAGCAGACTACCAACATATTCTCCAATATACTGTAGCAGACTACCAACATATTCTCCAATATACTGTAGCAGACTACCAACATATTCTCCAATATACTGTAGCAGACTGCCAACATATTCTCTGATACACTGTAGCACCAACATATTCTCCAATATACTGTAGCAGACTGCGAACATAATCTCCAATATACTATATCTGCCAACATATTCTCCAATTTACTGTAGCAGACTGCCAACGTAATATCCAATATAGTGAAGCAGACTGCCAACATATTCTCCAATATACTGTAGCAGACTGCCAACATATTTTCCAATATACTGTAGCACCAACATATTCTCCAATATACTGTAGCAGACTGCCAACATATTCTCCAATATACTGTGGCAGCCTGCCAACATATTCTCCAATATACTGTGGCAGCCTGCCAACATATTCTCCAATATACTGTAGCACCAACATATTCTCCAATATACTGTAGCAGACTGCCAACATATTCTCCAATATACTGTAGCAGACTACCAACATATTTTCCAATACACTGTAGAGGACTGCCAACATATTAACCAATATACTGTAGCAGACTACCAACATATTCTCCCATATACTGTAGCAGACTACCAACATATTCTCCAATATACTGTATCGGACTACCAACATATTCTCCAATATACTGTAGCAGACTACCAACATATTCTCCAATATACTGTAGCAGACTGCCAACATATTCTCCAATATACTGTATCTGCCAACATATTCTCCAATATACTGTAGCAGACTGCCAACATATTCTCCAATATACTGTAGCAGACTACCCACATATTCTCCAATATACTGTAGCAGACTACCAACATATTCTCTTATATTCTGTAGCAGACTACCAACATATTCTCCAATATACTGTAGCAGACTACCAACATATTCTCCAATATACTGTAGCAGACTACCAACATATTCTCCAATATACTGTAGCAGACTGCCAACATGTTCTCCAATATACTGTAGCAGACTGCCAACATAATATCCAATATAGTGAAGCAGACTGCCAACATATTCTCCAATATACTGTAGCATACTACCAACATATTCTTCAATATACTGTAGCATACTGCAAACAAATTCTCCAATATACTGTATCTACCAACATATTCTCCAATATTTTGTAGCTGCCAACATATTCTCCAATATAATGTAGCAGACTGCGACCAAATTCTTCAATATACTGAAGCAGACTGCCAACATATTCTCCAAAACACTGTAGCAGCATGCCAACATATACTCCAATATACTATAGCTGTCAAAACATTCTCCAATATACTGTATCTGCCAGCATTTTCTCCAATATATTGTAGCTGCCAACATATTCTCCAATATACTGTAGCAGACTACCAACATATTCTCCAATATACTATAGTGGAATGCAAACATATTCTCCAATATACTGTAGCAGACTACCAACATATTCTCCAATATACTGTAGTGGAATGCCAACATATTCTCCAATATACTATAGTGGAATGCCAACATATTCTCCAATATGCTTTAGCTGCCAACACATTCTCCAATATATTTTAGCTGCCAACATATTCTCCTATATACTGTAGCATACTGCCAACATATTCTCCAATATGCTTTAGCTGCCAACACATTCTCCAATATATTCTAGCTGCCAACATATTCTCCTATATACTGTAGCATACTGCCAACAAATGCTCCAGTATATTGTAGCTAACAACATATTATCCAGTGTATTGTATCTGCCAACATATTCTCCTATATACTGTAGCATACTGCCAACAAATGCTCCAGTATATTGTAGATAACAACATATTATCCAGTATATTGTATCTGCCAACATATTCTCCAATATACTGTAGCGGACTGCCAACATATTCTCCAATATACTGTAGCAGACAACCAACATATTCTCCAATATACTGTAGCAGACTACCAACATATTCTCCAATATACTGTAGCAGACTACCAACATATTCTCCAATATACTGTAGCAGACTACCAACATATTCTCCAATATACTGTAGCGGACTACCAACATATTCTCCAATATACTGTAGCAGACAACCAACATATTCTCCAATATACTGTAGCAGACTACCAACATATTCTCCAATATACTGTAGCAGACTGCTAACATATTCTCCAATATACTGTAGCACCAACATATTCTCCAATATACTGTAGCAGACTGCCAACATATTCTCCAATATACTGTAGCAGACTGCCAACATATTCTCCAATATACTGTAGCGGACTGCCAACATATTCTCCAATATAATGTAGTAGACTGCCAACATATTCTCCAATATACTGTATCTGCCAACATATTCTCCAATATACTAAAGCAGACTGCCAACATATTCTCCATATACTGTAGCAGACTACCAACATATTCTCCAATATACTGTATCTGCCAACATATTCTCCAATATACTGTAGCAGACTGCCAACATATTATCCAATATACTGTAGCAGACTACCAACATATTCTCCAATATACTGTAGCAGACTACCAACATATTTTCCAATAAACTGTAGAGGACTGCCAACATATTAACCAATATACTGTAGCAGACTACCAACATATTCTCCCATATACTGTAGCAGACTACCAACATATTCTCCAATATACTGAAGCAGGCTGCCAACACATTCTCCAATATACTGTAGTGGACTGCCAACATATTCTCCAATATACTGTAGCAGACTACCAACATATTCTCCAATATACTGTAGCAGACTACCAACATATTCTCCAGTATACTGTAGCAGATTACCAACATATTCTCCAATATACTGTAGCAGACTACCAACATATTCTCCAATATACTGTAGCGGACTACCAACATATTATCCAATATACTGTAGCAGACTACCAACATATTCTCCAATATACTGTAGCAGACTGCCAACATATTCTCCAATATAATGTAGCAGACTGCCAATATATTCTCCAATATACTGTAGCAGACTGCCAACATATTCTCCCATATACTGTAGCGGACTACCAACATATTCTCCAATATACTGTAGCAGACTACCAACATATTCTCCAATATACTGTAGCAGACTACCAACATATTCTCCAATATACTGTAGCAGACTACCAACATATTCTCCAATATACTGTATCTGCCAACATATTCTCCAATATACTGTAGCAGACTGCCAACATATTCTCCAATATACTGTAGCAGACTACCAACATATTCTCCAATATACTGTAGCAGACTACCAACATATTTTCCAATAAACTGTAGAGGACTGCCAACATATTAACCAATATACTGTAGCAGACTACCAACATATTCTCCCATATACTGTAGCAGACTACCAACATATTCTCCAATATACTGAAGCAGGCTGCCAACATATTCTCCAATATACTGTAGTGGACTGCCAACATATTCTCCTATATACTGTAGCAGACTACCAACATATTCTCCAATATACTGTAGCAGACTACCAACATATTCTCCAGTATACTGTAGCAGATTACCAACATATTCTCCAATATACTGTAGCAGACTACCAACATATTCTCCAATATACTGTAGTGGACTACCAACATATTATCCAATATACTGTAGCAGACTACCAACATATTCTCCAATATACTGTAGCAGACTGCCAACATATTCTCCAATATACTGTAGCAGACTACCAACATATTCTCCAATATACTGTAGCAGACTACCAACATATTCTCCAATATACTGTAGCAGACTACCAACATATTCTCCAATATACTGTAGCAGACTGCCAACATATTCTCCAATATACTGTAGCAGACTGCCAACATATTCACCAATATACTTTAGCAGCCTGCCAACATATTCTCCAATATACTGTAGCAGACTACCAACATATTCTCCAATATACTGTAGCAGACTACCAACATATTCTCCAATATACTGTAGCAGACTACCAACATATTCTCCAATATACTGTAGCAGACTACCAACATATTTTCCAATAAACTGTAGAGGACTGCCAACATATTAACCAATATACTGTAGCAGACTACCAACATATTCTCCCATATACTGTAGCAGACTACCAACATATTCTCCAATATACTGAAGCAGGCTGCCAACATATTCTCCAATATACTGTAGTGGACTGCCAACATATTCTCCATTATACTGTAGCAGACTACCAACATATTCTCCAATATACTGTAGCAGACTACCAACATATTCTCCAGTATACTGTAGCAGATTACCAACATATTCTCCAATATACTGTAGCAGACTACCAACATATTCTCCAATATACTGTAGCGGACTACCAACATATTATCCAATATACTGTAGCAGACTACCAACATATTCTCCAATATACTGTAGCAGACTGCCAACATATTCTCCAATATACTGTAGCAGACTACCAACATATTCTCCAATATACTGTAGCAGACTACCAACATATTCTCCAATATACTGTAGCAGACTACCAACATATTCTCCAATATACTGTAGCAGACTGCCAACATATTCTCCAATATACTGTAGCAGACTGCCAACATATTCACCAATATACTTTAGCAGCCTGCCAACATATTCTCCAATATACTGTAGCAGACTACCAACATATTCTCCAATATACTGTAGCGGACTGCCAACATATTCTCCAATATACTATATCTGCCAACATATTCTCCAATATACTAAAGCAGACTGCCAACATATTCTCCAATATACTGTAGCACCAACATTTTCTCCAATATACTGTAGCGGAGTGCCAACATATTCTCCAATATACTATATCTGCCAACATATTCTCCAATATACTAAAGCAGACTGCCAACATATTCTCCAATATACTGTAGCAGACTACCAACATATTCTCCAATATTCTGTATCTGCCAACATATTCTCCAATATACTGTAGCAGACTGCCAACATATTCTCCAATATACTGTAGCAGACTACCAACATATTCTCCAATATACTGTAGCAGACTACCAACATATTTTCCAATACACTGTAGAGGACTGCCAACATATTAACCAATATACTGTAGCAGACTACCAACATATTCTCCCATATACTGTAGCAGACTACTAACAAATTCTCCAATATACTGAAGCAGGCTGCCAACATATTCTCCAATATACTGTTGTGGACTACCAACATATTCTCCAATATACTGTAGCAGACTACCAACATATTCTCCAATATACTGTAGCAGACTACCAACATATTCTCCAATATACTGTAGCGGACTACCAACATATTCTCCAATATACTGTAGCAGACTACCAACATATTCTCCAATATACTGTAGCGGACTGCCAACATATTCTCCAATATATTGTAGCAGACTACCAACATATTCTCCAATATACTGTAGCAGACTACCAACATATTCTCCAATATACTTTAGAAGACTGCCAACATATTCTCCAATATACTGTAGCGGACTGCCAACATATTCTCCAATATAATGTAGCAGACTGCCAACATATTCTCCAATATACTGTATCTGCCAACATATTCTCCAATATACTGTAGCAGACTGCCAACATATTCTCCAATATACTTTAGCAGACTACCAACATATTCTCTCAATATTCTGTAGCAGACTAACAACATATTCTCCAATATACTGTAGCAGACTACCAACATATTCTCCAATATACTGTAGCAGACTACCAAGATATTCTCCAATATACTGTAGCAGACTACCAACATATTCTCCAATATACTGTAGCAGACTACCAACATAATCTCCAATATACTATATCTGCCAACATATTCTCCAATTTACTGTAGCAGACTGCCAACGTAATATCCAATATAGTAAAGCAGACTGCCAACATATTCTCCAATATACTGTAGCAGACTGAACATAATCTCCAATATACTATATCTGCCAACATATTCTCCAATTTACTGTAGCAGACTGCCAACGTATATCCAATATAGTGAAGCAGACTGCCAACATATTCTCCAATATACTGTAGCAGACTGCCAACATATTTTCCAATATACTGTAGCACCAACATATTCTCCAATATACTGTAGCAGACTGCCAACATATTCTCCAATATACTGTGGCAGCCTGCCAACATATTCTCCAGTATACTGTAGCACCAACATATTCTCCAATATACTGTAGCAGACTGCCAACATATTCTCCAATATACTGTAGCAGACTACCAACATATTTTCCAATACACTGTAGAGGACTGCCAACATATTAACCAATATACTGTAGCAGACTACCAACATATTCTCCCATATACTGTAGCAGACTACCAACATATTCTCCAATATACTGTAGCGGACTACCAACATATTTTCCAATATACTGTAGCACCAACATATTCTCCAATATACTGTAGCAGACTGCCAACATATTCTCCAATATACTGTGGCAGCCTGCCAACATATTCTCCAATATACTGTAGCACCAACATATTCTCCAATATACTGTAGCAGACTGCCAACATATTCTCCAATATACTGTAGCAGACTACCAACATATTTTCCAATACACTGTAGAGGACTGCCAACATATTAACCAATATACTGTAGCAGACTACCAACATATTCTCCCATATACTGTAGCAGACTACCAACATATTCTCCAATATACTGTATCGGACTACCAACATATTCTCCAATATACTGTAGCAGACTACCAACATATTCTCCAATATACTGTAGCAGACTGCCAACATATTCTCCAATATACTGTATCTGCCAACATATTCTCCAATATACTGTAGCAGACTACCCACATATTCTCCAATATTCTGTAGCAGACTACCAACATATTCTCTTATATTCTGTAGCAGACTACCAACATATTCTCCAATATACTGTAGCAGACTACCAACATATTCTCCAATATACTGTAGCAGACTACCAACATATTCTCCAATATACTGTAGCAGACTGCCAACATGTTCTCTGATACACTGTAGCACCAACATATTCTCCAATATACTGTAGCAGACTGAACATAATCTCCAATATACTATATCTGCCAACATATTCTCCAATATACTGTAGCAGACTGCCAACGTAATATCCAATATAGTGAAGCAGACTGCCAACATATTCTCCAATATACTGTAGCAGACTGCCAACATATTCTCTTATATTCTGTAGCAGACTACCAAGATATTCTCCAATATACTGTAGCAGACTACCAACATATTCTCCAATATATTGTAGCAGACTACCAACATATTCTCCAATATACTGTAGCAGACTGCCAACATGTTCTCTGATACACTGTAGCACCAACATATTCTCCAATATACTATAGCAGACTGCGAACATAATCTCCAATATACTATATCTGCCAACATATTCTCCAATATACTGTAGCAGACTGCCAACGTAATATCCAATATAGTGAAGCAGACTGCCAACATATTCTCCAATATACTGTAGCAGACTGCCAATATATTTTCCAATATACTGTAGCACAAACATATTCTCCAATATACTGTAGCAGACTGCCAACCTATTCTCCAATATACTGTGGCAGCCTGCCAACATATTCTCCAATATACTGTAGCACCAACATATTCTCCAATATACTGTAGCAGACTGCCAATATATTCTCCAATATACTGTAGTGGACTGCCAACATATTCTCTAATATACTGTAGCTGACTGCCAACATATTCTCCAATATACTTTAGCAGACTACCAACATATTCTCGAATATTCTGTAGCAGACTACCAACATATTCTCCAATATACTGTAGCAGACTACCAACATATTCTCCAATATACTGTAGCAGACTACCAACATATTCTCCAATATACTGTAGCAGACTGCCAACATATTCTCTGATACACTGTAGCACCAACATATTCTCCAATATACTGTAGCAGACTGCAACATAATCTCCAATATACTATATCTGCCAACATATTCTCCAATTTACTGTAGCAGACTGCCAACGTAATATCCAATATAGTGAAGCAGACTGCCAACATATTCTCCAATATACTGTAGCAGACTGCCAACATATTTTCCAATATACTGTAGCACCAACATATTCTCCAATATACTGTAGCAGACTGCCAACATATTCTCCAATATACTGTGGCAGCCTGCCAACATATTCTCCAATATACTGTAGCACCAACATATTCTCCAATATACTGTAGCAGACTGCCAACATATTCTCCAATATACTGTTGCAGACTACCAACATATTTTCCAATACACTGTAGAGGACTAGCCAACATATTAACCAATATACTGTAGCAGACTACCAACATATTCTCCCATATACTGTAGCAGACTACCAACATATTCTCCAATATACTGTAGCGGACTACCAACATATTCTCCAATATACTGTAGCAGACTACCAACATATTCTCCAATATACTGTAGCGGACTGCCAACATATTCTCCAATATACTGTAGCAGACTGCCAACATATTCTCCAATATACTGTAGCAGACTACCCACATATTCTCCAATATACTGTAGCAGACTGCCAACATATTCTCCAATATACTTTAGCAGACTACCAACATATTCTCTTATATTCTTTAGCAGACTACCAACATATTCTCCAATATACTGTATCGGACTACCAACATATTCTCCAATATACTGTAGCAGACTACCAACATATTCTCCAATATACTGTAGCAGACTGCCAACATATTCTCCAATATACTGTATCTGCCAACATATTCTCCAATATACTGTAGCAGACTACCCACATATTCTCCAATATTCTGTAGCAGACTACCAACATATTCTCTTATATTCTGTAGCAGACTACCAACATATTCTCCAATATACTGTAGCAGACTACCAACATATTCTCCAATATACTGTAGCAGACTACCAACATATTCTCCAATATACTGTAGCAGACTGCCAACATGTTCTCTGATACACTGTAGCACCAACATATTCTCCAATATACTGTAGCAGACTGCGAACATAATCTCCAATATACTATATCTGCCAACATATTCTCCAATATACTGTAGCAGACTGCCAACGTAATATCCAATATAGTGAAGCAGACTGCCAACATATTCTCCAATATACTGTAGCAGACTGCCAACATATTCTCTTATATTCTGTAGCAGACTACCAAGATATTCTCCAATATACTGTAGCAGACTACCAACATATTCTCCAATATATTGTAGCAGACTACCAACATATTCTCCAATATACTGTAGCAGACTGCCAACATGTTCTCTGATACACTGTAGCACCAACATATTCTCCAATATACTATAGCAGACTGCAAGTAACATAATCTCCAATATACTATATCTGCCAACATATTCTCCAATATACTGTAGCAGACTGCCAACGTAATATCCAATATAGTGAAGCAGACTGCCAACATATTCTCCAATATACTGTAGCAGACTGCCAATATATTTTCCAATATACTGTAGCACAAACATATTCTCCAATATACTGTAGCAGACTGCCAACCCTATTCTCCAATATACTGTGGCAGCCTGCCAACATATTCTCCAATATACTGTAGCACCAACATATTCTCCAATATACTGTAGCAGACTGCCAATATATTCTCCAATATACTGTAGTGGACTGCCAACATATTCTCTAATATACTGTAGCTGACTGCCAACATATTCTCCAATATACTTTAGCAGACTACCAACATATTCTCTCTCGAATATTCTGTAGCAGACTACCAACATATTCTCCAATATACTGTAGCAGACTACCAACATATTCTCCAATATACTGTAGCAGACTACCAACATATTCTCCAATATACTGTAGCAGACTGCCAACATATTCTCTGATACACTGTAGCACCAACATATTCTCCAATATACTGTAGCAGACTGCGAACATAATCTCCAATATACTATATCTGCCAACATATTCTCCAATTTACTGTAGCAGACTGCCAACATAATATCCAATATAGTGAAGCAGACTGCCAACATATTCTCCAATATACTGTAGCAGACTGCCAACATATTTTCCAATATACTGTAGCACCAACATATTCTCCAATATACTGTAGCAGACTGCCAACATATTCTCCAATATACTGTGGCAGCCTGCCAACATATTCTCCAATATACTGTAGCACCAACATATTCTCCAATATACTGTAGCAGACTGCCAACATATTCTCCAATATACTGTTGCAGACTACCAACATATTTTCCAATACACTGTAGAGGACTGCCAACATATTAACCAATATACTGTAGCAGACTACCAACATATTCTCCCATATACTGTAGCAGACTACCAACATATTCTCCAATATACTGTAGCGGACTACCAACATATTCTCCAATATACTGTAGCAGACTACCAACATATTCTCCAATATACTGTAGCGGACTGCCAACATATTCTCCAATATACTGTAGCAGACTGCCAACATATTCTCCAATATACTGTAGCAGACTACCCACATATTCTCCAATATACTGTAGCAGACTGCCAACATATTCTCCAATATACTTTAGCAGACTACCAACATATTCTCTTATATTCTTTAGCAGACTACCAACATATTCTCCAATATACTGTAGCAGACTACCAACATATTCTCCAATATACTGTAGCAGACTACCAACATATTCTCCAATATACTGTAGCAGACTACCAACATATTCTCCAATATACTGTAGCAGACTACCAACATATTCTCGAATATTCTGTAGCAGACTACCAACATATTCTCCAATATACTGTAGCAGACTACCAACATATTCTCCAATATACTGTAGCAGACTACCAACATATTCTCCAATATACTGTAGCACCAACATATTCTCCAATATACTGTAGCAGACTGCGAACATAATCTCCAATATACTATATCTGCCAACATATTCTCCAATTTACTGTTGCAGACTGCCAATGTAATATCCAATATAGTGAAGCAGACTGCCAACATTTTCTCCAATATACTGTAGCAGACTGCCAACATATTTTCCAATATACTGTAGCACCAACATATTCTCCAATATACTGTAGCAGACTGCCAACATATTCTCCAATATACTGTGTTAGCCTGCCAACATATTCTCCAATATACTGTAGCACCAACATATTCTCCAATATACTATATCTGCCAACATATTCTCCAATATACTAAAGCAGACTGCCAACATATTCTCCAATATACTGTAGCACCAACATTTTCTCCAATATACTGTAGCGGAGTGCCAACATATTCTCCAATATAATGTAGTAGACTGCCAACATATTCTCCAATATACTATATCTGCCAACATATTCTCCAATATACTAAAGCAGACTGCCAACATATTCTCCAATATACTGTAGCAGACAACCAACATATTCTCCAATATTCTGTATCTGCCAACATATTCTCCAATATACTGTAGCAGACTGCCAACATATTCTCCAATATACTGTAGCAGACTACCAACATATTCTCCAATATACTGTATCTGCCAACATATTCTCCAATATACTGTAGCAGACTGCCAACATATTCTCCAATATACTGTAGCAGACTACCAACATATTCTCCAATATACTGTAGCAGACTACCAACATATTTTCCAATAAACTGTAGAGGACTGCCAACATATTAACCAATATACTGTAGCAGACTACCAACATATTCTCCCATATACTGTAGCAGACTACCAACATATTATCCAATATACTGAAGCAGGCTGCCAACATATTCTCCAATATACTGTAGTGGACTGCCAACATATTCTCCAATATACTGTAGCAGACTACCAACATATTCTCCAATATACTGTAGCAGACTACCAACATATTCTCCAGTATACTGTAGCAGATTACCAACTTATTCTCCAATATACTGTAGCAGACTACCAACATATTCTCCAATATACTGTAGCAGACTACCAACATATTCTCCAATATACTGTATCTGCCAACATATTCTCCAATATACTGTAGCAGACTGCCAACATATTCTCCAATATACTGTAGCAGACTACCAACATATTCTCCAATATACTGTAGCAGACTACCAACATATTTTCCAATAAACTGTAGAGGACTGCCAACATATTAACCAATATACTGTAGCAGACTACCAACATATTCTCCCATATACTGTAGCAGACTACCAACATATTCTCCAATATACTGAAGCAGGCTGCCAACATATTCTCCAATATACTGTAGTGGACTGCCAACATATTCTCCAATATACTGTAGCAGACTACCAACATATTCTCCAATATACTGTAGCAGACTACCAACATATTCTCCAGTATACTGTAGCAGATTACCAACTTATTCTCCAATATACTGTAGCAGACTACCAACATATTCTCCAATATACTGTAGCGGACTACCAACATATTATCCAATATACTGTAGCAGACTACCAACATATTCTCCAATATACTGTAGCAGACTGCCAACATATTCTCCAATATACTGTAGCAGACTACCAACATATTCTCCAATATACTGTAGCAGACTACCAACATATTCTCCAATATACTGTAGCAGACTGCCAACATATTCTCCAATATACTGTAGCAGACTGCCAACATATTCACCAATATACTTTAGCAGCCTGCCAACATATTCTCCAATATACTGTAGCAGACTGCCAACATATTCTCCAATATACTGTAGCGGACTGCCAACATATTCTCCAATATACTATATCTGCCAACATATTCTCCAATATACTAAAGCAGACTGCCAACATATTCTCCAATATACTGTAGCACCAACATTTTCTCCAATATACTGTAGCGGAGTGCCAACATATTCTCCAATATAATGTAGTAGACTGCCAACATATTCTCCAATATACTATATCTGCCAACATATTCTCCAATATACTAAAGCAGACTGCCAACATATTCTCCAATATACTGTAGCAGACTACCAACATATTCTCCAATATTCTGTATCTGCCAACATATTCTCCAATATACTGTAGCAGACTGCCAACATATTCTCCAATATACTGTAGCAGACTACCAACATATTCTCCAATATACTGTAGCAGACTACCAACATATTTTCCAATACACTGTAGAGGACTGCCAACATATTAACCAATATACTGTAGCAGACTACCAACATATTCTCCCATATACTGTAGCAGACTACTAACAAATTCTCCAATATACTGAAGCAGGCTGCCAACATATTCTCCAATATACTGTAGTGGACTACCAACATATTCTCCAATATACTGTAGCAGACTACCAACATATTCTCCAATATACTGTAGCAGACTACCAACATATTCTCTTATACACTGTAGCACCAACATATTCTCCAATATACTGTAGCAGACTGCGAACATAATCTCCAATATACTATATCTGCCAACATATTCTCCAATTTACTGTAGCAGACTGCCAACGTAATATCCAATATAGTGAAGCAGACTGCCAACATATTCTCCAATATACTGTAGCAGACTGCCAACATATTTTCCAATATACTGTAGCACCAACATATTCTCCAATATACTGTAGCAGACTGCCAACATATTCTCCAATATACTGTGGCAGCCTGCCAACATATTCTCCAATATACTGTAGCACCAACATATTCTCCAATATACTGTAGCAGACTGCCAACATATTCTCCAATATACTGTAGCAGACTACCAACATATTTTCCAATACACTGTAGAGGACTGCCAACATATTAACCAATATACTGTAGCAGACTACCAACATATTCTCCCATATACTGTAGCAGACTACCAACATATTCTCCAATATACTGTAGCGGACTACCAACATATTCTCCAATATACTGTAGCAGACTACCAACATATTCTCCAATATACTGTAGCGCGACTGCCAACATATTCTCCAATATACTGTAGCAGACTGCCAACATATTCTCCAATATACTGTAGCAGACTACCCACATATTCTCCAATATACTGTAGCAGACTGCCAACATATTCTCCAATATACTTTAGCAGACTACCAACATATTCTCTTATATTCTGTAGCAGACTACCAACATATTCTCCAATATACTGTAGCAGACTACCAACATATTCTCCAATATACTGTAGCAGACTACCAACATATTCTCCAATATACTGTAGCAGACTACCAACATATTCTCGAATATTCTGTAGCAGACTACCAACATATTCTCCAATATACTGTAGCAGACTACCAACATATTCTCCAATATACTGTAGCAGACTACCAACATATTCTCCAATATACTGTAGCACCAACATATTCTCCAATATACTGTAGCAGACTGCGAACATAATCTTCAATATACTATATCTGCCAACATATTCTCCAATTTACTGTTGCAGACTGCCAATGTAATATCCAATATAGTGAAGCAGACTGCCAACATATTCTCCAATATACTGTAGCAGACTGCCAACATATTTTCCAATATACTGTAGCACCAACATATTCTCCAATATACTGTAGCAGACTGCCAACATATTCTCCAATATACTGTGTAAGCCTGCCAACATATTCTCCAATATACTGTAGCACCAACATATTCTCCAATATACTATATCTGCCAACATATTCTCCAATATACTAAAGCAGACTGCCAACATATTCTCCAATATACTGTAGCACCAACATTTTCTCCAATATACTGTGGAGTGCCAACATATTCTCCAATATAATGTAGTAGACTGCCAACATATTCTCCAATATACTATATCTGCCAACATATTCTCCAATATACTGTAGCAGACTGCCAACATATTCTCCAATATACTGTAGCAGACAACCAACATATTCTCCAATATTCTGTATCTGCCAACATATTCTCCAATATACTGTAGCAGACTGCCAACATATTCTCCAATATACTGTAGCAGACTACCAACATATTCTCCAATATACTGTTTCTGCCAACATATTCTCCAATATACTGTAGCAGACTGCCAACATATTCTCCAATATACTGTAGCAGACTACCAACATATTCTCCAATATACTGTAGCAGACTACCAACATATTTTCCAATAAACTGTAGAGGACTGCCAACATATTAACCAATATACTGTAGCAGACTACCAACATATTCTCCCATATACTGTAGCAGACTACCAACATATTCTCCAATATACTGAAGCAGGCTGCCAACATATTCTCCAATATACTGTAGTGGACTGCCAACATATTCTCCAATATACTGTAGCAGACTACCAACATATTCTCCAATATACTGTAGCAGACTACCAACATATTCTCCAGTATACTGTAGCAGATTACCAACTTATTCTCCAATATACTGTAGCAGACTACCAACATATTCTCCAATATACTGTAGCAGACTACCAACATATTATCCAATATACTGTAGCGGACTGCCAACATATTCTCCAATATACTGTAGCAGACTGCCAACATATTCTCCAATATACTGTAGCAGACTACCCACATATTCTCCAATATACTGTAGCAGACTGCCAACATATTCTCCAATATACTTTAGCAGACTACCAACATATTCTCTTATATTCTGTAGCAGACTACCAACATATTCTCCAATATACTGTAGCAGACTACCAACATATTCTCCAATATACTGTAGCAGACTACCAACATATTCTCCAATATACTGTAGCAGACTACCAACATATTCTCCAATATACTGTAGCAGACTACCAACATATTCTCAATATTCTGTAGCAGACTACCAACATATTCTCCAATATACTGTAGCAGACTACCAACATATTCTCCAATATACTGTAGCAGACTACCAACATATTCTCCAATATACTGTAGCACCAACATATTCTCCAATATACTGTAGCAGACTGCGAACATAATCTCCAATATACTATATCTGCCAACATATTCTCCAATTTACTGTTGCAGACTGCCAATGTAATATCCAATATAGTGAAGCAGACTGCCAACATATTCTCCAATATACTGTAGCAGACTGCCAACATATTTTCCAATATACTGTAGCACCAACATATTCTCTCCAATATACTGTAGCAGACTGCCAACATATTCTCCAATATACTGTGTAAGCCTGCCAACATATTCTCCAATATACTGTAGCACCAACATATTCTCCAATATACTATATCTGCCAACATATTCTCCAATATACTAAAGCAGACTGCCAACATATTCTCCAATATACTGTAGCACCAACATTTTCTCCAATATACTGTAGCGGAGTGCCAACATATTCTCCAATATAATGTAGTAGACTGCCAACATATTCTCCAATATACTATATCTGCCAACATATTCTCCAATATACTAAAGCAGACTGCCAACATATTCTCCAATATACTGTAGCAGACAACCAACATATTCTCCAATATTCTGTATCTGCCAACATATTCTCCAATATACTGTAGCAGACTGCCAACATATTCTCCAATATACTGTAGCAGACTACCAACATATTCTCCAATATACTGTATCTGCCAACATATTCTCCAATATACTGTAGCAGACTGCCAACATATTCTCCAATATACTGTAGCAGACTACCAACATATTCTCCAATATACTGTAGCAGACTACCAACATATTTTCCAATAAACTGTAGAGGACTGCCAACATATTAACCAATATACTGTAGCAGACTACCAACATATTCTCCCATATACTGTAGCAGACTACCAACATATTCTCCAATATACTGAAGCAGGCTGCCAACTTATTCTCCAATATACTGTAGTGGACTGCCAACATATTCTCCAATATACTGTAGCAGACTACCAACATATTCTCCAATATACTGTAGCAGACTACCAACATATTCTCCAGTATACTGTAGCAGATTACCAACATATTCTCCAATATACTGTAGCAGACTACCAACATATTCTCCAATATACTGTAGCGGACTACCAACATATTATCCAATATACTGTAGCAGACTACCAACATATTCTCCAATATACTGTAGCAGACTGCCAACATATTCTCCAATATACTGTAGCAGACTACCAACATATTCTCCAATATACTGTAGCAGACTACCAACATATTCTCCAATATACTGTAGCAGACTGCCAACATATTCTCCAATATACTGTAGCAGACTGCCAACATATTCACCAATATACTTTAGCAGCCTGCCAACATATTCTCCAATATACTGTAGCAGACTACCAACATATTCTCCAATATACTGTAGCGGACTGCCAACATATTCTCCAATATACTATATCTGCCAACATATTCTCCAATATACTAAAGCAGACTGCCAACATATTCTCCAATATACTGTAGCACCAACATTTTCTCCAATATACTGTAGCGAGTGCCAACATATTCTCCAATATAATGTAGTAGACTGCCAACATATTCTCCAATATACTATATCTGCCAACATATTCTCCAATATACTAAAGCAGACTGCCAACATATTCTCCAATATACTGTAGCAGACTACCAACATATTCTCCAATATTCTGTATCTGCCAACATATTCTCCAATATACTGTAGCAGACTGCCAACATATTCTCCAATATACTGTAGCAGACTACCAACATATTCTCCAATATATACTGTAGCAGACTACCAACATATTTTCCAATACACTGTAGAGGACTGCCAACATATTAACCAATATACTGTAGCAGACTACTAACAAATTCTCCAATATACTGAAGCAGGCTGCCAACATATTCTCCAATATACTGTAGTGGACTACCAACATATTCTCCAATATACTGTAGCAGACTACCAACATATTCTCCAATATACTGTAGCAGACTACCAACATATTCTCCAATATACTGTAGCGGACTACCAACATATTCTCCAATATACTGTAGCAGACTACCAACATATTCTCCAATATACTGTAGCGGACTGCCAACATATTCTCCAATATATTGTAGCAGACTACCAACATATTCTCCAATATACTGTAGCAGACTACCAACATATTCTCCAATATACTTTAGCAGACTGCCAACATATTCTCCAATATACTGTAGCGGACTGCCAACATATTCTCCAATATAATGTAGCAGACTGCCAACATATTCTCCAATATACTGTATCTGCCAACATATTCTCCAATATACTGTAGCAGACTGCCAACATATTCTCCAATATACTTTAGCAGACTACCAACATATTCTCGAATATTCTGTAGCAGACTACCAACATATTCTCCAATATACTGTAGCAGACTACCAACATATTCTCCAATATACTGTAGCAGACTACCAAGATATTCTCCAATATACTGTAGCAGACTACCAACATATTCTCCAATATACTGTAGCAGACTACCAACATAATCTCCAATATACTATATCTGCCAACATATTCTCCAATTTACTGTAGCAGACTGCCAACGTAATATCCAATATAGTAAAGCAGACTGCCAACATATTCTCCAATATACTGTAGCAGACTGCTAACATAATCTCCAATATACTATATCTGCCAACATATTCTCCAATTTACTGTAGCAGACTGCCAACGTAATATCCAATATAGTGAAGCAGACTGCCAACATATTCTCCAATATACTGTAGCAGACTGCCAACATATTTTCCAATATACTGTAGCACCAACATATTCTCCAATATACTGTAGCAGACTGCCAACATATTCTCCAATATACTGTGGCAGCCTGCCAACATATTCTCCAGTATACTGTAGCACCAACATATTCTCCAATATACTGTAGCAGACTGCCAACATATTCTCCAATATACTGTAGCAGACTACCAACATATTTTCCAATACACTGTAGAGGACTGCCAACATATTAACCAATATACTGTAGCAGACTACCAACATATTCTCCCATATACTGTAGCAGACTACCAACATATTCTCCAATATACTGTAGCGGACTACCAACATATTTTCCAATATACTGTAGCACCAACATATTCTCCAATATACTGTAGCAGACTGCCAACATATTCTCCAATATACTGTGGCAGCCTGCCAACATATTCTCCAATATACTGTAGCACCAACATATTCTCCAATATACTGTAGCAGACTGCCAACATATTCTCCAATATACTGTGGCAGCCTGCCAACATATTCTCCAATATACTGTAGCACCAACATATTCTCCAATATACTGTAGCAGACTGCCAACATATTCTCCAATATACTGTAGCAGACTACCAACATATTTTCCAATACACTGTAGAGGACTGCCAACATATTAACCAATATACTGTAGCAGACTACCAACATATTCTCCCATATACTGTAGCAGACTACCAACATATTCTCCAATATACTGTAAAGGACTACCAACATATTCTCCAATATACTGTAGCAGACTACCAACATATTCTCCAATATACTGTAGCGCTGACTGCCAACATATTCTCCAATATACTGTAGCAGACTGCCAACATATTCTCCAATATACTGTAGCAGACTACCCACATATTCTCCAATATACTGTAGCAGACTGCCAACATATTCTCCAATATACTTTAGCAGACTACCAACATATTCTCTTATATTCTTTAGCAGACTACCAACATATTCTCCAATATACTGTAGCAGACTACCAACATATTCTCCAATATACTGTAGCAGACTACCAACATATTCTCCAATATACTGTAGCAGACTACCAACATATTCTCCAATATACTGTAGCAGACTACCAACATATTCTCGAATATTCTGTAGCAGACTACCAACATATTCTCCAATATACTGTAGCAGACTACCAACATATTCTCCAATATACTGTAGCAGACTACCAACATATTCTCCAATATACTGTAGCACCAACATATTCTCCAATATACTGTAGCAGACTGCGAACATAATTTCCAATATACTATATCTGCCAACATATTCTCCAATTTACTGTTGCAGACTGCCAATGTAATATCCAATATAGTGAAGCAGACTGCCAACATATTCTCCAATATACTGTAGCAGACTGCCAACATATTTTCCAATATACTGTAGCACCAACATATTCTCCAATATACTGTAGCAGACTGCCAACATATTCTCCAATATACTGTGTAAGCCTGCCAACATATTCTCCAATATACTGTAGCACCAACATATTCTCCAATATACTATATCTGCCAACATATTCTCCAATATACTAAAGCAGACTGCCAACATATTCTCCAATATACTGTAGCACCAACATTTTCTCCAATATACTGTAGCGGAGTGCCAACATATTCTCCAATATAATGTAGTAGACTGCCAACATATTCTCCAATATACTATATCTGCCAACATATTCTCCAATATACTAAAGCAGACTGCCAACATATTCTCCAATATACTGTAGCAGACAACCAACATATTCTCCAATATTCTGTATCTGCCAACATATTCTCCAATATACTGTAGCAGACTGCCAACATATTCTCCAATATACTGTAGCAGACTACCAACATATTCTCCAATATACTGTATCTGCCAACATATTCTCCAATATACTGTAGCAGACTGCCAACATATTCTCCAATATACTGTAGCAGACTACCAACATATTCTCCAATATACTGTAGCAGACTACCAACATATTTTCCAATAAACTGTAGAGGACTGCCAACATATTAACCAATATACTGTAGCAGACTTCCAACATATTCTCCAATATACTATATCTGCCAACATATTCTCCAATATACTAAAGCAGACTGCCAACATATTCTCCAATATACTGTAGCACCAACATGTTCTCCAATATACTGTAGCGGAGTGCCAACATATTCTCCAATATAATGTAGTAGACTGCCAACATATTCTCCAATATCCTATATCTGCCAACATATTCTCCAATATACTAAAGCAGACTGCCAACATATTCTCCAATATACTGTAGCAGACTACCAACATATTCTCCAATATTCTGTATCTGCCAACATATTCTCCAATATACTGTAGCAGACTGCCAACATATTCTCCAATATACTGTAGCAGACTACCAACATATTCTCCAATATACTGTAGCAGACTACCAACATATTTTCCAATACACTGTAGAGGACTGCCAACATATTAACCAATATACTGTAGCAGACTACCAACATATTCTCCCATATACTGTAGCAGACTACTAACAAATTCTCCAATATACTGAAGCAGGCTGCCAACATATTCTCCAATATACTGTAGTGGACTACCAACATATTCTCCAATATACTGTAGCAGACTACCAACATATTCTCCAATATACTGTAGCAGACTACCAACATATTCTCCAATATACTGTAGCGGACTACCAACATATTCTCCAATATACTGTAGCAGACTACCAACATATTCTCCAATATACTGTAGCGGACTGCCAACATATTCTCCAATATATTGTAGCAGACTACCAACATATTCTCCAATATACTGTAGCAGACTACCAACATATTCTCCAATATACTTTAGCAGACTGCCAACATATTCTACAATATACTGTAGCGGACTGCCAACATATTCTCCAATATAATGTAGCAGACTGCCAACATATTCTCCAATATACTGTATCTGCCAACATATTCTCCAATATACTGTAGCAGACTGCCAACATATTCTCCAATATACTTTAGCAGACTACCAACATATTCTCAATATTCTGTAGCAGACTACCAACATATTCTCCAATATACTGTAGCAGACTACCAACATATTCTCCAATATACTGTAGCAGACTACCAAGATATTCTCCAATATACTGTAGCAGACTACCAACATATTCTCCAATATACTGTAGCAGACTACCAACATAATCTCCAATATACTATATCTGCCAACATATTCTCCAATTTACTGTAGCAGACTGCCAACGTAATATCCAATATAGTAAAGCAGACTGCCAACATATTCTCCAATATACTGTAGCAGACTGCGAACATAATCTCCAATATACTATATCTGCCAACATATTCTCCAATTTACTGTAGCAGACTGCCAACGTAATATCCAATATAGTGAAGCAGACTGCCAACATATTCTCCAATATACTGTAGCAGACTGCCAACATATTTTCCAATATACTGTAGCACCAACATATTCTCCAATATACTGTAGCAGACTGCCAACATATTCTCCAATATACTGTGGCAGCCTGCCAACATATTCTCCAATACACTGTAGAGGACTGCCAACATATTAACCAATATACTGTAGCAGACTACCAACATATTCTCCCATATACTGTAGCAGACTACCAACATATTCTCCAATATACTGTAGCGGACTACCAACATATTTTCCAATATACTGTAGCACCAACATATTCTCCAATATACTGTAGCAGACTGCCAACATATTCTCCAATATACTGTGGCAGCCTGCCAACATATTCTCCAATATACTGTAGCACCAACATATTCTCCAATATACTGTAGCAGACTGCCAACATATTCTCCAATATACTGTAGCAGACTACCAACATATTTTCCATTACACTGTAGAGGACTGCCAACATATTAACCAATATACTGTAGCAGACTACCAACATATTCTCCCATATACTGTAGCAGACTACCAACATATTCTCCAATATACTGTATCGGACTACCAACATATTCTCCAATATACTGTAGCAGACTACCAACATATTCTCCAATATACTGTAGCAGACTGCCAACATATTCTCCAATATACTGTACCTGCCAACATATTCTCCAATATACTGTAGCAGACTGCCAACATATTCTCCAATATACTGTAGCAGACTACCCACATATTCTCCAATATACTGTAGCAGACTACCAACATATTCTCTTATATTCTGTAGCAGACTACCAACATATTCTCCAATATACTGTAGCAGACTACCAACATATTCTCCAATATACTGTAGCAGACTACCAACATATTCTCCAATATACTGTAGCAGACTGCCAACATGTTCTCTGATACACTGTAGCACCAACATATTCTCCAATATACTGTAGCAGACTGCGAACATAATCTCCAATATACTATATCTGCCAACATATTCTCCAATATACTGTAGCAGACTGCCAACGTAATATCCAATATAGTGAAGCAGACTGCCAACATATTCTCCAATATACTGTAGCAGACTGCCAACATATTCTCTTATATTCTGTAGCAGACTACCAACATATTCTCCAATATACTGTAGCAGACTACCAACATATTCTCCAATATACTGTAGCAGACTACCAACATATTCTCCAATATACTGTAGCAGACTGCCAACATGTTCTCTGATACACTGTAGCACCAACATATTCTCCAATATACTATAGCAGACTGCGAACATAATCTCCAATATACTATATCTGCCAACATATTCTCCAATATACTGTAGCAGACTGCCAACGTAATATCCAATATAGTGAAGCAGACTGCCAACATATTCTCCAATATACTGTAGCAGACTGCCAATATATTTTCCAATATACTGTAGCACAAACATATTCTCCAATATACTGTAGCAGACTGCCAACATATTCTCCAATATACTGTGGCAGCCTGCCAACATATTCTCCAATATACTGTAGCACCAACATATTCTCCAATATACTGTAGCAGACTGCCAATATATTCTCCAATATACTGTAGTGGACTGCCAACATATTCTCTAATATACTGTAGCAGACTGCCAACATATTCTCCAATATACTTTAGCAGACTACCAACATATTCTCTAATATTCTGTAGCAGACTACCAACATATTCTCCAATATACTGTAGCAGACTACCAACATATTCTCCAATATACTGTAGCAGACTACCAACATATTCTCCAATATACTGTAGCAGACTGCCAACATATTCTCTGATACACTGTAGCACCAACATATTCTCCAATATACTGTAGCAGACTGCGAACATAATCTCCAATATACTATATCTGCCAACATATTCTCCAATTTACTGTAGCAGACTGCCAACGTAATATCCAATATAGTGAAGCAGACTGCCAACATATTCTCCAATATACTGTAGCAGACTGCCAACATATTTTCCAATATACTGTAGCACCAACATATTCTCCAATATACTGTAGCAGACTGCCAACATATTCTCCAATATACTGTGGCAGCCTGCCGACATATTCTCCAATATACTGTAGCACCAACATATTCTCCAATATACTGTAGCAGACTGCCAACATATTCTCCAATATACTGTAGCAGACTACCAACATATTTTCCAATACACTGTAGAGGACTGCCAACATATTAACCAATATACTGTAGCAGACTACCAACATATTCTCCCATATACTGTAGCAGACTACCAACATATTCTCCAATATACTGTAGCGGACTACCAACATATTCTCCAATATACTGTAGCAGACTACCAACATATTCTCCAATATACTGTGGACTGCCAACATATTCTCCAATATACTGTAGCAGACTGCCAACATATTCTCCAATATACTGTAGCAGACTACCCACATATTCTCCAATATACTGTAGCAGACTGCCAACATATTCTCCAATATACTTTAGCAGACTACCAACATATTCTCTTATATTCTTTAGCAGACTACCAACATATTCTCCAATATACTGTAGCAGACTACCAACATATTCTCCAATATACTGTAGCAGACTACCAACATATTCTCCAATATACTGTAGCAGACTACCAACATATTCTCCAATATACTGTAGCAGACTACCAACATATTCTCGAATATTCTGTAGCAGACTACCAACATATTCTCCAATATACTGTAGCAGACTACCAACATATTCTCCAATATACTGTAGCAGACTACCAACATATTCTCCAATATACTGTAGCACCAACATATTCTCCAATATACTGTAGCAGACTGCTAACATAATCTCCAATATACTATATCTGCCAACATATTCTCCAATTTACTGTTGCAGACTGCCAACGAATATCCAATATAGTGAAGCAGACTGCCAACATATTCTCCAATATACTGTAGCAGACTGCCAACATATTTTCCAATATACTGTAGCACCAACATATTCTCCAATATACTGTAGCAGACTGCCAACATATTCTCCAATATACTGTGTTAGCCTGCCAACATATTCTCCAATATACTGTAGCACCAACATATTCTCCAATATACTGTAGCAGACTGCCAACATATTCTCCAATATACTGTAGCAGACTACCAACATATTTTCCAATACACTGTAGAGGACTGCCAACATATTAACCAATATACTGTAGCAGACTACCAACATATTCTCCCATATACTTTAGCAGACTACCAACATATTCTCTTATATTCTGTAGCAGACTACCAACATATTCTCCAATATACTGTAGCAGACTACCAACATATTCTCCAATATACTGTAGCAGACTACCAACATATTCTCCAATATACTGTAGCAGACTGCCAACATGTTCTCTGGTACACTGTAGCACCAACATATTCTCCAATATACTGTAGCAGACTGCCAACGTAATATCCAATATAGTGAAGCAGACTGCCAACATATTCTCCAATATACTGTAGCAGACTGCCAACGTAATATCCAATATAGTGAAGCAGACTGCCAACATATTCTCCAATATACTGTAGCAGACTGCCAATATATTTTCCAATATACTGTAGCACAAACATATTCTCCAATATACTGTAGCAGACTGCCAACATATTCTCCAATATACTGTGGCAGCCTGCCAACATATTCTCCAATATACTGTAGCACCAACATATTCTCCAATATACTGTAGCAGACTGCCAACATATTCTCCAATATACTGTATCTGCCAACATATTCTCCAATATACTGTAGCGGACTGCCAACATATTCTCTAATATAATGTAGCAGACTGCCAAACTTATTCTCCAATATACTTTAGCAGACTACCAACATATTCTCGAATATTCTGTAGCAGACTACCAACATATTCTCCAATATACTGTAGCAGACTACCAACATATTCTCCAATATACTGTAGCAGACTACCAACATATTCTCCAATATACTGTAGCAGACTGCCAACATATTCTCTGATACACTGTAGCACCAACATATTCTCCAATATACTGTAGCAGACTGCGAACATAATCTCCAATATACTATATCTGCCAACATATTCTCCAATTTACTGTAGCAGACTGCCAACGTAATATCCAATATACTGTAGCAGACTGCCAACATATTTTCCAATATACTGTAGCACCAACATATTCTCCAATATACTGTAGCAGACTGCCAACATATTCTCCAATATACTGTGGCAGCCTGCCAACATATTCTCCAATATACTGTAGCACCAACATATTCTCCCATATACTGTAGCAGACTGCCAACATATTCTCCAATATACTGTAGCAGACTACCAACATATTTTCCAATACACTGTAGAGGACTGCCAACATATTAACCAATATACTGTAGCAGACTACCAACATATTCTCCCATATACTGTAGCAGACTACCAACATATTCTCCAATATACTGTAGCGGACTACCAACATATTCTCCAATATACTGTAGCAGACTACCAACATATTCTCCAATATACTGTAGCGGACTGCCAACATATTCTCCAATATAATGTAGCAGACTGCCAACATATTCTCCAATATACTGTATCTGCCAACATATTCTCCAATATACTGTAGCAGACTGCCAACATATTCTCCAATATACTGTAGCAGACTACCCACATATTCTCTAATATACTGTAGCAGACTGCCAACATATTCTCCAATATACTTTAGCAGACTACCAACATATTCTCTTATATTCTTTAGCAGACTACCAACATATTCTCCAATATACTGAAGCAGACTACCAACATATTCTCCAATATACTGAAGCAGACTACCAACATATTCTCCAATATACTGTAGCAGACTACCAACATATTCTCCAATATACTGTAGCAGACTGCCAACATATTCTCCAATATACTTTAGCAGACTACCAACATATTCTCTTATATTCTTTAGCAGACTACCAACATATTCTCCAATATACTGAAGCAGACTACCAACATATTCTCCAATATACTGTAGCAGACTGCCAACGTAATATCCAATATAGTGAAGCAGACTGCCAACATATTCTCCAATATACTGTAGCAGACTGCCAATATATTTTCCAATATACTGTAGCACAAACATATTCTCCAATATACTGTAGCAGACTGCCAACATATTCTCCAATATACTGTGGCAGCCTGCCAACATATTCTCCAATATACTGTAGCACCAACATATTCTCCAATATACTGTAGCAGACTGCCAACATATTCTCCAATACACTGTAGCACCAACATATTCTCCAATATACTGTAGCAGACTGTCAACATATTCTCCAATATACTGTAGCAGACTGCCAACATATTCTCCAATATACTGTAGCGGACTGCCAACATATTCTCCAATATACTGTAGCAGACTACCAACATATTCTCCAATATACTGTAGCGGACTGCCAACATATTCTCCAATATAATGTAGCAGACTGCCAACATATTCTCCAATATACTGAAGCAGACTGCCAACATATTCTCCAATATTCTGTAGCAGACTACCAACATATTCTCCAATATACTGTAGCACCAACATATTCTCCAATTTACTGTAGCAGACTATCAACATATTCTCCAATATACTGTAGCAGACTGCCAACATTTTCTCCAATATATTGTAGTGGACTGCCAACATATTCTCCAATATAATGTAGCAGACTGCCAAAATATTCTCCAATATACTGTATCTGCCAACATATTCTCCAATATACTGTAGCAGACTGCCAACATATTCTCCAATATACTGTAGCAGACTACCAACATATTCTCCAATATACTGTATCTGCCAACATATTCTCCAATATACTGTAGCAGACTGCCAACATATTCTCCAGTATACTGTAGCAGATTACCAACATATTCTCCAATATACTGTAGCAGACTGCCAACATATTCTCCAATATACTGTAGCAGACTACAAACATATTCTCCAATATACTGTAGCAGACTACCAACATATTCTCCAATATAATGTAGCAGCCTGCCAACATATTCTCCAATATACTGTAGCACCAACATATTCTCCAATATACTGTAGCAGACTGCCAACATATTCTCCAATATACTGTATCACCAACATATTCTCCAATATACTGTAGCAGACTACCAACATATTCTCCAATATACTGTAGCAGACTACCAACATATTCTCCAATATACTGTAGCAGACTGCCAACATATTCTCCAATATACTGTAGCAGACTGCCAACATAATATCCAATATAGTAGTGCAGACTGCCAACATATTCTCCAATATACTGTAGCAGACTGCCAACATAATCTCCGATATACTGTAGCAGACTGCCAACATAATATCCAATATAGTGAAGCAGACTGCCAACATATTCTCCAATATACTGTAGCAGACTACCAACATATTCTCCAATATACTGTAGCAGACTACCAACAAATTCTCCAATATACTGTAGCAGACTACCAACATATTCTCCAATATAATGTAGCAGCCTGCCAACATATTCTCCAATATACTGTAGCACCAACATATTCTCCAATATACTGTAGCAGACTGCCAACATATTCTCCAATATACTGTATCACCAACATATTCTCCAATATACTGTAGCAGACTACCAACATATTCTCCAATATAATGTAGCAGACTACCAACATATTCTCCAATATACTGTAGCAGACTGCCAACATATTCTCCAATATAGTGTATCAGACTGCCAACATAATATCCAATATAGTAGTGCAGACTGCCAACATATTCTCCAATATACTGTAGCAGACTGCCAACACAATCTCCAATATACTGTAGCAGACTGCCAACATAATATCCAATATAGTGAAGCAGACTGCCAACATATTCTCCAATATACTGTAGCAGCCTACCAACATATTCTCCAATATACTGTAGCACCAACATATTCTCCAATATACTGTAGCAGACTGCCAACATATTCTCCAATATACTGTAGCAGACTGCCAACATAATATCCAATATAGTAGTGCAGACTGCCAACATATTCTCCAATATACTGTAGCAGACTGCCAACATAATCTCCAATATACTGTAGCAGACTGCCAACATAATATCCAATATACTGTAGCAGACTGCCAACATATTCTCCAATATACTGTAGCAGACTACCAACATATTCTCCAATATACTGTAGCAGACTACCAACATATTCTCCAATATACTGTAGCAGACTACCAACATATTCTCCAATATAATGTAGCAGCCTGCCAACATATTCTCCAATATACTGTAGCACCAACATATTCTCCAATATACTGTAGCAGACTGCCAACATATTCTCCAATATACTGTATCACCAACATATTCTCCAATATACTGTAGCAGACTACCAACATATTCTCCAATATACTGTAGCAGACTACCAACATATTCTCCAATATACTGTAGCAGACTGCCAACATATTCTCCAATATACTGTAGCAGACTGCCAACATAATATCCAATATAGTAGTGCAGACTGCCAACATATTCTCCAATATACTGTAGCAGACTGCCAACATAATCTCCAATATACTGTAGCAGACTGCCAACATAATATCCAATATAGTGAAGCAGACTGCCAACATATTCTCCAATATACTGTAGCAGCCTACCAACATATTCTCCAATATACTGTAGCACCAACATATTCTCCAATATACTGTAGCAGACTGCCAACATATTCTCCAATATACTGTAGCACCAACATATTCTCCAATATACTATAGCAGACTACCAACATATTTTCCAATATACTGTAGCACCAACATATTCTCCAGTATACTGTAGCAGATTACCAACATATTCTCCAATATACTGTAGCAGACTACCAACATATTCTCCAATATACTGTAGCGGACTACCAACATATTATCCAATATACTGTAGCAGACTACCAACACATTCTCCAATATACTGTAGCAGACTACCAACATATTCTCCAATATACTGTAGCAGACAACCAACATATTCTCCAATATACTGTAGCAGACTACCAACATATTCTCCAATATACTGTAGCAGACTGCCAACATATTCTCCAATATACTGTAGCAGACTGCCAACATATTCTCTAATATACTGTAGCAGACTGCCAACATATTCTCCAATATACTGTAGCAGACTACCAACATATTCTCCAATATACTGTAGCGGACTGCCAACATATTCTCCAATATAATGTAGCAGACTGCCAACATATTCTCCAATATACTGTAGCAGACTACCAACATATTCTCCAATATACTGTAGCAGACTGCCAACATGTTCTCTGATACACTGTAGCACCAACATATTCTCCAATATACTGTAGCAGACTCAAGTAACATAATCTCCAATATACTATATCTGCCAACATATTCTCCAATATACTGTAGCAGACTGCCAACGTAATATCCAATATAGTGAAGCAGACTGCCAACATATTCTCCAATATACTGTAGCAGACTGCCAACATATTCTCTTATATTCTGTAGCAGACTACCAACATATTCTCCAATATACTGTAGCAGACTACCAACATATTCTCCAATATACTGTAGCAGACTACCAACATATTCTCCAATATACTGTAGCAGACTGCCAACATGTTCTCTGATACACTGTAGCACCAACATATTCTCCAATATACTATAGCAGACTGTGAACATAATCTCCAATATACTATATCTGCCAACATATTCTCCAATATACTGTAGCAGACTGCCAACGTAATATCCAATATAGTGAAGCAGACTGCCAACATATTCTCCAATATACTGTAGCAGACTGCCAATATATTTTCCAATATACTGTAGCACAAACATATTCTCCAATATACTGTAGCAGACTGCCAACATATTCTCCAATATACTGTGGCAGCCTGCCAACATATTCTCCAATATACTGTAGCACCAACATATTCTCCAATATACTGTAGCAGACTGCCAATATATTCTCCAATATACTGTAGTGGACTGCCAACATATTCTCTAATATACTGTAGCAGACTGCCAACATATTCTCCAATATACTTTAGCAGACTACCAACATATTCTCGAATATTCTGTAGCAGACTACCAACATATTCTCCAATATACTGTAGCAGACTACCAACATATTCTCCAATATACTGTAGCAGACTACCAACATATTCTCCAATATACTGTAGCAGACTGCCAACATATTCTCTGATACACTGTAGCACCAACATATTCTCCAATATACTGTAGCAGACTGCGAACATAATCTCCAATATACTATATCTGCCAACATATTCTCCAATTTACTGTAGCAGACTGCCAACGTAATATCCAATATAGTGAAGCAGACTGCCAACATATTCTCCAATATACTGTAGCAGACTGCCAACATATTTTCCAATATACTGTAGCACCAACATATTCTCCAATATACTGTAGCAGACTGCCAACATATTCTCCAATATACTGTGGCAGCCTGCCGACATATTCTCCAATATACTGTAGCACCAACATATTCTCCCATATACTGTAGCAGACTACCAACATATTCTCCAATATACTGTAGCGGACTACCAACATATTCTCCAATATACTGTAGCAGACTACCAACATATTCTCCAATATACTGTAGCGGACTGCCAACATATTCTCCAATATACTGTAGCAGACTGCCAACATATTCTCCAATATACTGTAGCAGACTACCCACATATTCTCCAATATACTGTAGCAGACTGCCAACATATTCTCCAATATACTTTAGCAGACTACCAACATATTCTCTTATATTCTTTAGCAGACTACCAACATATTCTCCAATATACTGTAGCAGACTACCAACATATTCTCCAATATACTGTAGCAGACTACCAACATATTCTCCAATATACTGTAGCAGACTACCAACATATTCTCCAATATACTGTAGCAGACTTCCAACATATTCTCAATATTCTGTAGCAGACTACCAACATATTCTCCAATATACTGTAGCAGACTACCAACATATTCTCCAATATACTGTAGCAGACTACCAACATATTCTCCAATATACTGTAGCACCAACATATTCTCCAATATACTGTAGCAGACTGCGAACATAATCTCCAATATACTATATCTGCCAACATATTCTCCAATTTACTGTTGCAGACTGCCAACGTAATATCCAATATAGTGAAGCAGACTGCCAACATATTCTCCAATATACTGTAGCAGACTGCCAACATATTTTCCAATATACTGTAGCACCAACATATTCTCCAATATACTGTAGCAGACTGCCAACATATTCTCCAATATACTGTGTTAGCCTGCCAACATATTCTCCAATATACTGTAGCACCAACATATTCTCCAATATACTGTAGCAGACTGCCAACATATTCTCCAATATACTGTAGCAGACTACCAACATATTTTCCAATACACTGTAGAGGACTGCCAACATATTAACCAATATACTGTAGCAGACTACCAACATATTCTCCCATATACTTTAGCAGACTACCAACATATTCTCTTATATTCTGTAGCAGACTACCAACATATTCTCCAATATACTGTAGCAGACTACCAACATATTCTCCAATATACTGTAGCAGACTACCAACATATTCTCCAATATACTGTAGCAGACTGCCAACATGTTCTCTGGTACACTGTAGCACCAACATATTCTCCAATATACTGTAGCAGACTGCCAACGTAATATCCAATATAGTGAAGCAGACTGCCAACATATTCTCCAATATACTGTAGCAGACTGCCAACGTAATATCCAATATAGTGAAGCAGACTGCCAACATATTCTCCAATATACTGTAGCAGACTGCCAATATATTTTCCAATATACTGTAGCACAAACATATTCTCCAATATACTGTAGCAGACTGCCAACATATTCTCCAATATACTGTGGCAGCCTGCCAACATATTCTCCAATATACTGTAGCACCAACATATTCTCCAATATACTGTAGCAGACTGCCAACATATTCTCCAATATACTGTATCTGCCAACATATTCTCCAATATACTGTAGCGGACTGCCAACATATTCTCTAATATAATGTAGCAGACTGCCAAACTTATTCTCCAATATACTTTAGCAGACTACCAACATATTCTCGAATATTCTGTAGCAGACTACCAACATATTCTCCAATATACTGTAGCAGACTACCAACATATTCTCCAATATACTGTAGCAGACTACCAACATATTCTCCAATATACTGTAGCAGACTGCCAACATATTCTCTGATACACTGTAGCACCAACATATTCTCCAATATACTGTAGCAGACTGCGAACATAATCTCCAATATACTATATCTGCCAACATATTCTCCAATTTACTGTAGCAGACTGCCAACGTAATATCCAATATACTGTAGCAGACTGCCAACATATTTTCCAATATACTGTAGCACCAACATATTCTCCAATATACTGTAGCAGACTGCCAACATATTCTCCAATATACTGTGGCAGCCTGCCAACATATTCTCCAATATACTGTAGCACCAACATATTCTCCCATATACTGTAGCAGACTGCCAACATATTCTCCAATATACTGTAGCAGACTACCAACATATTTTCCAATACACTGTAGAGGACTGCCAACATATTAACCAATATACTGTAGCAGACTACCAACATATTCTCCCATATACTGTAGCAGACTACCAACATATTCTCCAATATACTGTAGCGGACTACCAACATATTCTCCAATATACTGTAGCAGACTACCAACATATTCTCCAATATACTGTAGCGGACTGCCAACATATTCTCCAATATAATGTAGCAGACTGCCAACATATTCTCCAATATACTGTATCTGCCAACATATTCTCCAATATACTGTAGCAGACTGCCAACATATTCTCCAATATACTGTAGCAGACTACCCACATATTCTCTAATATACTGTAGCAGACTGCCAACATATTCTCCAATATACTTTAGCAGACTACCAACATATTCTCTTATATTCTTTAGCAGACTACCAACATATTCTCCAATATACTGAAGCAGACTACCAACATATTCTCCAATATACTGAAGCAGACTACCAACATATTCTCCAATATACTGTAGCAGACTACCAACATATTCTCCAATATACTGTAGCAGACTGCCAACATATTCTCCAATATACTTTAGCAGACTACCAACATATTCTCTTATATTCTTTAGCAGACTACCAACATATTCTCCAATATACTGAAGCAGACTACCAACATATTCTCCAATATACTGTAGCAGACTGCCAACGTAATATCCAATATAGTGAAGCAGACTGCCAACATATTCTCCAATATACTGTAGCAGACTGCCAATATATTTTCCAATATACTGTAGCACAAACATATTCTCCAATATACTGTAGCAGACTGCCAACATATTCTCCAATATACTGTGGCAGCCTGCCAACATATTCTCCAATATACTGTAGCACCAACATATTCTCCAATATACTGTAGCAGACTGCCAACATATTCTCCAATACACTGTAGCACCAACATATTCTCCAATATACTGTAGCAGACTGTCAACATATTCTCCAATATACTGTAGCAGACTGCCAACATATTCTCCAATATACTGTAGCGGACTGCCAACATATTCTCCAATATACTGTAGCAGACTACCAACATATTCTCCAATATACTGTAGCGGACTGCCAACATATTCTCCAATATAATGTAGCAGACTGCCAACATATTCTCCAATATACTGAAGCAGACTGCCAACATATTCTCCAATATACTGTAGCAGACTACCAACATATTCTCCAATATACTGTAGCACCAACATATTCTCCAATTTACTGTAGCAGACTATCAACATATTCTCCAATATACTGTAGCAGACTGCCAACATTTTCTCCAATATATTGTTGTGGACTGCCAACATATTCTCCAATAAAATGTAGCAGACTGCCAAAATATTCTCCAATATACTGTATCTGCCAACATATTCTCCAATATACTGTAGCAGACTGCCAACATATTCTCCAATATACTGTAGCAGACTACCAACATATTCTCCAATATACTGTATCTGCCAACATATTCTCCAATATACTGTAGCAGACTGCCAACATATTCTCCAGTATACTGTAGCAGATTACCAACATATTCTCCAATATACTGTAGCAGACTGCCAACATATTCTCCAATATACTGTAGCAGACTACAAACATATTCTCCAATATACTGTAGCAGACTACCAACATATTCTCCAATATAATGTAGCAGCCTGCCAACATATTCTCCAATATACTGTAGCACCAACATATTCTCCAATATACTGTAGCAGACTGCCAACATATTCTCCAATATACTGTATCACCAACATATTCTCCAATATACTGTAGCAGACTACCAACATATTCTCCAATATACTGTAGCAGACTACCAACATATTCTCCAATATACTGTAGCAGACTGCCAACATATTCTCCAATATACTGTAGCAGACTGCCAACATAATATCCAATATAGTAGTGCAGACTGCCAACATATTCTCCAATATACTGTAGCAGACTGCCAACATAATCTCCGATATACTGTAGCAGACTGCCAACATAATATCCAATATAGTGAAGCAGACTGCCAACATATTCTCCAATATACTGTAGCAGACTACCAACATATTCTCCAATATACTGTAGCAGACTACCAACAAATTCTCCAATATACTGTAGCAGACTACCAACATATTCTCCAATATAATGTAGCAGCCTGCCAACATATTCTCCAATATACTGTAGCACCAACATATTCTCCAATATACTGTAGCAGACTGCCAACATATTCTCCAATATACTGTATCACCAACATATTCTCCAATATACTGTAGCAGACTACCAACATATTCTCCAATATAATGTAGCAGACTACCAACATATTCTCCAATATACTGTAGCAGACTGCCAACATATTCTCCAATATAGTGTATCAGACTGCCAACATAATATCCAATATAGTAGTGCAGACTGCCAACATATTCTCCAATATACTGTAGCAGACTGCCAACACAATCTCCAATATACTGTAGCAGACTGCCAACATAATATCCAATATAGTGAAGCAGACTGCCAACATATTCTCCAATATACTGTAGCAGCCTACCAACATATTCTCCAATATACTGTAGCACCAACATATTCTCCAATATACTGTAGCAGACTGCCAACATATTCTCCAATATACTGTAGCAGACTGCCAACATAATATCCAATATAGTAGTGCAGACTGCCAACATATTCTCCAATATACTGTAGCAGACTGCCAACATAATCTCCAATATACTGTAGCAGACTGCCAACATAATATCCAATATACTGTAGCAGACTGCCAACATATTCTCCAATATACTGTAGCAGACTACCAACATATTCTCCAATATACTGTAGCAGACTACCAACATATTCTCCAATATACTGTAGCAGACTACCAACATATTCTCCAATATAATGTAGCAGCCTGCCAACATATTCTCCAATATACTGTAGCACCAACATATTCTCCAATATACTGTAGCAGACTGCCAACATATTCTCCAATATACTGTATCACCAACATATTCTCCAATATACTGTAGCAGACTACCAACATATTCTCCAATATACTGTAGCAGACTACCAACATATTCTCCAATATACTGTAGCAGACTGCCAACATATTCTCCAATATACTGTAGCAGACTGCCAACATAATATCCAATATAGTAGTGCAGACTGCCAACATATTCTCCAATATACTGTAGCAGACTGCCAACATAATCTCCAATATACTGTAGCAGACTGCCAACATAATATCCAATATAGTGAAGCAGACTGCCAACATATTCTCCAATATACTGTAGCAGCCTACCAACATATTCTCCAATATACTGTAGCACCAACATATTCTCCAATATACTGTAGCAGACTGCCAACATATTCTCCAATATACTGTAGCACCAACATATTCTCCAATATACTATAGCAGACTACCAACATATTTTCCAATATACTGTAGCACCAACATATTCTCCAGTATACTGTAGCAGATTACCAACATATTCTCCAATATACTGTAGCAGACTACCAACATATTCTCCAATATACTGTAGCGGACTACCAACATATTATCCAATATACTGTAGCAGACTACCAACACATTCTCCAATATACTGTAGCAGACTACCAACATATTCTCCAATATACTGTAGCAGACAACCAACATATTCTCCAATATACTGTAGCAGACTACCAACATATTCTCCAATATACTGTAGCAGACTGCCAACATATTCTCCAATATACTGTAGCAGACTGCCAACATATTCTCTAATATACTGTAGCAGACTGCCAACATATTCTCCAATATACTGTAGCAGACTACCAACATATTCTCCAATATACTGTAGCGGACTGCCAACATATTCTCCAATATAATGTAGCAGACTGCCAACATATTCTCCAATATACTGTAGCAGACTGCCAACATAATCTCCAATATACTGTAGCAGACTGCCAACATATTCTCCAATATACTGTAGCAGACTACCAACATATTCTACAATATACTGTAGCAGACTACCAACATATTTTCCAATACACTGTAGTGGACTGCCAACATATTAACCAATATACTGTAGCAGACTGCCAACATATTCTCCAATATACTGTAGTGGACTGCCAACATATTCTCCAATATACTGTAGCAGACTATCAACATATTCTCCAATATACTGTAGTGTACTGCCAACATATTCTCCAATATACTTTAGCAGACAACCAACATATTCTCCAATATACTGTAGCAGACTACCAACATATTCTCCAATATACTGTAGCAGACTACCAACAAATTCTCCAATATACTGTAGCACCAACATATTCTCCAATATACTGTAGCAGACTGCCAACATATTCTCCAATATACTGTAGCAGACTGCCAACATATTCTCCAATATACTGTAGCGGACTGCCAACATATTCTCCAATATAATGTACTAGACTTCCAACATATTCTCCAATATACTGTATCTGCCAACATATTCTCCAATATACTGTAGCAGCCTGCCAACATATTCTCCAATATACAGTAGTGGACTGCCAACATATTCTCCAATATACTGTAGCAGACTGCCAACATATTCTCCAATATACTGTAGTGTACTGCCAACATATTCTCCAATATACTATAGCAGACAATCAACATATTCTCCAATATACTGTAGCAGACTACCAACATATTCTCCAATATACTGTAGCAGACTACCAACATATTCTCCAATATACTGTAGCACCAACATATTCTCCAATATACTGTAGCAGACTGCCAACATATTCTCCAATATACTGTAGCAGACTGCCAACATATTCTCCAATATACTGTAGCGGACTGCCAACATATTCTCCAATATAATGTAGTAGACTTCCAACATATTCTCCAATATACTGTATCTGCCAACATATTCTCCAATATACTGTAGCAGCCTGCCAACATATTCTCCAATATACAGTAGTGGACTGCCAACATATTCTCCAATATACTGTAGCAGACTGCCAACATATTCTCCAATATACTGTAGTGTACTGCCAACATATTCTCCAATATACTATAGCAGACAATCAACATATTCTCCAATATACTGTAGCAGACTACCAACATATTCTCCAATATACTGTAGCAGACTACCAACATATTCTCCAATATACTGTAGCACCAACATATTCTCCAATATACTGTAGCAGACTGCCAACATATTCTCCAATATACTGTAGCAGACTGCCAACATATTCTCCAATATACTGTAGCGGACTGCCAACATATTCTCCAATATAATGTAGTAGACTTCAAACATATTCTCCAATATACTGTATCTGCCAACATATTCTCCAATATACTGTAGCAGACTGCCAACATATTCTCCAATATACTGTTGCAGACTACCAACATATTCTCCAATATACTGTATCTGCCAACATATTCTCCAATATACTGTAGCAGACTGCCAACATATTCTCCAATATACTGTAGCAGACTACCAACATATTTTCCAATACACTGTAGCGGACTGCCAACATATTAACCAATATACTGTAGCAGACTACCAACATATTCTCCCATATACTGTAGCAGACTACCAACATATTCTCCAATATACTGAAGCAGGCTGCCAACATATTCTCCAATATACTGTAGTGGACTGCCAACACATTCTCCAATATACTGTAGCAGACTGCCAACATATTCTCCAATATACTGTAGCACCAACATATTATCCAATATACTATATCTGCCAACATATTCTCCAATATTCTGAAGCTGCCAAAATATTATCCAATATATTGTAGCTGCCAAAATATTCTCCAATATATTGTTGCTGCCAAGATGTTCTCCAATATATTGTAGCTGCCAACATATTTTCCAATATACTGTAGCTGCCAACATATTTTCCAATATACTATAGCTGCAACATATTCTCCAATATACTATAGCTGTCAACATATTCTCCATTATACTATATCTGCCAACATATTCTCCAATATATTGTAGCTGCCAACATATTCTCCAATATATTGTAGCTGCCAACATATTCTCCAATATAGTGTAGCTGCCAACATATTCTCCAATATTCTATAGCTGCCAACATATTCTCCAATATAATATAGCTGCCAACATATTCTCCAATATACTATAGCTGCCAAGATATTCTCCAATATACTATAGCTGCCAACATATTCTCCAATATATTGTAGCTGCCAAGATGTTCTCCAATATATTGTAGCTGCCAACATATTTTCCAATATACTGTAGCTGCCAACATATTTTCCAATATACTATAGCTGCAACATATTCTCCAATATACTATAGCTGCAACATATTCTACAATATATTGTAGCTTTCAACATATTCTCCAATATACTGTAGCTGCCAACATATTCTCCAATATATTGTAGCTGCCAACATATTCTCCAATATATTGTAGCTGCCACCATATTCTCCAATATAGTGTAGCTGCCAACATATTCTCCAATATTCTATAGCTGCCAACATATTCTCCAATATAATATAGCTGCCAACATATTCTCCAATATACTATAGCTGCCAACATATTCTCCAATATATTGTAGCTGCCAACATATTCTCCAATATATTGTAGCTGCCAACATATTCTCCAATATATTGTAGCTGCCACCATATTCTCCAATATAGTGTAGCTGCCAACATATTCTCCAATATTCTATAGCTGCCAACATATTCTCCAATATAATATAGCTGCCAACATATTCTCCAATATACTATAGCTGCCAACATATTCTCCAATATATTGTAGCTGCCAAGATATTCTCCAATATATTGTAGCTGCCAACATATTCTCCAATATATTGTAGCTGCCAACATATTCTACAATATATTGTAGCTGCCAAGATATTCTCCAATATATTGTAGCTGCCAACATATTCTCCAATATACTGTAGCTGCCAACATATTCTCCAATATACTATAGCTGCCAACATATTCTCCAATATACTGTAGCTGCCAAGATATTCTCCAATATACTATAGCTGCCAACATATTCTCCAATATATTGTAGCTGCCAAGATGTTCTCCAGTATATTGTAGCTGCCAACATATTTTCCAATATACTGTAGCTGCCAACATATTTTCCAATATACTGTAGCTGCAACATATTCTCCAATATACTATAGCTGCAACATATTCTACAATATATTGTAGCTTTCAACATATTCTCCATTATACTGTAGCTGCCAACATATTCTCCAATATATTGTAGCTGCCAACATATTCTCCAATATATTGTAGCTGCCAACATATTCTCCAATATTCTATAGCTGCCAACATATTCTCCAATATAATATAGCTGCCAACATATTCTCCAATATACTATAGCTGCCAACATATTCTCCAATATATTGTAGCTGCCAAGATATTCTCCAATATATTGTAGCTGCCAACATATTCTCCAATATATTGTAGCTGCCAACATATTCTACAATATATTGTAGCTGCCAAGATATTCTCCAATATACTATAGCTGCAACATATTCTACAATATATTGTAGCTTTCAACATATTCTCCATTATACTGTAGCTGCCAACATATTCTCCAATATATTGTAGCTGCCAACATATTCTCCAATATAGGTTAGCTGCCAACATATTCTCCAATATATTGTAGCTGCCAACATATTCTCCAAAATAGTGTAGCTGCCAACATATTCTCCAATATTCTATAGCTGCCAACATATTCTCCAATATACTATAGCTGCCAACATATTCTCCAATATACTATAGCTGCCAACATATTCTCCAATATATTGTAGCTGCCAAGATATTCTCCAATATATTGTAGCTGCCAACATATTCTCCAATATATTGTAGCTGCCAATATGTTCTACAATATATTGTAGCTGCCAAGATATTCTCCAATATATTGTAGCTGCCAACATATTCTCCAATATACTGTAGCTGCCAACATATTCTCCAATATACTATAGCTGCCAACATATTCTCCAATATACTATAGCTGCCAACATATTCTCCAATATATTGTAGCTGGCAACATATTCTCCAATATATTGTAGCTGCCAACATATTCTACAATAAATTGTAGCTGCCAAGATATTCTCCAATATATTGTAGCTGCCAACATATTCTCCATTATACTGTAGCTGCCAACATATTCTCCAATATATTGTAGCTGCCAACATATTCTCCATTATACTGTAGCTGCCAACATATTCTCCAATATACTATAGCTGCCAACATATCCTCCATTATACTGTAGCTGCCAACATATTCTACAATATATTGTGGCTGCCAACATATTCTCCAATATATTGTAGCTGCCAACATTGTATTCCCCAGTTGGCGTAGGTGTCTGTCAACATGCGTTGTGTGCTCTTCTAAACCATTCCAGTACCACCCTGTGCATGCATGCAGTTGATCTAGCTCTTGCTCCGTCTGATGCATTCAGATTATCATGGACGATAATGCTGTCGTTGACCTCACTGACTAACTTTTGTACTGAAAACACTGCATTGTACTGTACTGAAAACACTGCAATGTACTGGTACTGAAAACACTGCAATGTACTGGTACTGAAAACACTGCAATGTACTGGTACTGAAAACACTGCAATGTACTGGTACTGAAAACACTGCAATGTACTGGTACTGAAAACACTGCAATGTACTGGTACTGAAAACACTGCAATGTACTGTACTGAAAACACTGCAATGTACTGTACTCAAAACTTTCAGTGCATTGTACTCAACTTTCAGTGTTCTGTACTCAAAACACTGCTATGTACTGTACTCAACTTTCAGTCTACTGTACTCAAAACTTTCAGTGCACTGTACTCAACTTTCAGTGTACTGTACTCAAAACACTCTGCACTGTACTGTACTCAAAACACTCTCTGTTTTCCAACTGAAGGTTATGACAAGCCTTGGAGCGCCCTAAACAGCATGTCTGGCATGAGCGTGAGTGGCCTGGGCGGCCGTGACGCCTCTGGAGTGTCGTCCTCCTGCGTTTCCGCCCTACCCTGCAGTCCATCCTGTCTCATCCAGCACTCTCACTCCCCCATCCCATCCATTCTCTGAACTCTAGCATGGTTCATGCTTTCTCCCCTCTCTACTGCTCTCCCCTCTCCTCTCTCCCCTCTCTCTACTGCTCTCCCCTCTCCCCTCTCTACTGCTCTCCCCCCTCCCCTCTCTCTACTGCTCTCTCCTCTCTCCTCTTTCTACTGCTCTCCCCTCTCTCCTCTCTACTGCTCCCCACCTCTCTCCCCTCTCTACTGCTCTCCCCTCTCCCTTCTCTACTGCTCTACTGCTCTCCCCTCTTTCCTCTGTACTGCTCTCCCCTCTCTACTGCTCTACTGCTCTCCCCTCTTTCCTCTCTACTGCTCTCCCCTCTCTACTGCTCTCTCCTCTCTCCCCTCTCTACTGCTCTCCCCCCTTCCCTCTCTCTACTGCTCTCTCCTCTCTCCTCTTTCTACTGCTCTCCCCTCTCTCCTCTCTACTGCTCCCCACCTCTCTCCCCTCTCTACTGCTCTCCCCTCTCTCCTCTCTACTGCTCTACCCTCTCCCCTCTCTCTACTGCTCTCCCCTCTCTCTATTGCTCTCCCCTCTCTCTATTGCTCTCCCCTCTCCCCTCTCTCTACTGCCCTCCCCTCTCCCCTCTCACTATTGCTCTCCCCTCTCTCTACTGCTCTCCCCTCTCTCTATTGCTCTCTTCTCTCTACTGCTCTCCCCTCTCCCCTCTCTCTACTGCTCTCTCTTCTCTCTACTGCTCTCCCCTCTCCCCTCTCTCTACTGCTCTCTCTTCTCTCTACTGCTCTCCCCTCTCCCCTCTCTCTACTGCTCTCCCCTCTCTCTACTGCTCTCTCTTCTCTCTACTGCTCTCCCCTCTCTCTACTTCTCTCTCCTCTCTTTATTTTTACTCTTGCCCTTACTCCCGTGTTCCTTTATGCTCTTCTTCTTCTTTTCCTTTTTTTCTGTCTCCAATTTGTCTCCAAATTGAAATAATGGTACAAATGCTCCCAAGACAAGGTCTTAGCTTGGGAGTCTCATCAGCTCCAGTTCATGTTCAGTACATTGTCACACAGGCCTCTTTGCATGGATTGCCTAGTTCAGATGCAGAAATAGCTCCAGTAAAGCATTGATGATATTCTAGTCTGATATGTGATTCTACAGGATATTATCCCCTATTGTCTATTTGTTCTACCTTTCTATCATTGCCTGTTGCTCTGTTGCTTTTGATTTCTCATACTTTTACTTTCCGTTCTATATTAATAACTTTCTCATCTGCTTTTTAAAACAAAACTTGTGAAACAAAGACAATTTCATAAGATGTATTTAACTCCTGCTTTAAAATGTTTGAAGCTATGGTTTTCATAGTGGGAGCGAACAGCTGCTTGCTGTTTGCTGGTGTCCCAAATGGCACCCTATTCCTTACATAGTGCACTACTTTGGACCAGAGACCCTATGGGCCTTGGTCAAATGTTGTGCCCTTTATAGGGAATAGGGTGCCATTTGGGACACAGACACGTTGTTGAGTATCTCCCATTAAGTATTTCCTTGTTGCAAAGTGAAGACGTTCTGAATACAGGATGTGTATGATGAGACAAAGACTTTAGAACTGCGAGTGGCAGTACAGATTTAAATCTGGAATGAGTAGAGATCTAGAATAATGAGGATGATTCTAGAATGAGCAAGAGATCTAGAATGATGAGGATTTAGAATGATGATGATTCTAGAATGTTGAAAGGATCTAGAATGATTATGATTCCAGAATGAGGAAATGGTGACACTTTTTCCTGATACTATTGATGATGATACGTTTGTCAACAGAAACTAAACTTTAGTTTCATTTGCATGTGTTGCATGAGATTCTGTTCAACCAGTTGCTAACTGTATCACATGTAACAACAACATGTTGCTTTCTTTCAAAAGCTTCTTCTGACTTTTATTATGCACATTCTGAAGCAGCTTATTGTATAGCAAGAGACTCATAGCAGAACAATTCATGTAGCTGCCATGTTTTGCCTTTCCCGAAATTCATGTATTGTTTACTTACCGTGTGGTTTTAGGAAATTCATTTTTATATAGGAACCTACTTTCAAGCAAAGTAACACTTGACTTAATATGCCAAACTTAATTTAATATACCAAACGTTAAAATGAAAAGATTTACTAGTGAGATAATATGGAACTGTTTGCAGTTTAACGATACATAACGATACATAGTCTGCAGACATGATGATATAGCATTTACACCTGTATCTGTAGAAATGCATGTATTTTTATTTCAGCCCCAATACTTGTGCACTAAAACATAGAGGGGAAAAAACACTTTAACTTATCTATCAGACACATTAAGCCTAATAAAATATACATCCTGCTTTATTTGGGCAAGTTTTTCACTTTTCCTTTTGTCTGATCGTGTCTCTGCTGTGGTGGTGCTTGATTTGAACTGTTAAACCCTTGTGAAGATTAAATGTTAAAAGAGATACAGGTGAACTATATGTTCGTACGTAATGCGATTATCTATATATATATATATATATAAGGGTCCAGTACAGTACAGTATGTGGTTTTGGGGGATGTTTGGGGAAAGGAACATGCATGTATTTTACATTATGCAAAAGAAAAGTATTCAAATACAAGATGTAAATAAATAAAAATCATTGCATTAAAATAAATTTTGTATACAACAGTGTTTTAGACTCTGTTTTTTTATTTAACAAGACAAAACATGCATTCATGTTTTGACTTTTTCGTTAGTGCATATAGCTAGTCCTTTGGCCCTCTGTACAGCCTACGGTTACTTGTGTGGGGGTGGGTGGGTGGGTGGGGAGGGGGTCAAAGAGTGCTTCCATGAGTCGGGACTATGAGAGCATGACACAATGTCCAAAAAACAAAGCATGGCAACTACTGACTGAACCTCTGTAAAACAACAGCATGATCTGGGCATGAGTATTAACGTTCTCAAGAATCCAACCTTTGGGAAAAAAAAACTGTACATCTCCGTCTGATGCCTTTGCCTTGATTCTAAGCATGGGAAATACATGGTCAAACTGACACCTTTGCCATGATGAAAAACAAAGCATTTAATTCACCGTCATTCCAACACCTGTCCGATATCCTGGTCTACCTGCCCCCCTACACTGTTCTAGTAGAGTTATCCTGGTCTACCTGTCCTCTACACTGTTCTAGTAGAGTTATCCTTGTCTACCTGTCCTCTACACTGTTCTAGTAGAGTTATCCTTGTCTACCTGTCCTCTACACTTTTCTAGTAGAGATATCCTAGTCTACCTGTCCTCTACATTGTTCTAGTAGAGTTATCCTGGTCTACCTGTCCTCTACACTGTTCTAGTAGAGATATCCTAGTCTACCTGTCCTCTACACTGTTCTAGTAGAGATATCCTAGTCTACCTGTCCTCTACATTGTTCTAGTAGAGGTATCCTAGTCTGCATGTCCTCTACGCTGTTCTAGTAGAGGTATCCTAGTCTACCTGTCCTCTACACTGTTCTAGTAGAGATATCCTAGTCTACCTGTCCTCTACGCTGTTCTAGTAGAGGTATCCTAGTCTACCTGTCCTCTACGCTGTTCTAGTAGAGGTATCCTAGTCTACCTGTCCTCTACACTGTTCTGGTAGAGGTATCCTAGTCTACCTGTCCTCTACACTGTTCTGGTAGAGGTATCCTAGTCTACCTGTCCCCTACACTGTTCTAGTAGAGGTATCCTAGTCTACCTGTCCTCTACACTGTTCTGGTAGAGGTATCCTAGTCTACCTGTCCTCTACACTGTTCTAGTAGAGTTATCCTAGTCTACCTGTCCCCTACACTGTTCTAGTAGAGGTATCCTAGTCTACCTATCAACCATCTCCATCACAAATACATAATTTGTTGTAATAATTGTCTGTGTTGTTTTGTTTTTGATATGTTTATAGAGACCACCCAGCGACAACCCGGGAGCAGACCTCCAGCATCACACTCAGTTTGTGTAATGAACCATGGCGTTCCCACTACTATATGTCTGTCCCATAATAAGTCCCCCTCACCCCAACACCAGCCGCCCACCTGATAGTACAGTAGCCTTGTTTGTTGTGTGTATAAAGTGAGCAGTTTTAAACAAATGGGTGTTACACTGGCAACCTGTACATCACAAACCATATGGCGCCTCATTCCCTATGTAAGGCACTACTTTTGAACAGGGTTATTCCCACCTACTGTATGCAGGCCCTGGTCAAATGCAGTGCACTACATAGGGAATAGGGTGCCATTTGGTTTTAAGAGGCATCCTAACTCAGCATAGACGTAGCACAGAGGAAGTGTTGTTGTCAAGCCTTATGTAGCTCAGTATCTGTGACTGGTTATTGTGCTGTAACGTGCTGTAATGCTCTGTGCCTATTTTTGGTGTGTATGTGCCTGTATATACGCTTTTGTGTGTAAAAGTTGTGTACTAGTACTCTCAAATGTTTTTGGAGTGATTATCAAATATTTGTGTGCTGCTTTTATTTATTTTTTAAATGATGGTTTGCTTCGATTAGTTATATCTATATATCTAGAATGAGATTCTATATTCTAACCATAAAACTAGAAGGAGATTCTATTTCTAACCATAGAACTAGAATGAGATTCTATTTCTAACCATAGAACTAGAATGAGGTTCTATTTCTAACCATAGAACTAGAATGAGGTTCTAGAATGAGATTCTATAATGAGATTCTATTTCTATCACCCCCTTCCCCAACAAATTATGAGGATAATATGAGGATAATGAGGATAATATTAATAATAACAATAACGATAATATTAATAATAACAATAATGATAATAATAATAACAACGAGAATGATAATTATAATATTAATATAACAATAATGATAATGATAATAGTAATAACAACGAGAATGATAATTATAATATTAATATAACAATAATGATAATGATAATAGTAATAACAACGAGAATTATAATAATCATAATATTCAAAATAATGATAATATTAATATTAATAATAACACTAATGATAACGATAATGATAACGATTATGATAATAATAACAATGAGAATGATAATAATAATAATATTCAAAATAATGATAACATTAATAATAACGATAACGATAATGATAATATTCATAATAACAAGAACAATCATGATAATGATAATAATAATATTAAGAATAACAATAATGATAATACTAATAAGATGAATAATAACAATAACAATAATAACAATGAGGATAATATTAATAATGACAACAATAATGATAATAATAATACTATTAATAATAACAATAATAATAATGAGGATAATATTAATAATAACAACAATGATAATAATAATAATAATAATAATAATAACAATAATAATAATAACAATAATAATAATAACAATAAATTAAATACTGTATATCCACATAAGAGATGAAACACAATTCATGAAATACTGTATATCCACATAAGACACCAAACACAATAAATTAAATAGTTTATGTCCACATAGGAGACCAAACACAATCAATGAAATACTGTATGTCCACATAGGAGACCAAACCCAATACCGTTCAATATCATTATCAATAAAAACACACCACTAATTCCTCTTCTGTTGATCACTGAGCCAAGGGATTACAACGACCAGATCTGCTGGTTAAGCAAATTTCCCTTCAGGGCTAACTTCCTGATAGAAAATGCCACACACATTTATGCATATCAAGTATCAACATAAGATTGCGGTTGAATAACATCATTTTTGTTTTTACTTTTAGCATGTGAGGGTCGCCTAATAGGTGAACCAACTTAACCTTACATCATATTGTCACTTGTCGTAGTGGAAAAGTGCAATGTTTTACTAAATCATCCAGGGATTTGTCTTCACCAACATTGATGACCAGTCCGTGTGGTTGTTCAGCTGTCCGTCACATCAATGGTCAGCAACAGTAGAAGAACAACTGAAAGCAACCTGTTCCACTGTTAGTTTCACATTCTAAAAAAAAAACAGGCAGGCAAGGCAGTGTAACAAACCCAACATGTATAGATATTCAAAGATGAATAACACGTACAAAAAGTAATAAAACAAAAAACAAGTACTAGTCATTGGTTGTAAAAGCATCCGTTGGTAATGCTTCACCTACAGTCTGCAGGGATACTGCTTCATTACTTCTTATGAGCATATATGAACCTTTATAATGTCTAATTATAAGGCTCATAATATATGATGTTTCTATATGTGTAATATGTACAACCCACTCTAAATGACTTATTTGGTCACAATGAGATGATAAGACATTGCTGTATAATCACGTCGTAATGCATTATACCTGCAGGCTTTAAGTAACGTGTTATCAAACAATTTACATCCTTTGCCATATTAAATACATGAATTATTGTTATCCAGTGGTTGCTAAGGGACCAACGGTTTTTATGAAACCACTGCAAACACACTGCCTACTGAATGACAACTTGCTGAGATGTCGTTGTGCTTCCTGACAGAACACAGCTGGACCAATGGCTGCCAAATGGAACTCGCTGAGCACAATGGGAGGAAACTATGGAGTCCATCATGGACCAAACAACAGGGCAGTGTTCATTAGGCAGCAAACGGAAGTAAACAGAATGAAATGTGGAGGGACTTCACATTGTCCAAAGATAAAATAACAATAATGTTTTGCGTTGTAAAATTTTTGGAAATGTTTCCCTTTGCGTGCCCTAATGAATACGACCCAGCAGTAATCCTTTATAACTAGAATCATTAACCCAACAAACAGGCAACTAATGTGGGCTGTTTTGTGACACTGGAACACTGTGTGTTTGGTTTGAACAACATATATTTTGTGCGTATAGTTATTTAATTAAAAACAAACAAGGTGTTCGTTCCCTTCAGTGATCGTTTGAACTGGTTTGTTGTTTAAGGATTTCTGTGTATTTTTTATGACCAGTTCAGACCAGTTCTGACCAGTTCAGACCAGTTCTGACCAGTTCAGACCAGTTCTGACCAGTTCTGACCAGTTCAGAGTCAGACTTGCACAATAAATAGTGAAAAAATAATTTTTCAGTGTGTTGATTTATTTTTTGAAGAAGGTTAGGGAATAGGGTGTCATAGGGCTCTGTTCCCTATATAGTGCACTACTTTAGACCAGAGCCCTGTGGCACCCTGTTCCCTATATAGTGCACTACTTTAGACCAGAGCCCTGTGGCACCCTGTTCCCTATATAGTGCACTACTTTAGACCAGAGCCCTATGGCACCCTGTTCCCTATATAGTGCACTACTTTAGACGAGAGACCTATGGCACCCTGTTCCCTATATAGTGCACTACTTTAGACCAGAGCCCTATGGCACCCTGTTCCCTATATAGTGCACTACTTTTGACCACATTAGAACCCTATTCTATATAGTGCACTACCACATTCCTTACATAGTGCACTACTTTTGACCAGAGCCTATGGCACCCTATTCCCTATATAGTGCGCTACTTTAGACCAGAGCCCTATGGCACCCTGTTTCCTATATAGTGCACTACTTTTGACCAAAGCCCTATAGAACCCTATTCCCTATATAGTGCACTACCACATTCCTTACATAGTGCACTACTTTTGACCAGAGCTCTATGGCACCCTATTCCTTATATAATGCACTACTTTAGACCAGAGCCCTATAGAACCCTATTCCCTATATAGTGCATTACTTTAGACCAGAGCCCTATAGAACCCTATTCCCTATATAGTGCATTACTTTAGACCAGATCCCTGTAGAACCCTATTCCCTATATAGTGCACTACCACATTCCTTACATAGTGCACTACTTTTGACCAGAGCTCTATGGCACCCTATTCCTTATATAATGCACTACTTTAGACCAGATCCCTGTAGAACCCTATTCCCTATATAGTGCACTACTTTAGACCAGATCCCTGTAGAACCCTATTCCCTATATAGTGCACTACTTTAGACCAGAGCCCTATGGCACCCTATTCCCTATATAGTTCACTACTTTAGACCATATAGAACCCTATTCCCTATGTAGTTCACTACTTTAGACCAGAGCCCTATGGCACCCTGTTCCCTATATAGTGAACTACCTTAGACCAGAGCCCTATGGCACCCCATTCCCTATATAGTGCACTACTTTAGACCAGAGCCCTATGGCACCCTATTCCCTATATAGTGCACTACCTTAGACCATATAGAACCCTATTCCCTATGTAGTTCACTACTTTAGACCAGAGCCCTATGGCACCCTGTTCCCTATATAGTGCACTACTTTAGACCAGAGCCCTATGGCACCCCATTCCCTATATAGTGCACTACTTTAGACCAGAGCCCTATGGCACCCCATTCCCTATATAGTGCACTACTTTAGACCAGAGCCCTATGGCACCCCGTTCCCTATATAGTGCACTACTTTAGACCAGAGCCCTATGGCACCCTGTTCCCAGTGACAGACATGGAGAGATGGATCTGCGGCACCGCTCTCAGACTATCTATCTCTCAGACTATCTATCTCTCAGACTATCTATCTCTCAGACTATCTATCTCTCAGACTATCTATCTCTCAGACTATCTATCTCTCAGACTATCTATCTCTCAGACTATCTATAGTCATGTTACTCAATGGGAAGGAACCAGAGGGGTGTCTGGGACATACATATAGGAACATGGACAGTATGTATCCTACCAATCAGAAAGACAGACATGGGAAGGAACCAGAGGGGGGGCTGGGACATACATATAGGAACATGGACAGTATGTATCCTACCAATCAGAAAGACAGACATGGGAAGGAACCAGAGGGGGGGCTGGGACATACATATAGGAACATGGACAGTATGTATCCTACCAATCAGAAAGACAGACATGGAAGGGGGCAATGTATGTGTGTGTGTGGGGGCAATAGGGTCATAGGCATCATGTATGGACTTGGGCTAGACGTAAGGTATGTCTTGGGAAGACATGGGAAGGGAGGGGCCCATAGGCATCATGTTTGGACTTGTTCATCTGACATGCATCCATGTTACGGGGGTCAGGGGAGGGACGTATGGACTTGGACCAGACGTACAGTGAGGGAAAAAAGTATTTGATCCCCTGCTGATTTTGTACATTTGCCCACTGACAAAGAAATTATCAGTCTATAATTTTAATGGTAGGTTTATTTAAACAGTGAGAGACAGAATAACAACGACAAAATCCAGAAAAACGCATGTGAAAAATTTTATAAATTGATTTGCATTTTAATGAGGGAAATAAGTATTTGACCCCCTCTCAATCAGAAAGATTTCTGGCTCCCAGGTGTCTTTTATACAGGTAACGAGCTGAGATTAGGAGCACACTCTTAAAGGGAGTGCTCCTAATCTCAGTTTGTTACCTGTATAAAAGACACCTGTCCACAGAAGCAATCAATCAATCAGATTCCAAACTCTCCACCATGGCCAAGACCAAAGAGCTCTCCAAGGATGTCAGGGACAAGATTGTAGACCTACACAAAGCTAGAATGGGCTACAAGACCATCGCCAAGCAGCTTGGTGAGAAGGTGACAACAGTTGGTGCGATTATTCACAAATAGAAGTAACACAAAAGAACTGTCAATCTCCCTCGGCCTGGGGCTCCATGCAAGATCTCACCTCGTGGAGTTGCAATGATCATGAGAACGGTGAGGAATCAGCCCAGAACTACACGGGAGGATCTTGTCAATGATCTCAAGGCAGCTGGGACTATGCCGTGAAGGACTGAAATCCTGCAGCGCCCGCAAGGTCCCCCTGCTCAAGAAAGCACATATACATGCCTGTCTGAAGTTTGCCAATGAACATCTGAATGATTCAGAGGACAACTGGGTGAAAGTGTTGTGGTCAGATGAGACCAATTGGAGCTCTTTGGCATCAACTCAACTCGCTGTGTTTGGAGGAGGAGGAATGCTGCCCATGACCCCAATAACACCATCCCCACCGTCAAACATGGAGGTGGAAACATTATGCCTTTGGGGTCAGGATAACTTCACCGCATCAAAGGGACGATGGACGGGGCCATGTACCGTCAAATCTTGGGTGAGAACCTCCTTCCCTCAGCCAGGGCATTGAAAATGGGTTGTGGATGGGTATTCCAGCATGACAATGACCCAAAACACACGGCCAAGGCAACATAGGAGTGGCTCAAGAAGAAGAACATTAAGGTCCTTGAGTGGCCTAGCCAGTCTCCAGACCTTAATCCCCATAGAAAATCTGTGGAGGGAGCTGAAGGTTCGAGTTGCCAAACATCAGCCTCGAAACCTTCATGACTTGGAGAAGATCTGCAAAGAGGAGTGGGACAAAATCCCTCCTGAGATGTGTGCTAACCTGGTGGCCAACTACAAGAAACGTCTGACATCTGTGATTGCCAACAAGGGTTTTGCCACCAAGTACTAAGTAATGTTTTGCAGAGGGGTCAAATACTTATTTCCCTCATTAAAATGCAAATCAATTTATACCATTTTTCAAATGTGTTTTTCTGGATTTTTTTGTTGTTATTCTGTCTCTCACTGTTCAAATCAACCTACCGTTAAAATTATAGACTGATCATTTCTTTGTCAGTGGGCAAACGTACAAAATCAGCAGGGGATCAAATACTTTTTTCCCCCACTGTATGTGTCTTGTGTATCCATCTCCCCGAACCACCCAATCATATCCATCAATGGGACGGGCTGCTCTGGCCTGGCCTGGCCTGGCCTGGCGTGGGAGAATCTGGCCTGGCGTGGGAGAATCTGGCCTCCGTCCCCGACCATACATAATCACGTCTCTCTCGCCAGAACAATATTTATTATGACGTTTTACCGTGTCGTTACAGACCTGGGGGCCTATGTATCAATTGTCTCAGAGTAGGACTGCTGATCTGGGAACAGATCACCCCACACCAGTCCATGTTATTGGATTCATTCTGACCTAAAAGGCTAAACTGCTTTGTGAATATGGGCTCCTAGAACGGAGGCAGTGTGCCATCGATATATATATATTTTTTTTAAGTTACAAAGGGTCGTACAATTTACAGTTCATCCTAAATTAAAACATGCATAATGTGTTATGCTACTTTGCCCTCCCAAAACAAAACAAAAACTATTTCATTACCAGTTTGTTTATTTGGCTCAGATTCAAGACACACCCACATACTTGACATCATTTACAATTTCCTCCTCCCAGAAGTTTCACAGAGGCTACATCCCTCAGAGACTGAATTATCCTGATTCATGTCTTATCAATGCATATGACTCTCACGCCGCAGACCCGGCTGGCTTTCCTCTGCCATAGAGCTAAAACAATAGAAAGGACATTGGGTTTGAATCTGTGGAAGAAGCGGTCTGCCATAATAACGAGTGTAGCTTGTTCCATCTCCATGTCCTCTGTAGACTTCTTTTCACCTGTCGTCATTGCACACAATGCCATAGGGTGGCCAGCTCCGAAAGCCAATCAGAAGAGGCTGGAGGGCAGGAATGGGCTGTGGTTGGCTGACGTCTGACTCAGAACCGTCCCCACACATCCCGTGTTCATTCCACCCCAGGAGAGCAGGCTTCCGGCTGAAGAGGAGAGGAGAGGCAAAAACACATTTCCCAAATATTTTGGGAGACTGGTCAGTTGGCGCTAACACAGACTGGTCAGTTGGAGCAAACAGAGACTGGTCAGTTGGAGCTAACAGAGACTGGTCAGTTGGAGCAAACAGAGACTGGTCAGTTGGAGCTAACAGAGACTGTTCAGTTGGCGCTAACAGAGACTGGTCAGTTGGAGCTAACAGAGACTGTTCAGTTGGAGCAAACAGAGTCTGGTCAGTTGGAGCTATCAGCGACTGGTCAGTTGGAGCTAACAGAGACTGGTGAGTTGGAGCTAACAGAGACTGGTCAGTTGGCGCTAACAGAGACTGGTCAGTTGGAGCTAACAGAGACTGGTCAGTTGGCGCTAACAGAGACTGGTGAGTTGGAGCTAACAGAGACTGGTCAGTTGGAGCTAACAGAGACTGGTCAGTTGGAGCTAACAGAGACTGGTCAGTTGGAGCTAACAGAGACTGGTCAGTTGGAGCTAACAGAGACTGGTCAGTTGGAGCTAACAGAGACTGGTCAGTTGGAACTAACAGAGAGTGGTCAGTTGGAGCTAACAGAGACTGGTCAGTTGGAGCTAACAGAGACTGGTCATTTGGAGCTAACAGAGACTGGTCAGTTGGAGCTAACAGAGACTGGTCAGTTGGCGCTAACAGAGACTGGTCAGTTGGCGCTAACAGAGACTGGTCAGTTGGCGCAAACAGAGACTGGTCAGTTGGCGTTAACAGAGACTGGTCAGTTGCTGAAACAGAGACTGGTCAGTTGGAGCTAACAGAAACTGGTCAGTTGGAGCTAACAGAGACTGGTCAGTTGGATCTAACAGAGACTGGTGAGTTGGAGCTAACAGAGACTGGTCAGTTGGAGCTAACAGAGACTGGTCAGTTGGCGCTAACAGAGACTGGTCAGTTGGAGCTAACATAGACTGGTCAGTTGGCGCAAACAGAGACTGGTCAGTTGGCGCTAAAAGAGACTGGTCAGTTGGCGCTAACACAGACTGGTCAGTTGGCGCTAACAGAGACTGGTCAGTTGGAGCTAACATAGTCTGGTCAGTTGCTGAAACAGAAACTGGTCAGTTGCTGAAACTGAGACTGGTCAGTTGGCGTTAACAGAGACTGGTCAGTTGGCGCTAACAGCGACTGGTCAGTTGGCGCTAACAGAGACTGGTCAATTGGCCCTAACAGAGACTGGTCAGTTGGAGCTAACAGAGACTGGTGAGTTGGAGCTAACAGAGACTGGTCAGTTGGCGCTAACAGAGACTGGTCAGTTGGAGCTAACAGAGACTGGTCAGTTGGAGCTAACAGAGTTTGGTCAGTTGGAGCTAACAGAGACTGGTCAGTTGGCACAAACAGAGACTGGTCAGTTGGCGTAAACAGAGACTGGTCAGTTGGAGCTAACAGAGACTGGTCAGTTGGCGCTAACAGAGACTGGTGAGTTGGAGCTAACAGAGACTGGTCAGTTGGAGCTAACAGAGACTGGTCAGTTGGAGCTAACAGAGACTGGTGAGTTGGAGCTAACAGAGACTGGTCAGTTGGAGCTAACAGAGACTGGTCAGTTGGAACTAACAGAGACTGGTCAGTTGGAGCTAACAGAGACTGGTCAGTTGGAGCTAACAGAGACTGGTCAGTTGGATCTAACAGAGACTGGTGAGTTGGAGCTAACAGAGACTGGTCAGTTGGAGCTAACAGAGACTGGTCAGTTGGAGCTAACAGAGACTGGTCAGTTGGCGCTAACAGAGACTGGTCAGTTGGCGCTAACAGAGACTGGTCAGTTGGAGCTAACAGAGACTGGTCAGTTGGAGCTAACAGAGACTGGTCAGTTGGCGCTAACAGAGACTGGTCAGTTGGCGCTAACAGAGACTGGTCAGTTGGAGCTAACAGAGTCTGGTCAGTTGGCAAAAACAGAGACTTGTCAGTTGGCGTTCACAGAGACTGGTGAGTTGGAGCTAACAGAGATTGTCAGTTGGAGCTAACAGAGACTGGTCATTTGGAGCTAACAGAGACTGGTCAGTTGGAGCTAACAGAGACTGGTCAGTTGGCGCTAACAGAGACTGGTCAGAGACTGGTCAGTTATACAACACTAGTTGGTAGTTGGTTATACAACACTAGCTGGTAGTTGGTTAGACAACACTAGTTGGTTATACAACACTAGTTGGTAGTTGGTTATACAACACTAGTTGGTTATACAACACTAGTTGGTAGTTGGTTAGACAACACTAGTTGGTTATACAACACTAGTTGGTTATACAACACTAGTTGGTAGTAGGTTATACAACTCTAGCTGGTAGTTGGTTATACAACACTAGTTGGTAGTTGGTTATACAACACTAGTTGGTAGTTGGTTAGACAACACTAGTTGGTAGTTGGTTATACAACACTAGTTGGTAGTTGGTTATCCAACACTAGTTGGTAGTTGGTTATACAACACTAGTTGGTAGTTGGTTAGACAACAGTAGTTGGTAGTTGGTTAGACAACACTAGTTGGTAGTTGGTTAGACAACACTAGTTGGTTAGACAACACTAGTTTTCCGATATTTAACGTAATCAGCTGTCCAGCATTCACACAAGTTCATGTTCAGGCTGGCAGGACAACCGAACAGATCTGGCTGCCACTAGGCAATGGGGCTTACACATTTGCTAAACTAGAATAGGAAAAATGGATGGGTATAAAAAACATTTTCCAATGAGTTCACAGTCTGTGTAGACTCAAAAAGGCAAATACAGACACACAGGCACACACAGTACCATCCAGCTCCAGACGCTCTACTGTAGAGCTGTCCTCTCCTTCCCTGTTTCCTCTCAGGGAGCTGGTGAGTGAGTGTTGGTTTGGTAGTGGGTGTTGTCAGGACAGGGATGCATCACCGTGGAAACACACGTGCCATGGCAACACAGTTGAGTTACCTAATAGATCCCGTTGTCAAGGCAACAGAAGCGGAGCTTTGTCTCCTGCTTTCATCAAGGGTAACACAGATCACATCTTCAAGCCTTCAATCTACCTATCCCAATGTTCTGTCTGTTTCCGTTTCTCATTCCCCCCTGTTTCGGTGTCTCTGTTTCTTTCATCGAGGGATTTCCTTTATTAAATTTGTTTATCTCTCCGTCTCCATCTATCTTTACCGACCGATGGATCAAATGCCTCTGAGTTCTGTATCAGCAGAGGGAACAGACATATGCTGTCTGTCTCCCAGAGCAAGATGTCACACAGATATGCAGGCAGCTTATGACAGTGTGATACATTCAACCTGCCAGCAATCTAAACCTGCATGGTCACTGCGGTCTACACACATGTAAATATGTATACCAATATCTTCTGTTCACGTGGAGAGTAGAGCAAAGAGAAGGAGTACAGAGAAGGAGTACTTTGTTGCCATACTGTAGATATACAAAATATCTTGTGTAAACTTGGAGAGTACAAAAACATATTTTTTTTATTTAACACATTAGAAAGAGAAAGAGAGCGAGAGAGAGAGAGAGAGAGAGAGAGAGAGAGAGAGAGAGAGAGAGAGAGAGAGAGAAAAAGAGAGAGAGAGAATGGGAACCTCTGAACTACTGATAGCGCTGCTTTGTTCATTAAAAACAGTGTGTGTTTTGGTGGGGCTTTGCTAATTCATGGACACCAAGCTACAGCACATCCCTGTGAGTGAGCTGCCAGCGTTGCCACGGCAACTAAGTGGCTCGCTTGTACACGCTGCCCCTACAGTATTCTGTCACAACAACAACAACAACAAAAAACATGAACAGAAACTAGACACTTAGTCATATAGGCATCTATACTTCCTCCCTAGGAAACATCATCAACACATTTGACCAGAGTCTACAGCTGAACATTATAAAATGAAAGATTGCATTTCTAATCTAAGATGTCTATTTGAAGACCAGCCGTACCTGGTATGTTTATTCAAATGCAATGGCTGGAACAAATGTCTTTAGAGATAAAATACATACATGATGATGCCAAAACAATGTTTCCACCTGAACTGAAACACACACACACACACACACACACACACACAGCCTGATGACTCAATATTTTAGCATGACAAAAGTTTTAACATTTTCAAAAATGAATAATCACATGGACAAACAGATACTCAGTGTGTGTGTGTGTGTGTGTGTGTGTGTGTGTGTGTGTGTGTGTGTGTGTGTGTGTGTGTGTGTGTGTGTGTGTGTGTGTGTGTGTGTGTGTGTGTGTGTGTGTGTGTGTGTGCGTGCGTGCGTGCGTGCGCGTGCGTGTGTGCTCCTACAGAGACAGGAGTATTTAGGCTCTAAAGAGTCATGCAGCAACCTGTCTAATGGGTCATGCAGCAACCTGTCTAATGGGTCATGCAGCAACCTGTCTAATGGGTCATGCAGCAACCTGTCTAATGGGTCATGCAGCAACCTGTCTTATGGGTCATGCAGCAACCTGTCTAAAGAGTCATGCAGCAACCTGTCTAATGGGTCATGCAGCAACCTGTCTAATGGGTCATGCAGCAACCTGTCTAATGGGTCATGCAGAAACCTGTCTTATGGGTCATGCAGCAACCTGTCTTATGGGTCATGCAGCAACCTGTCTAATGGGTCATGCAGCAACCTGTCTTATGGGTCATGCAGCAACCTGTCTAATGGGTCATGCAGCATCCTGTCTAATGGGTCATGCAGTATCCTGTCTAATGGGTCATGATTACTGATTACTTCTTCAGCCAATCCAATAAAATCTGATTATTTCTCCAGCCAATCCAATAAGATCTGATTACTTCTCCAGCTAATCCAATAAGATCTGATTACTTCTCCAGCCAATCCAATAAGATCTGATTACTTCTCCTGTCAATCCAATAAGATCCGATTACTTCTCCAGCCAATCCAATAAGATCTGATTACTTCTCCTGTCAATCCAATAAAATCGGATTACTTCTCCAGCTAATCCAATAAGATCTGATTACTTCTCCAGCCAATCCAATAAGATCTGATTACTTCTCCAGCCAATCCAATAAGATCAGATTGCTTCTCCAGTCAATTGAATAAGATCTGATTACTTCTCCAGCCAATCCAATAAGATCTGATTACTTCTCCAGCCAATCCAATAAGATCTGATTGCTTCTCCAGCCAATCCAATAAGATCTGATTACTTCTCCAGCCAATCCAATAAGATCTGATTACTTCTCCAGCCAATCCAATAAGATCTGATTACTTCTCCAGCCAATCCAATAAGATCTGATTACTTTTCCAGCCAATCCAATAAGATCTGATTACTTTTCCAGCCAATACAATAAGATCTGATTACTTCTCCAGCCAATCCAATAAGATCTGATTACTTCTCCAGCCAATACAATAAGATCTGATTACTTCTCCAGCCAATCCAATAAGATCTGATTACTTCTCCAGCCAATCCAATAAGATCTGATTACTTCTCCAGCCAATCCAATAAGATCTGATTACTTCTCCAGCCAATCCAATAAGATCTGATTACTTCTCCAGCCAATCCAATAAGATCTGATTACTTCTCCAGCCAATACAATAAGATCTGATTACTTCTCCAGCCAATCCAATAAGATCTGATTTCTTCCCGCTCCACTATGAGTCACAACTGCATCCCAAATGGCACCCTATAAAGTAGTCTCCTTTATTTCATCCAATATCTATATGGATCTCCTATCAGTCCTCTCCTGGTCTCCGCCCCTTCATCTGCACTTGCCAGGTGAAATAATAATAATATGAAGGGTGTAAGGAAGCTCATCATTAGACTGGCGAGAAGAAGATACCTGTTCTTAGACAGCTGAGAAAGAACTGTTCTGTAGTGGGTACCAGTCAATTCACTGAGAAAGAGCTGTTCTGTAGGTGATTAGTGGGTACCAGTCAATTCAGTGAGAAAGAGCTGTTCTGTAGGTGATTAGTGGGTACCAGTCAATTCACTGAGACAGAGCTGCCTGTTAAGTGATTAGTGGGTACCAGTCAATTCACTGAGACAGAGCTGTTCTGTAGGTGATTAGTGGGTACCAGTCAATTCACTGAGAAAGAACTGTCTGTTAAGTGATTAGTGGGTACCAGTCAATTCACTGAGAAAGAGCTGTTCAGTAGGTGATTAGTGGGTACCAGTCAATTCACTGAGAAAGAGCTGCCTGTTAGGTGATTAGTGGGTACCAGTCAATTCACTGGGAAAGAGCTGTTCTGTAGGTGATTAGTGGGTACCAGTCAATTCATTGAGAAATAGCTGTTTAGTAGGTGATTAGTGGGTACCAGTCAATTCACTGAGAAAGAACTGTTCTGTAGGTGATTAGTGGGTACCAGTCAATTCACTGAGAAAGAGCTGTTCAGTAGGTGATTAGTGGGTACCAGTCAATTCACTGAGAAAGAGCTGCCTGTTAGGTGATTATTGGGTACCAGTCAATTCACTGAGAAAGAGCTGTTCTGTAGGTGATTAGTGGGTACCAGTCAATTCACTGAGAAAGAGCTGCCTGTTAAGTGATTAGTGGGTACCAGTCAATTCACTGAGAAAGAGCTGTTCAGTAGGTGATTAGTGGGTACCAGTCAATTCACTGAGAAAGAGCTGCCTGTTAGGTGATTAGTGGGTACCAGTCAATTCACTGAGAAAGAACTGTTCTGTAGGTGATTAGTGGGTACCAGTCAATTCACTGAGAAATAACTGTTATGTAGGTGATTAGTGGGTACCAGTCAATTCACTGAGAAATAACTGTTATGTAGGTGATTAGTGGGTACCAGTCAATTCACTGAGAAAGAGCTGTTCAGTAGGTGATTAGTGGGTACCAGTCAATTCACTGAGAAAGAACTGTTCAGTAGGTGATTAGTGGGTACCAGTCAATTCACTGAGAAAGAACTGTTCTGTAGGTGATTAGTGGGTACCAGTCAATTCACTGAGAAAGAGCTGCCTGTTAGGTGATTAGTGGGTACCAGTCAATTCACTGAGAAATAACTGTTATGTAGGTGATTAGTGGGTACCAGTCAATTCACTGAGAAAGAACTGTTCTGTAGGTGATTAGTGGGTACCAGTCAATTCACTGAGAAAGAGCTGCCTGTTAGGTGATTAATGGGTACCAGTCAATTCAATGAGAAAGAGCTGTTCTGTAGGTGATTAGTGGGTACCAGTCAATTCACTGAGACAGAGCTGCCTGTTAGGTGATTAGTGGGTACCAGTCAATTCACTGGGAAAGAACTGTTCAGTAGGTGATTAGTGGGTACCAGTCAATTCAATGAGAAAGAGCTGTTCTGTAGGTGATTAGTGGGTACCAGTCAATTCACTGAGACAGAGCTGCCTGTTAGGTGATTAGTGGGTACCAGTCAATTCACTGAGAAAGAACTGTTCTGTAGGTGATTAGTGGGTACCAGTCAATTCACTGAGAAAGAGCTGTTCAGTAGGTGATTAGTGGGTACCAGTCAATTCACTGAGAAAGAACTGTTCTGTAGGTGATTAGTGGGTACCAGTCAATTCACTGAGAAAGAGCTGTTCAGTAGGTGATTAGTGGGTACCAGTCAATTCACTGAGAAAGAGCTGTTCTGTAGGTGATTAGTGGGTACCAGTCATTTCACTGAGAAAGAACTGTTCTGTAGGTGATTAGTGGGTACCAGTCAATTCACTGAGAAAGAACTGTTCAGTAGGTGATTAGTGGGTACCAGTCAATTCACTGAGAAAGAACTGTTCAGTAGGTGATTAGTGGGTACCAGTCAATTCACTGAGAAAGAGCTGTTCAGTAGGTGATTAATGGGTACCAGTCAATTCACTGAGAAAGAGCTGTTCAGTAGGTGATTAGTGGGTACCAGTCAATTCACTGAGAAAGAACTGTTCAGTAGGTGATTAGTGGGTACCAGTCAATTCAATGATAAAGAGCTGTTCTGTAGGTGATTAGTGGGTACCAGTCAATTCACTGAGAAAGAACTGTTCTGTAGGTGATTAGTGGGTACCAGTCAATTCACTGAGAAAGAGCTGTTCAGTAGGTGATTAGTGGGTACCAGTCAATTCACTGAGAAAGAACTGTTCTGTAGGTGATTAGTGGGTACCAGTCATTTCACTGAGAAAGAACTGTTCTGTAGGTGATTAGTGGGTACCAGTCAATTCACTGAGAAAGAGCTGTTCAGTAGGTGATTAGTGGGTACCAGTCAATTCACTGAGAAAGAGCTGTTCTGTAGGTGATTAGTGGGTACCAGTCATTTCACTGAGAAAGAACTGTTCTGTAGGTGATTAGTGGGTACCAGTCAATTCACTGAGACAGAGCTGTTCAGTAGGTGATTAGTGGGTACCAGTCAATTCACTGGAAGATCTATTTCATATATAGTGCATTACTTGTGACACGGGCACATCCACAGGGGTTTAGATGTGTGCATGATTGAACGAGCTGCAACAGTTGGCTGCCATCTCCCCATCAGCAACAGGCAACACTACTGTCTACTCTGCTTGACCCCAACCCTGTTACTCAGGTGTGTAGGCGTATAGCTGGAATAGGCAGCAACAGTTAGTTATCTAGCTCTCTGCTCTTTCCTCTTCTCTGTCTCATCCTTCCCTCTCCCGTACCCGCCTCTCTCTCCTTTATCCCCCTCTCCACTCCTCTCCTCTGCTCTATCCCTCTTTTCTCCTCTCCCATTCTCCTCCTGTTCCTCTCTCATCTCCTCTCTCCTCTCCCCTCCACTCCTCTCTCTGTTCCTCTCTCATCTCCTCTCTCCTCTCCTCCTCCTGTTCCTCTCATCTCCTCTCCTCTCCCTCTCTTCCCTCTGTCCCTCTCTCCTCTCCTCTCCCTCTCTTCCTCCTGTTCCTCTCATCTCCTCTCCTCTCATTTTCTTCCCTCTGTTCCTCTCTCATCTCCTCTCTCCTCCCTCTGTTCCTCTCTCATCTCCTCTACTCTCTTTCCTCTGTCCCTCTCTCCTCTCCTCTGCCTCTCCTCCCTCTGTTCCTCTCATCTCCTCTCCTCTCCCTTTCTTCCCTCTGTTCCTCTCTCCTCTCCTCTGCCTCTTCCCTCTGTTCCTCTCTCCTCTGCCTCTCTTCCCTCTGTTCCTCTCTCCTCTGCCTCTCTTCCCTCTGTTCCTCTCTCCTCTCTGTTCCTCTCATTTCTTCTCTTCCCTCTGTTAATCTCTCCTCTCTTCCCTCCTCTCCTCTCTTCCCTCCTCTCCTCTCTCCTCTCCTCTGCCTCTCTTCCCTTTGTTCCTCTCTCCTATCCTCTGCCTCTCTTCCCTCCTCTCCTCTCTCCTCTCCTCTGTTAATGACCTACTTCAGTAGCACCAGAAATAGCAGCAGTACTCAGGTCTCAGCTACCCATGCAGTTTTGCTGCTTCACTGCTCGAGCCATTCTACCATTCTGTCATTCTACCATTCTGTCATTCTACCATTCCACCATTCTGTCATTCTACCATTCTACCATTCTACCATTCTACCATTCTACCATTCTGTCATTCTACCATTCCACCATTCTGTCATTCTACCATTCTACTATTCTACCATTTTGTCATTCTGTCATTCTACCATTCTGTCATTCTACCATTCTACCATTCTACCATTCTATCATTCTATCATTCTATCATTCTATCATTCTGTCATTCTACCATTCTGTCATTCTACCATTCTGTCATTCTGTCATTCTACCATTCTGCCATTCTATCACCACCATGCCCAAGACAAGACAGGAGGGTAGAGCGGAGGGGAGACATGTTTCCCATGCCAACAAAGTATTTGAATCTGTCATTCTACCATTCCACCATTCTGTCATTCTACCATTCTACCATTCTGTCATTCTACCATTCTGTCATTCTACCATTCTACCATTCTACCATTCTACCATTCTGTCATTCTACCATTCTACCATTATACCATTCTGTCATTCTACCATTCTGTCATTCTACCATTCTACTATTATACCATTCTACCATTCCACCATTCCGTCATTCTACCATTCTACCATTCTGTCATTCTACCATTTTACCATTCTGTCATTCTGTAATTCAACCATTCTGTCATTCTACCATTCCACCATTCTGTCATTCTGTCATTCTGTCACTCTGTCATTCTGTCATTTTTTTACCATTCTGTCATTCCACCATTCTACAATTCTGTCATCCTGTCATTCTACAATTGTGTCATTTTGTCATTTTATCATTCTGTCATTCTATCATTCTACCATTCTGTCAATCTACTATTCTGTCGTTCTGTCATTCTGCCATTACACCAATCTATCATTATGCCTTTCTACCTACTGCCAATCTACCAATCTGCCATTCTACCATTCTGCCAATCTACAATTCTGCCAATCTACCATTTACCATTCTGCCATTCTGCCATTCTATCACCACCATGCCCAAGACAAGACAGGAGGGTAGAGTGAAGGGGAAACATGTTTCCCATGCCAACAAAGTATTTGAATTCAGAGAGAGAGAGAGAGAGAGAGAGAGAGAGAGAGAGAGAGAGAGAGAGAGAGGAATGAGGTGGAAACTGAGGTGCACTTCCTAACCTCCTGCCAAATGTATGGCCATATTAGAGACACATATTTCCCTCAGATTACGCAGATCCACAAATAATTCGAAAAACAAATCCAATTTTGATAAACTCCCATATCTATTGGGTGAAATACCACAGTGTGCCATCACAGCAACAAGATGTGTGACCTGTTGCCACAAGAAAAGGGCAACCAGTGAAGAACAAACACCATCGTAAATACAACCCATATTTATGTTGATTTATTTCCCCTTTTGTATTTGCACATCGTTACAACACTGTATATAGGCATAATATGGCACTTGAAATGTCTTTATTCTTGTGGAACTTTTGTGAGTGTAATGTTTACTGTTCATTTTTTATTGTTTATTTCACTTTTGTTAATGATCTATTTCACTTGCCAATAAAGCCCCTTAAATTTGAAAAATGTAATTAAAATGTAATTAAAATGTAATTAAAATGTAATTAAAATGTAATTGAAAAATGTAATTAAAATGTAATTGAAAAATGTAATTAAAATGTAATTGAAAAATGTAATTAAAATGTAATTAAAAGGGGACAGATGAACAGAGGTTCAAACAACACAAACACCCTCTCTATTAGCTCCAACCATCCGCCTCTCCTTCATATCTTTATCCAACCACCCTTCATCCATCCGCCTACCCATCTTTATCCATCCAACCACCCTTCATCCGTCCATCCACCTCTCCTACCTATCTTTATCCATCCAACCACCCTTTATCCCTCCACCTATCCATCTCTCCTACCTATCTTTATCCATCCAACCACCCTTTATCCCTCCACCTATCCGTCACTCCTACCTATCTTCATCCATCCAACCACCCTTTATCCCTCCACCTATCAATCTCTCCTACCTATCTTTATCCATCCAACCACCCTTTATCCGTCCATCCACCTCTCCTACCTATCTTTATCCATCCATCCAACCACCCTTTATCCCTCCACCTATCCGTCTCTCCTACCTATCTTTATCCATCCAACCACCCATTATCCCTCCACCTATCCATCTCTCCTACCTATCTTCATCCATCCAACCACCCTTTATCCCTCCACCTATCCATATCTCCTACCTATCTTTATCCATCCAACCACCCTTTATCCCTCCACCTATCCGTCTCTCCTACCTATCTTTATCCATCCAACCACCCTTTATCCCTCCACCTATCCGTCTCTCCTACCTATCTTTATCCATCCAACCACCCTTTATCCCTCCACCTATCCATCATTCCTACCTATCTTTATCCATCCAACCACCCTTTATCCCTCCACCTATCCGTCTCTCCTACCTATCTTTATCCATCCATCCACCCTTTATCCCTCCACCTATACATCTCTCCTACCTATCTTTATCCATCCAACCACCCTTCATCCGTCCATCCACCTCTCCTACCTATCTTTATCCATCCAACCACCCTTTATCCCTCCACCTATCCGTCACTCCTACCTATCTTTATCCATCCAACCACCCTTTATCCCTCCACCTATCCATCTCTCCTACCTACCTTTATCCATCCAACCACCCTTCATCCGTCCATCCACCTCTCCTACCTATCTTTATCCATCCATCCAACCCCCCTTTATCCCTCCACCTATCCATCTCTCCTACCTATCTTTATCCATCCAACCACCCTTTATCCCTCCACCTGGCTGGGGATTTTAATAAGGCTAATTTAAGAACAAGGCTCCCGAAATTTTACCAGCATATCGAATGTGCCACCCGGGCTGGTAAAATCCTGACCACTGTTATTCCAACTTCGCGTGATGCATACAAGGCTATTCTCCGCCTCTCCTTTCGCAAGTCTGACCATGACTCCATTTTGTTGCTCCCAGCCTACAAACAGAAACTAAAACAGGAAACGCCTGCTTTCAGGTCTGTTCAACGCTGGTCCACTCAATCTGATTCCATGCTGCAAGATTGCTTGAGCACGTGGACTGGGATATGTTCCGGATAGCATCTGACAACAACATTGATGTATACGCTGATTCGGGTGAGCGAAGTTTATTAGCAAATGCATTGGTGATGTTGTACCCATAGCAAATATCAAAACCTTCCCAACCAGAAACCATGGATTGATGGCAGCATTCGCAAGAAAACTGAAAGCGCCGAACCACTGCTTTTAACCAGGTAAAGGCTACCGAAACATGACTGAATACAAACAGTGCAGCTACTCCTCTCCGCAAGGCAATCAAACAAGCTTGCCGCCAATATAGAGACAAAGTAGAGTCACAATTCAATGGCTCAGACACAAGAGGAATGTGGCAGGGTCTCCAGTCAATCACGGACTACAAAGAAAACCAGCCCCGTCTGCGGACCATGACGCCCTGCTCCCAGACAAACTAAACAACTTCTTTGCTCGCTTTGAGGACAATACAGTGCCACCGACACGGTCTCCGCTACCAAAACCCTGCGGCGGTCACCTTCACCGCAGCCAATGTGAGAAAACATTTAAATGTGTTAACCCTCGCAAGGCTGCCGCCCAGATGGCATCCCTGGTCGTGTCCTCAGAGCATGCGAGACCAGCTGGCTGGTGTGTTTTACGGACATATTCAATCAGTCCCTATCCCAGTCTGCTGTTCCCACATGCTTCAAGAGGGCCACCATTGTTCCTGTTCCCAAGAAAGCTAAGGTGACTGAGCTAAATGACTATCGCCCGTGAGCACTCACTTCCGCCATCATGAAGTGCTTTGAGAGATTAGTCAAGGATCATATCACCTCCATCCTGCCAGACACCCTGACCCACTCCAATTTGCTTACCGTCCCAATAGGTCCACAGACGACGCATCGCAATCACACTGCATACTGCCCTAACCCATCTGGACAAGAGGAATACTTATGTAAGAATGCTGTTCATCGACTACAGCTCAGCATTTAACACCATAGTTCCTCCAAGCTCTGGCTATTAAGCTCAGACCCTGGGTCTCGACTCCAGCCCCTGTGCAACTGGGTCCTGACTTCCTGACGGCGGTCCCAGGTGGTGAGGGTAGGAAACAACATCTCCACCCCGCTGATCCTCAACACTGGGGCCCCACAAGGGTGCTCTCAGCCCTCTCCTGTACTCCCTGTTTACCCATGACTGCGCACAAGCACGATCCAACTCAATCATCAAGTTTGCTGACGACACTACAGTGGTAGGCTTGATTACCAACAACGACGAGACTGCCTACAGAGAGGAGGTGAGGGCTCTGAGTGTGGTGTCAGGAAAATAACTCTCACCAATGTCAACAAAACAAAGGAGATGATCGTGACTTCAGGAAACAGGAGAGGGAGCACCCCCCTATCCACATCGAGGGACAGTAGTGGAGAAGGTGGAAAGTTTTAAGTTCCTCGGCATACATCACTGGACAAACTGAATTGGTCCACCCACACAGACAGCGTGGGTAAAGAAGGCGCAATAGCGCCTTCAACCTCAGGAGGCTGGAAGAAATTTGGCTTGTCACCAAAATCACTCACAAACTTTTACAGATGCACAATCGAGAGCATCCTGTCGGGCTGTATCACCGCCTGGTACGGCAACTGCTCCGCCCACAACCGTAAGGCTCTCCAGAGGTAGTGAGGACTGCACAACGCATCACCGGGTTAAACCACCTGCCCTCCAGGACACCTACACCACCCGATGTCACAGAAAGGCCAAAAAGATCATCAAGGACAACAACCACCCGAGCCACTGCCTGTTCACCCCGCTATCATCCAGAAGGCGAGGTCAGTACAGGTGCATCAAAGCTGGGACCGAGAGACTGAAAACAGCTTCTACCTCATGGCCATCAGACTGTTAAACAGCCATCACTAACATTGAGTGGCTGCTGCCAACATACTGACTTAAATCTCTAGCCACTTTATACATAGGAATTGGATGTAACAAATGTATCACTAGCCACTTTAAACAATTTTGTATATAATGTTTACGATCCGACATACTCATATCAAATGTATACACTGTACTCTAAACCATCTACTGTATCTCGTTTATGCTGCTCGGTCATCGAATTCCCAAATCTCTAGCCACTTTAATAATTATAATTGGATGAAATAATGTATCACTAGCCACTTTAAACAATGCCATTTATATAATGTTTACATATCCCACATTACTCATCTCATATATATGTGTATATACTGTACTCCATACCATCTACTGCATCTTGCCTATGCGGTCAGCCATCGCTCATCCATATATTTATATGTACATACTCAGATTCATTCCTTTACTCTTGTGTGTATAAGGTAGTTGTTAGAATTTGTTAGATTACTTGTTAGATACTACTGCATGGTCGGAACTAGAAGCACAAGCATTTCGCTACACTCGCATTAACATCTGCTAACCATGTGTATGTGACAAATAAAATTTGATTTGATTTTTGATTTGATTTGATTTATCCATCTCTCCTACCTATCTTTATCCATCCATCCACCCTTTATCCCTCCACCTATCCATCTCACCTACCTATCTTTATCCATCCAACCACCCTTTATCCCTCCACCTATCCGTCTCTCCTACCTATCTTTATCCATCCAACCACCCTTTATCCCTCCACCTATCCATCTCTCCTACCTATCTTTATCCATCCAACCACCCATTATCCCTCCACCTATCCATCTCTCCTACCTATCTTTATCCATCCAACCACCCTTTATCCCTCCACCTATCCGTCTCTCCTACCTATCTTCATCCATCCAACCACCCTTTATCCCTCCACCTATCCATCTCTCCTACCTATCTTTATCCATCCAACCACCCTTTATCCCTCCCCCTATCCGTCTCTCCTACCTATCTTTATCCATCCAACCACCCTTTATCCCTCCACCTATCCATCTCTCCTACCTATCTTTATCCATCCAACCACCCTTCAGCCCTTCATCCATCCGTCTCTCCTACCTATCTTTATCCATCCAACCACCCTTCAGCCCTTCATCCATCCGTCTCTCCTACCTATCTTTATCCATCCATCCACCCATCCAAACTTGTGAGGCCAAATTCTGCCTGTTGGGGAACGCTGCCTTATAACAACCTGTTAAAACAAAGCCAGAATCCTTAGTCACCGCCAAAAATACCTATTGAATAACTAACTTGTTTACGTTGTGTAGCGTTATCCCCGTTCTCTGCATATTTGACCATGATATTACTATATTTTACACACAACACTCTCATTCTCATTTCAACAAAAGCAGACTGAGCAAACAGGCGAGAACTGGAAGAATTGTCCTGTGATTTTTCTAGTGATTGACTCTTCTCATTCACCTGGAGCAGCTTGGTTAATTAACGATGTCAGTGATACTCATATTCTGCTCGTCAGACACTATGTGTGTGTGTGTGTGTGTGTGTGTGTGTGTGTGTGTGTGTGTGTGTGTGTGTGTGTGTGTGTGTGTGTGTGTGTGTGTGTGTGTGTGTGCGTGCGTGTGTCTGTGTCTGTGTCTGTGTCTGTGTGTGTGTGTGTGTGTGTGTGTGCGCGTGCGCGTGCGTGCGTGTGCGCGTGCGTGTGTGTGTGTTAACTAATTGAAGTGAAGAGGAGAGGAAAATGCTAAAATATTAATTTCCCAGAATGCCACGCATTACATCTGTTTATTCTGGTTGCTTCTCCAGACCAGGAAAAAGAAAAGGAGCACAGTGGTAACCGTAGTAACTAAACAGGAGTCACGCAGCAGAGCCAAAAATAGTGCAGTCTCATTTCAGTCACTACTTAGTGTAGTGAAACAACATGCTTTTTATAACAGGGGCGCTCTGCAGTTCAACCAACAATAAAGTAATCACGGGTAAACAGCTGAGGGTTTGAATCCTTGTGTTGATGCGTCGGAGGACTTGTTATCCCCATGTTATTCCCATGTTAATCCCATGTTATTCCCATGCTATCCCAATGTTATTCCCGTGTTATTCCAATGTTATTCCCATGTTAATCCCAATGTTATT
>CM059791.1:4288411-4328411 GCA_030435695.1 Brachymystax lenok tsinlingensis | reverse complement strand
TCTACATGGTAGGCAACTAGATTCACTATATATTTGACCAGGGCCCCAGTGAAAATGAATGCACTCTACATGCTAGGCAACTAGATTCACTATATATTTGACCAGGGCCCTAGTGAAAATGAATGCACTCTACATGCTAGGCAACTAGATTCACTATATATTTGACCAGGGCCCCAGTGAAAATGAATGCACTCTACATGCTAGGCAACTAGATTCACTATATATTTGACCAGGGCCCCAGTGAAAATGAATGCACTCTACATGCTAGGCAACTAGATTCACTATATATTTGACCAGGGCCCCAGTGAAAATGAATGCACTCTACATGCTAGGCAACTAGATTCACTATATATTTGACCAGGGCCCCAGTGAAAATGAATGCACTCTACATGCTAGGCAACTAGATTCACTATATATTTGACCAGGGCCCCAGTGAAAATGAATGCACTCTACATGCTAGGCAACTAGATTCACTATATATTTGACCAGGGCCCTAGTGATAATGAATGCACTCTACATGCTAGGCAACTAGATTCACTATATATTTGACCAGGGCCCCAGTGAAAATGAATGCACTCTACATGCTAGGCAACTAGATTCACTATATATTTGACCAGGGCCCCAGTGAAAATGAATGCACTCTACATGCTAGGCAACTAGATTCACTATATATTTGACCAGGGCCCTAGTGATAATGAATGCACTCTACATGCTAGGCAACTAGATTCACTATATATTTGACCAGGGCCCCAGTGAAAATGAATGCACTCTACATGCTAGGCAACTAGATTCACTATATATTTGACCAGGGCCCCAGTGAAAATGAATGCACTCTACATGCTAGGCAACTAGATTCACTATATATTTGACCAGGGCCCTAGTGAAAATGAATGCACTCTACATGGTAGGCAACTAGATTCACTATATATTTGACCAGGGCCCCAGTGAAAATGAATGCACTCTACATGCTAGGCAACTAGATTCACTATATATTTGACCAGGGCCCCAGTGAAAATGAATGCACTCTACATGCTAGGCAACTAGATTCACTATATATTTGACCAGTGCCCTAGTGAAAATGAATGCACTCTACATGCTAGGCAACTAGATTCACTATATATTTGACCAGGGCCCCAGTGAAAATGAATGCACTCTACATGCTAGGCAACTAGATTCACTATATATTTGACCAGGGCCCCAGTGAAAATGAATGCACTCTACATGCTAGGCAACTAGATTCACTATATATTTGACCAGGGCCCCAGTGATAATGAATGCACTCTACATGCTAGGCAACTAGATTCACTATATATTTGACCAGGGCCCTAGTGAAAATGAATGCACTCTACATGCTAGGCAACTAGATTCACTATATATTTGACCAGGGCCCCAGTGAAAATGAATGCACTCTACATGCTAGGCAACTAGATTCACTATATATTTGACCAGGGCCCCAGTGAAAATGAATGCACTCTACATGCTAGGCAACTAGATTCACTATATATTTGACCAGGGCCCCAGTGAAAATGAATGCACTCTACATGCTAGGCAACTAGATTCACTATATATTTGACCAGGGCCCCAGTGAAAATGAATGCACTCTACATGGTAGGCAACTAGATTCACTATATATTTGACCAGGGCCCCAGTGAAAATGAATGCACTCTACATGCTAGGCAACTAGATTCACTATATATTTGACCAGGGCCCTAGTGAAAATGAATGCACTCTACATGCTAGGCAACTAGATTCACTATATATTTGACCAGGGCCCCAGTGAAAATGAATGCACTCTACATGCTAGGCAACTAGATTCACTATATATTTGACCAGGGCCCCAGTGAAAATGAATGCACTCTACATGGTAGGCAACTAGATTCACTATATATTTGACCAGGGCCCCAGTGAAAATGAATGCACTCTACATGCTAGGCAACTAGATTCACTATATATTTGACCAGGGCCCCAGTGAAAATGAATGCACTCTACATGCTAGGCAACTAGATTCACTATATATTTGACCAGGGCCCCAGTGAAAATGAATGCACTCTACATGCTAGGCAACTAGATTCACTATATATTTGACCAGGGCCCTAGTGAAAATGAATGCACTCTACATGCTAGGCAACTAGATTCACTATATATTTGACCAGGGCCCCAGTGAAAATGAATGCACTCTACATGCTAGGCAACTAGATTCACTATATATTTGACCAGGGCCCCAGTGAAAATGAATGCACTCTACATGCTAGGCAACTAGATTCACTATATATTTGACCAGGGCCCCAGTGAAAATGAATGCACTCTACATGCTAGGCAACTAGATTCACTATATATTTGACCAGGGCCCTAGTGAAAATGAATGCACTCTACATGCTAGGCAACTAGATTCACTATATATTTGACCAGGGCCCCAGTGAAAATGAATGCACTCTACATGCTAGGCAACTAGATTCACTATATATTTGACCAGGGCCCTAGTGAAAATGAATGCACTCTACATGGTATGCAACTAGATTCACTATATATTTGACCAGGGCCCCAGTGAAAATGAATGCACTCTACATGGTAGGCAACTAGATTCACTATATATTTGACCAGGTCCCCAGTGAAAATGAATGCACTCTACATGGTATGCAACTAGATTCACTATATATTTGACCAGGGCCCCAGTGAAAATGAATGCACTCTACATGGTATGCAACTAGATTCACTATATATTTGACCAGGGCCCTAGTGAAAATGAATGCACTCTACATGGTAGGCAACTAGATTCACTATATATTTGACCAGGGCCCTAGTGAAAATGAATGCACTCTACATGCTAGGCAACTAGATTCACTATATATTTGACCAGGGCCCCAGTGAAAATGAATGCACTCTACATGCTAGGCAACTAGATTCACTATATATTTGACCAGGGCCCCAGTGATAATGAATGCACTCTACATGGTAGGCAACTAGATTCACTATATATTTGACCAGGGCCCCAGTGAAAATGAATGCACTCTACATGCTAGGCAACTAGATTCACTATATATTTGACCAGGGCCCCAGTGATAATGAATGCACTCTACATGCTAGGCAACTAGATTCACTATATATTTGACCAGGGCCCTAGTGAAAATGAATGCACTCTACATGCTAGGCAACTAGATTCACTATATATTTGACCAGGGCCCTAGTGAAAATGAATGCACTCTACATGGTAGGCAACTAGATTCACTATATATTTGACCAGGGCCCTAGTGAAAATGAATGCACTCTACATGCTAGGCAACTAGATTCACTATATATTTGACCAGGGCCCTAGTGAAAATGAATGCACTCTACATGCTAGGCAACTAGATTCACTATATATTTGACCAGGGCCCTAGTGAAAATGAATGCACTCTACGTGGTAGACAACTAGATTCAGCCGCAAACCGATTTTTGTCAGAGCGGATGGTGAGGGGGCCGGACCATAATTATCATAATTTGTACATTGCAAATTGACCAACACTAAGCATAAAAATAGATTTTATTTGAAAATAACAATAATTTAATTTAGAAATAGCTCTTCTCCCTGCCGTGACATTTACATTATTATAATTTAGATGGAAATTATGAAAGAAAAAATAATGACAGATTGGGGTAATTTATTTATTTAGTTGTCTGACTATGCTAATGTTATACAGACACTCACTGTGTGTGTGTGTGTGTGTGTGTGTGTGTAGATGTAAATTACAAGGGTTTGATCACAGACAGCCCTCTCACACTCATTCACGCGCACACACACACACACACACACACACACACACACACACACACACACACACACACACACACACACACACACACACACACACACACACACACACACACACACCCTTCCAAATGCTTTACATTTATATTCAAAATGGCTTTTATAAATGTGCTAAAAGGTCAACATCTATCTAGCTGCTACCAACCCTGTCATCTATCTAGCTGCTACCAACCCTGTCATCTATCTAGCTGCTACCAACCCTGTCATCTATCTACTGCTACCAACCCCGTCATCTATCTAGCTGCTACCAACCCCGTCGTCTATCTAGCTGCTACCAACCCCGTCGTCTATCTAGCTGCTACCAACCCTGTCATCTATCTAGCTGCTACCAACCCTGTCGTCTATGTCGCTGCTACCAACCCTGTCGTCTATGTCGCTGCTACCAACCCTGTCATCTATCTGCTACCAACCCTGTCATCTATCTAGCTGCTACCAACCCTGTCATCTATCTAGCTGCTACCAACCCTGTCATCTATCTAGCTGCTACTGTCATCCTCTGTCGTATAATAAGAATTGACTGACTTCTAATCTCTCTCTGCATCTATATCAGGACATTATCTTGGATCAACAGGTTGTACTACACTAGAGGTCAATAGTGATCACTAGATGTCACTAGAGGTCGTTTGACACTTCATATGTACTCCTTGTGTAAAGAATGAACATAGTCAGAGACGTGCACGCGAACATGCACGCACACACACACACACACACACACACACCACACACACACACCACACACCACACACACACACACCACACACACCACACACACACGTAATGTCATGACACACAATGTCAACGCAGTAATAATACTATACTACTATAATAATGTAATATCCTTCCCTGGATGTCTGAAGCAAAAACCCGAACACCAAGTAGAAAAGACAAGAAAATGGAAACATTTAAAAATAAACAGACAGTCAAAGATCACTACACCGAAATTAAGATACGAAATGATATGACAACAGACAAAAACATGTTTAAAGTCATGGTATCAGGGAGTGGTGTTTAAAGACTAGACATGGTATCAGGGAGTGGTGTTTAAAGACTAGACATGGTATCAGGGAGTGGTGTTTAAAGACTAGACATGGTATCAGGGAGTGGTGTTTAAAGACTAGACATGGTATCAGGGAGTGGTGTTTAAAGACCAGACATGGTATCAGGGAGTGGTGTTTAAAGACATGGTATCAGGGAGTGGTGTTTAAAGACTAGACATGGTATCAGGGAGTGGTGTTTAAAGACTAGACATGGTATCAGGGAGTGGTGTTTAAAGACATGGTATCAGGGAGTGGTGTTTAAAGACTAGACATGGTATCAGGGAGTGGTGTTTAAAGACCAGACATGGTATCAGGGAGTGGTGTTTAAAGACTAGACATGGTATCAGGGAGTGGTGTTTAAAGACTAGACATGGTATCAGGGAGTGGTGTTTAAAGACTAGACATGGTATCAGGGAGTGGTGTTTAAAGACATGGTATCAGGGAGTGGTGTTTAAAGACCAGACATGGTATCAGGGAGTGGTGTTTAAAGACTAGACATGGTATCAGGGAGTGGTGTTTAAAGACTAGACATGGTATCAGGGAGTGGTGTTTAAAGACTAGACATGGTATCAGGGAGTGGTGTTTAAAGACATGGTATCAGGGAGTGGTGTTTAAAGACTAGACATGGTATCAGGGAGTGGTGTTTAAAGACTAGACATGGTATCAGGGAGTGGTGTTTAAAGACATGGTATCAGGGAGTGGTGTTTAAAGACCAGACATGGTATCAGGGAGTGGTGTTTAAAGACTAGACATGGTATCAGGGAGTGGTGTTTAAAGACTAGACATGGTATCAGGGAGTGGTGTTTAAAGACTAGACATGTATCAGGGAGTGGTGTTTAAAGACATGGTATCAGGGAGTGGTGTTTAAAGACTAGACATGGTATCAGGGAGTGGTGTTTAAAGACATGGTATCAGGGAGTGGTGTTTAAAGACTAGACATGGTATCAGGGAGTGGTGTTTAAAGACCAGACATGGTATCAGGGAGTGGTGTTTAAAGACTAGACATGGTATCAGGGAGTGGTGTTTAAAGACTAGACATGGTATCAGGGAGTGGTGTTTAAAGACTAGACATGGTATCAGGGAGTGGTGTTTAAAGACATGGTATCAGGGAGCGGTGTTTAAAGACCAGACATGGTATCAGGGAGTGGTGTTTAAAGACTAGACATGGTATCAGGGAGTGGTGTTTAAAGACTAGACATGGTATCAGGGAGTGGTGTTTAAAGACTAGACATGGTATCAGGGAGTGGTGTTTAAAGACATGGTATCAGGGAGTGGTGTTTAAAGACTAGACATGGTATCAGGGAGTGGTGTTTAAAGACTAGACATGGTATCAGGGAGTGGTGTTTAAAGACATGGTATCAGGGAGTGGTGTTTAAAGACCAGACATGGTATCAGGGAGTGGTGTTTAAAGACTAGACATGGTATCAGGGAGTGGTGTTTAAAGACTAGACATGGTATCAGGGAGTGGTGTTTAAAGACTAGACATGGTATCAGGGAGTGGTGTTTAAAGACTAGACATGGTATCAGGGACAGTTACAGAGACAGTTACCAGCCAAGACAGAGACAGTTACCAATCAACCCAGACAGAGACAGTCACAACTGAGACAGAGACAGTCACAACCCAAACTGAGACAGTCACAACCCAGACAGAGACAGTCACAACCCAGACAGAGACAGTCACAACCCAGACAGAGGGAAAAGAAGAAACAGAGAGAGACTCACAGGAAGGACTTGGCATCCAGACCTCTGTTTTTCAACTGGCCCATCATGTGATCCCAGGAGCCAGGATTTCCTCCTCCTCCTCCTCCTCCTCCTCCTCCTCCTCTTCCTCCTCCCCTGAATCGTGAGGTGCTTGCCCCTGCCGGGCTCCCTCGCACCCTCCTGGGACCTCCTCGAGTGCCTCCACCTCCTAACCCTCCTCCTACCCTACCTCCCTCACTGCCCCCGCCTCCCCCAGGATGGCCGTGCCCCGGCGGGGTTACCTGGTATAGCTCTCCCAGGCTCTGTGAGGAGGTGGGTGGGAGGTGGGTGAGGCTTGGGACAGGTGGGTGAATGAAGGGCTGCTGGAGACTCTGCTGGCGCAGCAGGGTGCGTGGCCGGGCCAGCGGCCCAGCTGAGGGGAGGGAATCCAGGGTGGAGGCAGAGGACAGAGCACCTACTGAGTCTCCAAAGCTGGGAGGGCAGAGCAACAGGAAGGGGAGGGAGCGAGGGGAGGAGGAGGAGGAGGAGGAGGGTCGGGAGTGGCAGATGTTAGAGCGGTGGGAGGGGAGGAGGGAGGAGGAGGATGGGAGGGAGGAGGTGAGCGGTGAGAGAAGGATGAGGGAGGGACAGGGGGGTTTGGAGAGAAGGAATCATGAGAGGTTGAGGGGACAGAGAGGTAGGCAAGAGTGGAGGAGAGAACAGGAATCATGAGAGATTGAGGGGACAGAGAGGTAGACAAGAGTGGAGGAGAGAGCAGGAATCATGAGAGATTGAGGGGACAGAGAGGTAGACAAGAGTGGAGGAGAGAACAGGAATCATGAGAGATTGAGGGGACAGAGAGGTAGACAAGAGTGGAGGAGAGAGCAGGAATCATGAGAGATTGAGGGGACAGAGAGATAGACAAGAGTGGAAGAGAGAGAAGGAATCATGAGAGGGGAAGATGTAAGGAGGTACAGGACAGAAGGGAGAAACCAGTGTTGATGGAGGATGGTGGGCCGGGGAGAGGAGGAGGAGGAGGAGGAGGAAGAGGAGGAGGAGGAGGAGGAGGAGAGAAAAAGAGAGCAGGGTGAGACAGCATCAGTAACAGCAGCAGCAGAGATAGCAGCAGCAGATAGCAGTAGCAGTAACAGCAGTAGCAGAGATATCAGAAGAAGGAGCAGCCAGAGTGATGGTCGGCAGTAACAGCAGCAGAGATAGCAGCACCAGTAACAGCAGCAGAGATAGCAGCACCAGTAACAGCAGCAGAGATAGCAGCAGAGATAGCAGCACCAGTAACAGCAGCAGAGATAGCAACAGTAACAGCAGCAGAGATAGCAGCACCAGTAACAGCAGCAGAGATAGCAGCACCAGTAACAGCAGCAGAGATAGCAGCAACAGTAACAGCAGCAGAGATAGCAGCAGCAGAGATAGCAGCAGCAGTAACAGCAGCAGAGATAGCAGCACCAGTAACAGCAGCAGAGATAGCAGCAGCAGTAACAGCAGCAGAGATAACAACACCAGTAACAGCAGCAGAGATAGCACCAGTAACAGCAGCAGAGATAGCAGCACCAGTAACAGCAGCAGAGATAGCAGCAGCAGTAACAGCAGCAGAGATAACAACACCAGTAACAGCAGCAGAGATAGCACCAGTAACAGTAGCAGAGATAGCAGCACCAGTAACAGTAGCAGAGATAGCAGCACCAGTAACAGCAGCAGAGATAGCAGCACCAGTAACAGCAGCAGAGATAGCAGCAACAGTAACAGCAGCAGAGATAGCAACAGTAACAGCAGCAGTAACAGCAGCAGAGATAACAGCAGTAGAAGGAGCAGCCAGAGTGATGGTCAGCAGGTGTGTGTGTGTAACGTGTGTGTCTGGGCGTCGTGGTTTGTGGTCGTGGTCCGAGTCGGCATTGGTTGGATCTGACAGGTCCGTATGGGCGTGGTCGAGCACGTCTGTCGAGGTGGGTGTGTCGGAGTGTGTGTGTGTTGGCGTCCCAACGTGGCTGACGCTGCTGGCTCTTGGAGACGAAGGCTTTACGGTTTAGTTCCTCTCTCTCGTCTCAACTTCTAAAGCACTATATCATCCTTCTCCTTTCTCCGTCTCAATCTATTTCCTCGTTTCAATACAATGCTCCGCCCCCTAGAGACGTCCTCCCAGCCAGCCAGCCAACCAACTCCTCAGCCTCTCTCTCCCTCTCTTCTCGCTCTTCTCTATCTCTTTTACCTTCTAATATCTTTTATCTTTCTTGATCTGTTTTCAAGTTGTTCCCCTTTGCTTTACTAGCAGTACCCTCTCTATCAAAACAAGATAGCCGCTGATGTTTAAGTTCAGTTATCTGTAAAACCACAGCATATTAACAGGCGATGTTGGTTTTAGTTTTATAGCGAGAAATCCCAAAACACTCCTTTAAAGTGTTTCCCAACGCTCTAAATGCACTGTAATCTGAACTGAGTGAACACCGTGCTATTCACAATACTAGGCACTTTGCAACTTGATTTATACGCGACTGTACACGGGTCTCTTACAGACTGCTTTTTAAATCGCCTGGTATTGAACTTATATAACTAGTCAAAAGGGGAAAGGAAAGTCAAAAGGGGAAATGAAATAGTTGAAGAGGCCACTTGAAGGAAGATGGAGGCTTTATATAAAGAGAGAGCGAAAGATGGGACCGATAATGAAGAGAGAGAAAGCGAGGGAGGGAGGGAGGGAGGGAGGGAGGGAGGGAGGGAGGGAGAAAGAAAATGGATTGAGACACCAACACAAGAGTCACCAGCACAAGAGACACCAGCGCAAGAGACACCAATGCAAGAGACACCGACACGAGAGACACCGACACGAGAGACACCGACACGGTAGACACCGACACGAGAGACACCGACACGAGAGACACCGACACGAGAGACACCGACACGAGAGACACCGACACGAGAGGCACAGACACAAGAGACACCAGCACAAGAGACACAGACACTTATAGCATCCTGGAAATAGAATCCAATTATAGACAGGGGGCAAAGAGAGAAAGATGAGAGGAGAGAAAGAGGGGAGGAGGTTGTGAAGGAGTGAACGACTAGAGAGAAATCATAGACAGCAGGAGATGTGAAAAAGAAGGGGATGGGAAACGAAAGAGGTTGGAGAAGCTAAATTAACCGTCTCCTTTTCTGACACATTGTGATTAGGCTCTAAAACACGTCATTCAGACAGCGAACTCCAGTGCCGCGTCGACGTCACATCATGTGAAACTTAAACTGCTGTTTTCCATCACAGTGTGTCTACAAAGTCTTGAGTTAGATGTTATTTTAACGAGAAACGTACACACGCATATTTGTTAGAGAGAAGCAGACTGTTTGTGAGCGTGTAACAGACTGTTTGTGAGTGTGTAACGGACTGTGAGCGTGTAACAGACTGTGAGTGTGTAACAGACTGTGAGTGTGTAACAGACTGTGAGAGTGAAACAGATTGTGAGTGTGTAACAGACTGTTTGTGAGTGTGTAACATACTATGAGGGTGTAACAGACTGTTTGTGAGTGTGTAACAGACTGTGAGTGAGCGTGTAACAGACTCTGAGGGTGTAACAGACTGTTTGTGAGTGTGTAACAGACTGTGAGTGAGCGTGTAACAGACTATGAGGGTGTAACAGACTGTTTGTGAGTGTGTAACAGACTGTGAGTGAGCGTGTAACAGACTATGAGTGTGTAACAGACTGTTTGTTAGTGTGTAACAGACTGTGAGTGAGCGTGTAACAGACTATGAGGGTGTAACAGACTGTTTGTGAGTGTGTAACGGACTGTGAGTGTGTAACAGACTGTGAGTGTGTAACAGATTGTGAGTGTGTAACAGACTATGAGTGTGTAACAGACTGTTTGTTAGTGTGTAACAGACTGTGAGTGTGTAACAGACTGTGAGTGTGTAACAGATTGTGAGTGTGTAACAGACTATGAGTGTGTAACAGACTGTTTGTGAGTGTGTAACAGACTGTGAGTGTGTAACAGATTGTGAGTGTGTAACAGACTGTTTGTGAGTGTGTAACAGACTGTTTGTGAATGTGTAACAGCCTGTGAGTGTGTAACAGACTGTTTGTCAGTGTGTAACAGACTCTGAGTGTGTAACAGACTGTGAGTGAGTAACAGACTGTGATTGTGTAACAGAGTGTGAGTGTGTAACAGACTGTTTGTGAGTGTGTAGCAGACTGCGAGTGTGAAACAGACTGTTTGTGAATGTGTAACAGACTGTGAGTGAGTAACAGAGTATGAGTTTGCAACAGACTGCGAGTGTGTAACAGACTGTTTGTGAGTGTGTAACAGACTGAGTGAATAACAGACTGTTTGTGAGTGTGTAACAGAGTGTGAGTGTGTAACAGACTGTTTGTGAGTGTGTAACAGACTGTTTGTGAGTGTGTAACAGACTCCATTTGTTTATAGTATAGAACATAATACATTTCACACTAGCTGGCAGTCTTGAGTTGGATATTCTCAATCCGATTGTTATTTTGAAGAGAAACGTACGAAAGCAAGTGATCAGACGGTCAGAAATAGACTCGTATATATAGAATCCGTTGTCTCTGAGTAAGTTCTAGAGGTAGTTCTCCATGTAGGGTAGTGTAGTAGACTATTAGCTTGTTAGGAGTTGGTGTGATGACAGTGTGCCAAGCTTCGGCGACAGTGTAATTCTGCAGTCTATTGTTAGCTCAGAGTTCACATCTTCGGCGCGTTATTCCTACCCAGCCCCAACCCCAGCCTGTCATCACACCTTTCAGAGCACCACGCCAACATTACCGCTCACCTTGGAACATTGGCACCTGGGCCCCTCCCTCCCTATTACTCTCACACTACCTCCCCTCCCTCCCATCCTCACTCCTACTCTCCCCTCTCTCCCGTTCTCTCTTCTATTCTCAACTATACCCTCTGTCCTCTACCATCTATACCCTCTATCCTCTACCTGTACCATCTATACCCTCTGTCCTCTACCATCTATACCCTCTATCCTCTACCTGTACCATCTATACCCTCTGTCCTCTACCTGTACCATCTATACCCTCTGTCCTCTACCTGTACCATCTATACCCTCTACCCTCTACCTGTACCATCTATACCCTCTGTCCTCTACCTGTACCATCTATACCCTCTGTCCTCTACCTGTACCATCTATACCCTCTACCCTCTACCTGTACCATCTATACCCTCTGTCCTCTACCTGTACCATCTATACCCTCTGTCCTCTACCTGTACCATCTATACCCTCTGTCCTCTACCTGTACCATCTATACCCTCTACCCTCTACCTGTACCATCTATACCCTCTGTCCTCTACCTGTACCACCTATGCCCTCTACCCTCTACCTGTACCATCTATACCCTCTGTCCTCTACTGTACCATCTATACCCTCTGTCCTCTACCTGTACCATCTATACCCTCTGTCCTCTACCTGTACCATCTATACCCTCTGTCCTCTACCTGTACCATCTATACCCTCTGTTCTCTACCTGTACCATCTATACCCTCTACCCTCTACCTGTACCATCTATACCCTCTGTCCTCTACCTGTACCATCTATACCCTCTGTTCTCTACCTGTACCATCTATACCCTCTACCCTCTACCTGTACCATCTATACCCTCTGTCCTCTACCTGTACCATCTATACCCTCTGTCCTCTACCTTTACCATCTATACCCTCTGCCCTCTACCATCTATACCCTCTGTCCTCTACCTGTACCATCTATACCCTCTACCCTCTACCTGTACCATCTATACCCTCAACCCTCTACCTGTACCATATATACCCTCTACCCTCTACCATCTATACCCTCTGTCCTCTACCTGTACCATCCATACCCTCTGTCCTCTACCTGTACCATCTATACCCTCTACCCTCTACCTGTACCATCTATACCCTCTACCCTCTACCTGTACCATCTATACCCTCTGTCCTCTACCTGTACCATCTATACCCTCTGTCCTCTACCTGTACCATCTATACCCTCTGTTCTCTACCTGTACCATCTATACCCTCTGTCCTCTACCTGTACCATCTATACCCTCTGTCCTCTACCTGTACCATCTATACCCTCTACCTGTACCATCTATACCCTCTGTCCTCTACCTGTACCATCTATACCCTCTGTCCTCTACCTGTACCATCTATACCCTCTGTTCTCTACCTGTACCATCTATACCCTCTGTCCTCTACCTGTACCCATCTATACCCTCTGTCCTCTACCTGTACCATCTATACCCTCTTTCATCTACCTGTACCATCTATACCCTCTGTCCTCTACCTGTACCATCTATACCCTCTGTCCTCTACCTGTACCATCTATACCCAATGTCCTCTACCTGTACCATCTATACCCTCTGTCCTCTACCTGTACCATCTATACCCTCTGTCCTCTACCTGTACCATCTATACCCTCTGTCCTCTACCTGTACCATCTATACCCTCTGCCCTCTACCTGTACCATCTATACCCTCTACCCTCTACCTGTACCATCTATACCCTCTGTTCTCTACCTGTACCATCTATACCCTCTGTCCTCTACCTGTACCATCTATACCCTCTGTCCTCTACCTGTACCATCTATACCCTCTTTCATCTACCTGTACCATCTATACCCTCTGTCCTCTACCTGTACCATCTATACCCTCTGTCCTCTACCTGTACCATCTATACCCAATGTCCTCTACCTGTACCATCTATACCCTCTGTCCTCTACCTGTACCATCTATACCCTCTGTCCTCTACCTGTACCATCTATACCCTCTGTCCTCTACCTGTACCATCTATACCCTCTGCCCTCTACCTGTACCATCTATACCCTCTACCCTCTACCTGTACCATCTATACCCTCTGTTCTCTACCTGTACCATCTATACCCTCTGTCCTCTACCTGTACCATCTATACCCTCTGTCCTCTACCTGTACCATCTATACCCTCTGTCCTCTACCTGTACCATCTATACCCTCTGTCCTCTACCTGTACCATCTATACCTTCTGTCCTCTACCTATACCAGCTATACTGTACAATGAATGTACAAATCATTAAGAACACCTGCTCTTTCCATGACTTAAACTGACCAGGTGAATCCAGGTGAAAGCTATCGGTGTCAATTGTTAAATCCACTTTAATCAGTGTAGATGAAGGGGAGGAGACAGGTGAAAGAAGGATTTTTAGGCCTTGAGACAACTGAGACATAGATTGTGTATGTGAGCCATTCAGAGGGTGAATGGGCAAGACAAAAGATTTAAGTGCTTTTGAACGGGGGTATGGTAGTAGGTGACAGGTGCACTGGTTTGTGTCAAGAACTACGACACTGCTGGGGTTTTTCCACGCTCAACAGTGTCCCGCGTGTATCAAGAATGGTCCTCCACCCAAAGGACATCCAGCCAACTTGACACAGCTGTGGGAAGCATTGGAGTCAACATGGGCCAGCATCCCTGTGTACAACGCTTTCGACACCTTTTAGAGTCCACGCCCCGACAATAATTGAGGCTGTTCTGAGGAAAAGTGTCCTTAATGTTTTGTCCTTAATGTTTGTGTGTATATATATATATAGTATACGCCATCACCCAAGAACAGTATTCAACAGTCACAACTCACTTGGTGGGTCTCAGTCCTCCCGCCTGCATGTGGCTCTGGACCGACTGCCACCTCCCGGCCTTGGCCCCCGAAATCACCATGCTGGTACCGCCAGATATCATCTTCATACTGTCGCTGCAACAGGGATCCGTTGGACCCTCCCCGTCCCCTCTCCCCCCCAACGCTACCGATGCCCCTGTCTGCCCCCCTGGCACTTCCCCACTAGGGAGGAGGAGAAAAGGGGTAAGGGAGACAACACAGCAGAGACAGAGAGAGAGAGACAGGAAGAGGTGGAAAAAGACAGGAACAAGAAGAAGAAGAGAAGAAGAAGAAGAGGACAAGGAGAGATAGAGAGATCAAACAATAACATTGTAAAGGAAGCAAAGCTGATTAGGTAGGGAGGTGTGTTAAAGGGGAAGGCATAAGTTATCCAGGTCACAGGAGAGCAGAGACAAGAGACAGAGGTAGGTAGATCAGGTAGATCAGGTGGAGACAGAAGAGACAGAGGAGACAGAGGCAGGTAGATCAGGTAGATCAGGTAGATTTGGGGGAGACAGAAGAGGCGGAGGCAGGTAGATCAGGTAGATCAGGTGGAGACAGAAGAGACGGAGGCAGGTAGATCAGGTAGATCAGGTAGATCAGGTAGATTTGGGGGAGACAGAAGAGACTGAGGCAGGTAGATCAGGTAGATCAGGTAGATCAGGTGGAGACAGAAGAGACGGAGGCAGGTAGATCAGGTAGATCAGGTAGATTAGGGGGAGACAGAAGAGACGGAAGAGACAGAAGAGACAGAGGCAGGTAGATCAAGTAGATCAGGTAGATTTGGGAGAGACAGAAGAGACGGAAGAGACAGAAGAGACAGAGGCAGGTAGATCAGGTAGATCAGGTAGATTAGGGGGAGACAGAAGAGACGGAGGCAGGTAGATCAGGTAGATCAGGTGGAGACAGAAGAGACAGAGGCAGGTAGATCAGGTGGATCAGGTAGAGACAAAGGCAGGTAGATCAGGCAGATCAGGTAGAGACAGAAGAGACGGAGCCAGGTAGATCAGGTAGATCAGGTAGAGACAGAAGAGACGGAGCCAGGTAGATCAGGCAGATCAGGTAGAGACAAAGGCAGGTAGATCAGGCAGATCAGGTAGAGACAGAAGAGACAGAGCCAGGTAGATCAGGTAGATGGAGGGAGGTCTGTCGTCCTGTCAGTAGGGGGGAGGAGAGGAGGAGGGGGATTCACTGGGGAAGCCTGCAAAGGAGTAAGGACCAAGGGTAAAGAAATACTGTCTCTACCTCGCTCTCCACCGTGGTGCATGAATGGTGGAGAAAACTGAAGAGGGGGGGGAGAAACCAGGCAGCCAGGAGTCAGTCTCCCCAGCTCAGCTTCCACGACCCCCTATATCTGTGTTATTGTGTAGAGGTTGTTTGGTTAACTCTCATTCCATGGCCACGTTGGCCTTGAGATGTGCTATTACACACAACAGCACAATTCAGTGGAGGCCCACCGTCTCTCACCAGAGATCGATTTCTACGGTATTGTACGTGAAACATTCAGCAGCATCGCTAAGGTTACAGAACAGCGGTATTAGAACTGTTTCAACAGCAGTGGGGAACATAATAGCGAATAAGAAATCTACTTTCCTCCTAAGTTCTAGAGGTGTTTAAAAGCCACTGACGCAATCAATCTAGTTCTAGAGAATGCTTAAAAGCCACTGACACATCAATCTAGTTCTAGAGGTGTTTAAAAGCCACTGACGCAATCAATCTAGTTCTAGAGAATGCTTAAAAGCCACTGACACATCAATCTAGTTCTAGAGGTGTTTAATAAAAGCCACTGACGCTTCAATCAAAGTTCTAGAGGTGTTTAAAAGCCACTGACGCAATCAATCAAAGTTCTAGAGGTGTTTAAAAGCCACTGACGCAATCAATCAAAGTTCTAGAGGTGTTTAAAAGCCACTGACACAATCAATCTAAGTTCTAGATAATGTTTAACTGCACATAAATGAAACCATGCTGTGTTCAGCTTTACTGACAATTTCATCACCATAGGTATCCACAATGGACTTTGTTAGCATGTGCCAGTTTTATACTAGTTGAAGTGTTTGAAGATGACATTAAAATGTTGCGGAGAGTAGGCTATGCAAATTAAGGGTTCCAACAGAGCATGACACTATTCCTGGGGAGCAAAACAGAGGATGTGAGTCAAGCTGTCATGCCTGTATCCTGCCCAATTCTAAACACATCTGCTTTTAGGGATCAAAGGGATACCTCCCAGTGACCTTGGTCAAACGTAGTGCACTTGATAGGAAATAGGGAGCCCCTAGTGTGTCTCTGATGACAACAGGGCTGATGGGGAATAAAGGACAGTACTGCCCTCTTGTGACACTAGTATGATTCATTATTATACAGAGAGTATGATTCATTATTATACTGATTCATTATTATACTGATGCATTATTATACAGAGAGTATGATTCATTAGTATACTGATTCATTATTATACTGATTCATTATTATACTGATTCATTATTATACTTATTCATTATTATACAGAGAGCATGATTCATTATTATACTGATTCATTATTATACTGATTCAATATTATTCAGCGAGTATGATTCATTATTATACTGATTCATTATTATACAGAGAGTATGATACATTAATATACAGAGAGTATGATTCATTATTATACTGATGCATTCTTATACAGAGAGTATGATTCATTACTATACTGATTCATTATTATTCTGATTCACTATTATACTGATTCATTATTATACAGAGAGTATGATTCATTAGTATACTGATTCATTATTATACAGAGAGTATGATTCATTATTATACTGATGCATTCTTATACAGAGAGTATGATTCATTACTATACTGATTCATTATTATTCTGATTCACTATTATACTGATTCATTATTATAGAGAGAGTATGAATCATTATTATACTTATTCATTATTATACAGAGAAGGAACACATATAATATAAGAAGCTAGAGTATGGTATGCACCTATGTGTCCTGTGGCTCAGTGAGGTTGTGGGTTCAAGTCCAGTCAGGACCACATCCATACTAAATACGTACTAAATACGTATGCCATATGTCCACCAGTATATTTCATTATTATGCACTGACAGGGAACAATGGATCATACATGTAAAGAATTGCACACACCCTTGTGCTGGCGCTATAGGCAATGCTGAGGTTGTTGGGTTCAAGTCCACTTGTGATCACACGTACAGTACACACATATTACAAATGCAGTCACTGTGCTGTAGGTGTTGTGTCACCAGTAGGACTCATCATTATGCACACAAGGGAACCCGGCTAATACATGAACTGCATACAGCATTTTGTCTTGCCTTTGAAGAGTCCATGTGGCTCAGTTGAGCAAGATCCCAAGGGTTGTGGGTTCAATTCCCAAAGGGATCACGTGCAAATTACCAAATATGTACAGTACCAGTCAAAAGTTTGGACACACCTACTCATTCAAGGGATTTTCTTTATTCTTTGCTATTTTTCGACATTGTAGAATAATAGTGAAGACATCAAAACTATGGATTGACACATATGGAATAATGTAGTAATCGAAAAAGTGTTAAACAAATCAAAATACATTTCATATTTTAGATTCTTCAAAGTAGCCAACCTTTGCCTTGATGGCAGCACCTGGAATTTTTTTCCAACAGTCTTGAAGGAGTTCCCACATATGCTGAGCACTTGTTGGATGATTTTCCTTCATTCCGCGGCCCAACTCATCCCAAACCATCTCAAATGGATTGAGGTCGGGTGATTGTGGAGGCCAGGTTATCTGATACAGCACTCCATCACACTCATTCTTGGTCAAATAGCCCTTACACAGCCTGGAGGGGTGTTGGGTCATTGTCCTGTTGAAAAACAAATGATAGTCCTGCTAAGCGCAAACCAGATGGGATGGCGTGTCGCTGCAGAAAGCTGTGGTAGCCATGCTGGTTAAGTGCGCATTGAATTCTAAATAAATCACAGACAGTGTCACCAGCAAAGCACCCACACCATCACACCTCCTCCTCCATGCTTCACAGTGGGAACCACACATGTGGAGATCATCTGTTCACCTACTCTGCGTCTCACAAGACACGGTGGTTGGAACTAAAAATCTAAAATTTGGACTCATCAGACCAAAGGACAGATTTCCACCGGTCTAATGTCCATTGCTCGTGTTTCTTGCCCCAAGAAAGTCTCTTCTTATTGGTGTTCTTTAGCAGTGGTTTCTTTGCAGCAATTCGACCACGAAGGCCTGATTCACACAGTCTCCTCTGAACAGTTGATGTTGAGATGTGTCTGTTACTTGAACTCTGTGAAGCATTTATTTGGGCTGCAATTTCTGAGGCTGGTAACTCTAATGACCGTACCCTCTGCAGCAGAGGTAACTCTGGGTCTTCCTTTCCTGTGGCGGTCCTCATGAGAGCCAGTTTCATCAAAGCGCTTGATGGTTTTTGCGACTGCACTTGAAGAAACTTTCAAAGTTCTTGAAATTTTCCGTATTGACTGACCATGTCTTAAAGTAATGCGGGACTGTCATTTCTCTTAGCTTATTTGAGCTGTTCTTGCCATAAAATGGACTTGATTTTTTTTCCAAATAGGGCTATCTTCTGTATACCACCCCTACCTTGTCACCACACAACTGATTGGCTCAAAAAGCAATAAGAAGGAAAGAAATTGCACAAATTAACTTTTAACAAGGCACACCTGTTAATTGAAATGCATTCCAGGTGCATTCATGAAGGTTGAGAGAGTGCCAAGAGTCATCAAGGCCAAGGGTGGCTACTTTGAAGAATCTCAAATACAAAATATATTTGATTTGTTTAAAACTTATTTGGGTCACTACGTGATTCCATATGTGTTATTTCATAGTTTTGACGTCTTCACTGTTATTCTAAAATGTAGAAAATAATACAAATAAAGAAAAACCCTTGACTTTTGACCATGCACTCACTGTACTGTAAATCACTGTACTGTAAATCACTGTCTGTACTGTAAATCACTGTCTGTACTGTAAATCACTGTACTGTAAATCACTGTACTGTAAATTACTGTCTGTACTGTAAATCACTGTACTGTAAATCACTATACTGTAAATCACTGTACTGTAAATCACTGTCTGTACTGTAAATCACTGTACTGTAAATCACTGTACTGTAAATTACTGTCTGTACTGTAAATCACTGTAGTGTAAATTACTGTCTGTACTGTAAATCACTGTACTGTAAATCACTGTCTGTACTGTAAATCACTGTACTGTAAATCAATGTACTGTAAATCACTGTACTGTAAATCAATGTACTGTGAGTCGCTCTGGATTAGAGTGTCGACTAATATAATAACGACTAGATGACCAACAAGGCAACGCACAAGGGGTTATAGATGTGGTAGTTTGTAGCATTGAGGTGAATTAGAGGTGATATATGTGGTAGTTTGTAGTATTGAGGTGAATTAGAGGTGATATATGTGGTAGTTTGTAGTATTGAGGTGAATTAGAGGTGATATATGTGGTAGTTTGTAGTATTGAGGTGAATTAGAGGTGATATATGTGGTAGTTTGTAGTATTGAGGTGAATTAGAGGTGATATATGTGGTAGTTTGTAGTATTGAGGTGAATTAGAAGTGATATATGTGGTAGTTTGTAGTATTGAGGTGAATTAGAGGTGATATATGTGGTAGTTTGTAGTATTGAGGTGAATTAGAGGTGATATATGTGGTAGTTTGTAGTATTGAGGTGAATTAGAGGTTATAGATGTGGTAGTTTGTAGTATTGAGGTGAATTAAAGGTAATATATGTGGTAGTTTGTAGCATTGAGGTGAATTAAAATCAAATCAAATCAAATTTTATTTGTCACATACACATGGTTAGCAGATGTTAATGCGATTGTAGCGAAATGCTTGTGCTTCTAGTTCCGACCATGCAGTAGTATCTAACAAGTAATCTAACAAATTCACAACAACTACCTTATTAACACAAGAGTAAAGGAATGAATACGAGTATGTACATATAAATATATGGATGAGCGATGGCTGACCGGCATAGGCAAGATGCAGTAGATGGTATGGAGTACAGTATATACACATATATATATGAGATGAGTAATGTATGATATGTAAACATTATATAAATGGCATTGTTTAAAGTGGCTAGTGATACATTATTTCATCCAATTATAATTATTAAAGTGGCTAGAGATTTGGGTCGATGGCCGAACGGCATTGGCAAGATTCAGTAGATGGTTTAGAGTACAGTGTATACATTTGATATGAGTATGTCGGATAGAAGTTATAGATGCGGTAGTTTGTAGCATTGAGGTGAATTAGAGCTAATAGATGTGGTAGTTTGTAGCATTGAGGTGAATTGGTTGCGCATCCCATTCACCTAAAGTGCATATCTCATAATAGGGAATACGTTTTTTTCAGACACACTAATGTTAGTTTCTAACCAAAGTGTGCTGCATAACAAAGTAAAGAATACCGTAAAATGTATGTTTATGTGCTTCAATCACTGAACCCAACTGGTGCCGGATAGAGACAGGCTTCTATCTGAGCCAGAGGTCTATTACCAACAGCAATGCGCAGCCTGACTGAAAACACAATGCGCTCCGGGTAATTTGTCACCTCAGCCTGCAGAAGCAGCGAATTCAGAAGACCGACTGTCACTCACAGAGTGGTGTAGATCTCCTTTGCTTTCACCCGGATTATCTTGCGGGACACCCGGAGTCACATTTTTTATCACTGCTAGTTTCTACATTTAAAAGGCACTCTCACATTGGAGCTATCTTTGTTGCAGGTGCATTGTTAACAGTTGAATAAGATAAGAAAAAAGAGGAAACCTGCACACTGATCTGGCTAGTATCACTGCTCTTGATAGTATCACTGCTCTTGATAGTATCACTGCTCTTGATAATATCACTGCTCTTACTAGTATCACTGCTCTTGATAGTATCACTGCTCTTGATAGTGTCACTGCTCTTGATAGTATCACTGCTCTGGCTTGTATCACTGCTCTTGATAGTATCACTGCTCTTGATAGTATCACTGCTCTTGATAGTATCACTGCTCTGGCTTGTATCACTGCTCTGGCTTGTATCACTGCTCTTGATAGTATCACTGCTCTGGCTTGTATCACTGCTCTTGATAGTATCACTGCTCTTGATAGTATCACTGCTCTTACTAATATCACTGCTCTTGATAGTATCACTGCTCTTGATAGTATCACTGCTCTGGCTTGTATCACTGCTCTTGATAGAATCACCGCTCTTGATAGTGTCACCGATCTTACTAGTATCACTGCTCTTAAAAGTATCACTGCCCTTACTAATATCACTGCTCTTGATAGTATCACTGCTCTTGATAGTATCACTGCTCTGGCTTGTATCACTGCTCTTGATAGTATCACTGCTCTTGATAGTATCACTGCTCTTACTAATATCACTGCTCTTGATAGTATCACTGCTCTTGATAGTATCACTGCTCTGGCTTGTATCACTGCTCTTGATAGAATCACCGCTCTTGATAGTGTCACTGCTCTTACTAGTATACCTGCTCTGGCTTGTATCACTGCTCTTGATAGCATCAATGCTCTTGATAGTATCACTGCTCTTACTAGTATCACTGCTCTTGATAGTATCATTGCTCTTGATAGTATCACTGCTCTTGATAGTATCACTGCTCTGGCTTGTATCACTGCTCTTGATAGAATCACCGCTCTTGATAGTGTCACTGCTCTTACTAGTATACCTGCTCTGGCTTGTATCACTGCTCTTGATAGCATCAATGCTCTTGATAGTATCACTGCTCTTACTAGTATCACTGCTCTTGATAGTATCATTGCTCTTGATAGTATCACTGCTCTTGATAGTATTACTGCTCTTGATAGTATCACTGCTCATACTAATATCACTGCTCTAGATAGTATCACCGCTCTTGATAGTATCACTGCTCTGGCTTGTATCACTGCTCTTGATAGTATCACTGCTCTTGATAGTGTCACTGCTCTTACTAGTAGCACTGCTCTGGCTTGTATCACTACTCTTGATAGTATCACTGCTCTTGATAGTGTCACTGCTCTTACTAGTAGCACTGCTCTGGCTTGTATCACTGCTCTTAATAGTATCACTGCTCTTGATAGTATCACTGCTCTTGATAGTATCACTGCTCTTGATAGTGTCACTGCTCTTGATAGTATCACTGCTCTTGATAGTGTCACTGCTCTTGATAGTATCACTGCTCTTGACAGTATCACTGCTCTTACTAGTATCACTGCTCTTGATAGTATCACTGCTCTGGCTTGTAATCACTGCTCTTGATAGAATCACCGCTCTTGATAGTGTCACTGCTCTTACTAGTAGCACTGCTCTGGCTTGTATCACTGCTCTTGATAGCATCAATGCTCTTGATAGTATCACTGCTCTTACTAGTATCACTGCTTTTAATAGTATCATTGCTCTTGATAGTATCACTGCTCTTGATAGTATTACTGCTCTTGATAGTATCACTGCTCTTACTAATATCACTGCTCTTGATAGTATCACTGCTCTTACTAATATCACTGCTCTTGATAGTATCACTGCTCTTGATAGTATCACTGCTCTTACTAATATCACTGCTCTTACTAGTATCACTGCTCTTGATAGTATCACTGCTCTTGATAGTATCACTGCTCTTGATAGTATCACTGCTCTTAGTATCACTGATCTTGATAGTATCACTGCTCTTGATAGTATCACTGCTCTTACTAATATCACTGCTCTTGATAGTATCACTGCTCTTACTAATATCACTGCTCTTACTAGTATAACTGCTCTTACTAGTATCACTGCTCTTACTAATATCACTGCTCTTGATAGTATCACTGCTCTTGATAGTATCACTGCTCTTGATAGTGTCACTGCTCTTGATAGTATCACTGCTCTTGACAGTATCACTGCTCTTACTAGTATCACTGCTCTTGATAGTGTCACTGCTCTTACTAATATCACTGCTCTTACTAATATCACTGCTCTTGATAGTATCACTGCTCTTACTAGTATCACTGCTCTTGTTAATATCACAGCTATTACCAATATCACTGCTCTTGATAGTATCACTGCTATTGATAGTTTCACTGCTCTTTATATTATCACTGCTCTTGATAGTATAACTGCTCTTACTAGTATCACTGCTCTGGCTTGTATCACTGCTCTTGATAGTATCACTGCTCTTGATAGTATCACTGCTCTTGATAGTATCACTGCTCTGGCTTGTATCACTGCTCTTGATAGTATCACTGCTCTGGCTTGTATCACTGCTCTTGATAGAATCACCGCTCTTCATAGTGTCACTGATCTTACTAGTATCACTGCTCTTAATAGTATCACTGCTCTTACTAATATCACTGCTCTTGATAGTATCACTGCTCTTGATAGTATCACTGATCTTACTAATATCACTGCTCTTGATAGTATCACTGCTCTTACTAGTATCACTGCTCTTACTAGTATCACTGCTCTTACTAATATCACTGCTCTTGATAGTATCACTGCTCTTGATAGTATCACTGCTCTTGATAGTGTCACTGCTCTTGATAGTATCACTGCTCTTGACAGTATCACTGCTCTTACTAGTATCACTGCTCTTGATAGTGTCACTGCTCTTACTAATATCACTGCTCTTACTAATATCACTGCTCTTGATAGTATCACTGCTCTTACTAGTATCACTGTTCTTGTTAATATCACAGCTATTACTAATATCACTGCTCTTGATAGTATCACTGCTATTGACAGTTTCACTGCTCTTTATATTATCACTGCTCTTGATAGTATCACTGCTCTTACTAGTATCATTGCTCTTACTAGTACCACTGCTCTTGATAGTATCACTGCTCTTGATAGTATCACTGCTCTTGATAGTATAACTGCTCTTACTAGTATCACTGCTCTGGCTTGTATCACTGCTCTTGATAGTATCACTGCTCTTGATAGTATCACTGCTCTGGCTTTTATCACTGCTCTTGATAGTATCACTGCTCTGGCTTGTATCACTGCTCTTGATAGAATCACCGCTCTTGATAGTGTCACTGATCTTACTAGTATCACTGCTCTTAATAGTATCACTGCTCTTACTAATATCACTGCTCTTGATAGTATCACTGCTCTTGATAGTATCACTGCTCTTGATAGTATCACTGCTCTGGCTTGTATCACTGCTTTTGATAGAATCACCCCTCTTGATAGTGTCACTGCTCTTACTAGTATCACTGCTCAAGCTTGTATCACTGCTCTTGATAGTATCATTGCTCTTGATAGTATTACTGCTCTTGATAGTATCACTGCTCTTACTAATATCACTGCTCTTGATAGTATCACCGCTCTTGATAGTATCACTGCTCTGGCTTGTATCACTGCTCTTGATAGTATCACTGCTCTTGATAGTGGCACTGCTCTTACTAGTAGCACTGCTCTGGCTTGTATCACTGCTCTTGATAGTATCACTGCTCTTGATAGTGTCACTGCTCTTACTAGTAGCACTGCTCTGGCTTGTATCACTGCTCTTACTAGTATCACTGCTCTTGATAGTATCACTGCTCTTACTAGTATCACTGCTCTGGATAGTATCACTGCTCTTGATAGTATCACTGCTCTTACTAATATCACTGCTCTTACTAGTATCACTGCTCTTACTAGTATCACTGATCTTACTAATATCACTGCTCTTGATAGTATCACTGCTCTGGATAGTATCACTGCTCTTGATAGTGTCACTGCTCTTGATAGTATCACTGCTCTTGACAGTATCACTGCTCTTACTAGTATCACTGCTCTTGATAGTGTCACTGCTCTTACTAATATCACTGCTCTTGATAGTATCACTGCTCTTGATAGTGTCACTGCTCTTACTAATATCACTGCTATTACTAATATCACTGCTCTTGATAGTATCACTGCTATTGATAGTTTCACTGCTCTTTATATTATCACTGCTCTTGATAGTATCACTGCTCTTACTAGTATCATTGCTCTTACTAGTACCACTGCTCTTGATAGTATCCCTGCTCTTGATAGTATCACTGCTCTTGATAGTATAACTGCTCTTACTAGTATCACTGCTCTTACTAGTATCACTGCTCTTGATAGTATCACTGCTCTTGATAGTATCACTGCTCTGGCTAGTATCACTGCTCTTGATAGTATCACTGCTCTTGATAGCTTTACGTATCGGCCTCAAGGCTGTATTTTCTTTTTGGTGGCGCCATGGCAACAATGACAGAATAAGAAAAGTATATTTTTAATGCACATGACATGTGAGAATATCAAAGCTGTATCCATGGTAACCTCGTTAACAATTAATTTAGGCGCACGGTTTATTTTTGAAACAGGCGTTCATTTGGAACAGTTGTTCATTTGAAACAGCCGTTCATTTGAAACAGACGTTCATTTGAAACAGCCGTTCATTTGAAACAGACGTTTGTTTGCTCAAATGTGTGCTGATGCCTGGCTATTATTTGAGACTCAGCGTTTATACTTTTTTTTCGCGGTAATCAAAAGAACATTGATTTGATAGTAGGCGGGCATCGATCAGCTGGATGATTCATATAGAAACTGTGTTGCGTTAAAGACATGCACCTCAAAGCAACGGTACATTTAACAGTTTAGTCCATGTGGGTTACCAACGTTTAAAGCACTTCAGTGTGTTTCGACCACTCACTTCCACATTACTGACTACGCTGACTTGAGTCCTGCTACTGATAAAGTAACCATCACCTATCCTTTGTCCTGAAGTCTGTCCACTTCCCTTCATGGATCTAAACTGACACGGACTCTTTAATCACAGCCAGATGTGATACAGCCTAGATTTGAACCAGGGACTGTAGTGACACCTCTTGCACAGAGATGCAGAGCCTTAGACTGCTGCGCCACTCGGGAACACACACCGATCACAGCGATCCAGTTACTGACGACTGACTACGCTGACTGAGTCCTGCTACTGATAAAGTAACAATCACCTCTTCTTTGTCCTGCCGTCTGTCCACTTCCCTTCGTGGATGTAAACTGACATGACGGGCATATGAAACTCCCTTTAAACCCCACATCAACAGCTGTGTGGTTATTATTGATCCAGGGTCATACTGACGACAGGACAGACGTTTAACTTATCGATTAATGATCAAGCCTAAATAACGTTGCATGTGATCGATTGTATGTTATCACTCATTCAGGCACAACGCAGTTCTATGTCGTAGGCATATGTGTGTATGTGTGTATGTGTTCTTGTGTGTGTGTGTGTGTATGTGTTTTTGTGTGTGTGTGTATGTGTTTTTGTGTGTGTGTGTATGTGTTTTTATGTGTGCATGTGTTTTTGTGTGTGTGTGTGTGTGTGTGTATGTGTATGTGTTTTTGTGTGTGTATGTGTGTATGTGTTTTTGTGTGTGTGTGTGTGTGTGTGTGTATGTTTTTTTAATGTGTGTGTGTATGTGTGTATGTGTTTTTGTGTATGTGTGTGCGTGTGTGCGTGTGTGATACATTAGACCCACAGTCACCATAAGACAGGAAGCTGCAGATCTCAGTGAAACCCAGAGGGAAATCATTTTATATCACACCTCTTATGTCTTTCTCCTCAAGTCACATCACGTTGTCCGTGGCCAAAACAGCACCCTATTCCCTTCATAGTGCACTACTTTTGACCAGAGCTGGCACCCTATTCCCTATATAGTGCACTACTTTTGACCAGAACTGGCACCCTATTCCCTATATAGTGCACTACTTTTGACCAGAGCCCTACAGAGTTGTTCTCAACTATGTCTGTCAGCTTTTGAATTGAATTGCCTCCCTCGTGTCTTTCCCACGACACAGAGGTTGTCAAAGATGATTTGAAAAACAAGACTTTCTCATCTCAAACTGTGACGGTTCTAGATATATAGGAAGTGTTCCATCCACGTATTGTACTGCATGTGGTGAGCGTGTAGTACGACACTCCAGAAAGAGAACAGTGAGGCAGCTTCATGATTTTGACGGCTAATATGCCTCCATTTAAGCTTGAGATTTAAGCTTGAGAATCAAATCAAAGTGTCTTTGTCACGTGCGCCGAATACAACAGGTGTAGACCTTACAGTGAAATGCTGAATACAACAGGTGTAGACCTTACTGTGAAATGCTGAATACAACAGGTGTAGACCTTACTGTGAAATGCTGAATACAACAGGTGTAGACCTTACAGTGAAATGCTGAATACAACAGGTGTAGAACCTTACAGTGAAATGCTGAATACAACAGGTGTAGACCTTACAGTGAAATGCTGAATACAACAGGTGTAGACCTTACAGTGAAATGCTGAATACAACAGGTGTAGACCTTACAGTGAAATGCTGAATACAACAGGTGTAGACCCTTACAGTGAAATGCTGAATACAACAGGTGTAGACCTTGCCGTGAAATGCTGAATACAACAGGTGTAGACCTTGCCGTGAAATGCTTACTTACAGGCTCTAACCAACAGTGCAAACAAAAAGGTATTAGGTGGATTCATGGGGTCGCAACATTCATTTTCAGACAGAACTGAGACCAGAGGAGGCTGGTGTGAGGAGCTATAGGAGGACAGGTTCGTAGCAATGGCTGGAGACCGTATCAAACACATCAAACGTATGGAAACTGCACGTTTAACTCTGTTCCATTTATTCCATTCCAGCCATTACAATGTGCCCATCCACCTACCAGCCTCCACTGGTACTGACAGACAGCAAATCCCTCTATACAGTCTAATGCTACAGAGCCCCCACCTTCTATAGTACAGCCTTTTATACAGTAATATACACTACAACCTTCTATAGTATAGCCTTTTATACAGTAATATACACTACAACCTTCTATAGTACAGCCTTTTATACAGTAATATACACTACAACCTTCTATAGTACAGCCTTTTATACAGTAATATACACTACAACCTTCTATAGTACAGCCTTTTATACAGTAATATACACTACCACCTTCTATAGTACAGCCTTTTATACTGTAATATATACTACCACCGTCCATCTACTACAGAACTAAACCCAGCACCTCCTTAATCCAACTGGTCCCTCATGTCCCCAGGCTATTAACAGATACCAAATACAGTTCTGCTACTGGGCCCTTTGATGGTCAGGTCTATTTAACAGATAGTATGGAGTACAGGGATAGTCCAGTCTCAGGTCTGTTTGAGAGGACCAGTCAGCCAGTCAGTGTGCCAGTCAGTATGCCAGCCAGTCAGCCAGTCAGTATGTCAGCCAGTCAGCCAGTCAGTATGCCAGTCAGTATGCCAGTCAGTATGCCAGCCGGTCAGCCAGTCAGTATGTCAGCCAGCCAGCCTGCCGGTCAGCCAGTCAGTCAGCCAGTCTGCCAGTCAGCCAGCCAGTCAGCCAGTCAGCCAGTCAGTCAGCCAGTCCGTCAGCCAGCCAGTCAGTCAGCCAGTCCGTCAGCCAGTCAGCCAGTCAGCCAGTCAGCCAGTCAGATAGCCAGTCAGTCAGCCAGTCAGTCAGCCAGCCAGTCAGATAGCCAGTCTGTCAGCCAGTCAGCCAGTCAGCCAGTCAGATAGCCAGTCTGTCAGCCTGTCAGCAAGTCAGTCAGTCAGCCAGTCAGATAGCCAGTCAGTCAGCCAGTCAGCCAGTCAGATAGCCAGTCTGTCAGCCAGCCAGTCAGATAGCCAGTCAGTCAGCCAGTCAGATAGCCAGTCCGTCAGCCAGTCAGTCAGTCAGCCAGTCAGCCAGTCAGCCAGTCAGATAGCCAGTCAGTCAGCCAGTCAGCCAGTCAGATAGTCAGTCCGTCAGCCAGTCAGTCAGTCAGCCAGTCAGCCAGTCAGATAGCCAGTCAGTCAGCCAGTCAGATAGCCAGTCTGTCAGTCAGTCAGCCAGTCTGCAGATCCAGACAGAAACCCATTTGTGAGACATCCATGTCTCAGTGCCCAAAGGAGGCTCAAGCTGTGAATGTCCTGGCTTGGGCTCTAGTTGTTGGTGGATGGCCACTACTCAACATACCCTTTTCGAAAATAATTACTTCCTTGTCTTAAAGCTACAGGCTGGAATTTAGGAAGCTCTGTTCAATTGGTAACTTCAATTCTTCATATTTACTGTAGCTATAAGAAAGCATTGGTGAATGAGTTAAGACTCAACACAAAGCACCAAATAAACATACAACATTATGTAAACACTATAATAACACTATATAAACACAATATAAACACTATATAAACATACAACACTATGTAAACACTATACTAACACTATATAAACACAATATAAACACTATATAAACATACAAAACTATATAAACACTATATTCACATACAGCACTATATACAACTATATTAACAGTATACAAACATACAGCACTATGTAAACACTATATAAACACTACATACACACTATATAAACATTATATACACACTATATAAACACTATATACACACTATATAAACACTATATGCACACTATATAAGCATACAGCACTATATAAACACTATTTAAACACAATATACACATACAGCACTATATAAACACTATATAAACACTATATAAACATACAACACTATATAATCACTATATAAACATACAGCACTATATAATCACTATATGAACATACAGCACTACATACAACTATATTAACAGTATACAAACATACAGCACTATATAAACACTATATAAACACTACATACACACTATATAAACACTATATAATCACTATATACACATACAGCACTATATAATCACTATATGAACATACAGCACTATATAATCACTATATGAACATACAGCACTATATAAACACTATATAAACACTATATACACATACAGCACTATATAATCACTATATGAACATACAGCACTATATAATCACTATATGAACATACAGCACTATATAATCACTATATAAACATACATCACTATATAATCACTATATGAACATACATCACTATATAATCACTATATAAACACTATAAAAACACTATATAATCACTATATACACATACAGCACTATATAATCACTATATAAACATACAGCACTATATAATCACTATATAAACATACATCACTATATAATCACTATATAACATACGGCACTATATAATCACTATATAAACATACAGCACTATACAATCACTATATAAACATAAAGCACTATATAATCACTATATAAACATAAAGCACTATATAATCACCATATAAACATACATCACTATATAATCACTATATGAACATACAGCACTATATAATCACTATATAATCACTATATAATCACTATATAAACATACATCACTATATAATCACTATATAAACATACAGCACTATATAATCACTATATAAATCACTATATAAACATACATCACTATATAATCACTATATAAACATACAGCACTATATAATCACTATATAAACATACAGCACTATATAAACACTATATAAACACAATTGAATCACTATATAATCACTATATAAACATAAAGCACTATATAATCACTATATAAACATACGGCACTATATAATCACTATATAAACATACGGCACTATATAATCACTATATAATCACTTTATAAATATACCGCACTATATCAATTCTCTGAGATCTACGGACAGTTCGTTGGACTTCATGTTAAAATTTGAAAACATGTTTTTACTTTGTCATTAGGAGGTATTCTGTGTAGATGGGTGAGGACATAACAAAACATGGAAAAAGTCAAGGGGCATGAATACATTATATACAGTTGAAGTCGGAAGTTCACATACATTTAGGTTGGAGTCATTAAAACTCGTTTTTTCAACCACTCCACAAATTTCTTGTTAACAAACTATATTTTTGGCAAGTCGGTTAGGACATCTACTTTGTGCATGACACAAGTAATTTTTCCAATTATTCTTTACAGACAGATTATTTCACTTATAATTCACTGTGTCACAATTCCAGTGGGTCAGAAGTTTACATACACTAAGTTGACTGTGCCTTTAAACAGCTTGGAAAATTCCAGAGAATTATGTCATGGCTTTAGAAGCTTCTGTTGGGCTGTGGATGTATTTCAGGGCCTACCTTCATACTCAGTGCCTCTTGCTTGACATTATGGGAAAATCAAAAGAAATCATTTTTGGCTAAGGTGTATGTAAACTTCCGACTTCCAACTGTATACAGTTTGAGGTTGGTTTGGTTGGTGTGAAGATCCATAAAAGAAATAACACACTATACTGTACTGTACTATAACACACACAGCCAAACAACAGGTAGAGCCACACCTGAACACCAGAACCACATGATAAACACGTGTAACAGTCAATCCTCCAACACTGAGGGTTAGGATCACTTCACAACCCGCCAACACTGAGGGTTAGGATCACTTCACAACCCGCCAACACTGAGGGTTAGGATCACTTCACAACCCGCCAACACTGAGAGTTAGGATCACTTCACAACCCGCCAACACTGAGGGTTAGGATCACTTCACAACCCGCCAACACTGAGGGTTAGGATCACTTCACTATCCTCCAACACTGAGGGTTAGGATCACTTCACAATCCTCCAACACTGAGGGTTAGGATCACTTCACAACCCGCCAACACTGAGGGTTAGGATCACTTCACTATCCTCCAACACTGAGGGTTAGGATCACTTCACAATCCTCCAACACTGAGGGTTAGGATCACTTCACAACCCGCCAACACTGAGGGTTAGGATCACTTCACAACCCGCCAACACTGAGGGTTAGGATCACTTCCCAATCCTCCAACACTGAGGGTTAGGATCATTTCACAACCCGCCAACACTGAGGGTTAGGATCACTTCACAATCCTCCAACACTGAGGGTTAGGATCACTTCCCAATCCGCCAACACTGAGGGTTAGGATCACTTCACAACCCGCCAACACTGAGGGTTAGGATCACTTCACTATCCTCCAACACTGAGGGTTAGGATCACTTCCCAATCCTCCAACACTGAGGGTTAGGATCACTTCACAACCCGCCAACACTGAGGGTTAGGATCACTTCCCAATCCTCCAACACTGAGGGTTAGGATCACTTCACAACCCGCCAACACTGAGGGTTAGGATCACTTCACAATCCTCCAACACTGAGGGTTAGGATCACTTCACAACCCGCCAACACTGAGGGTTAGGATCACTTCACAACCCGCCAACACTGAGGGCTAGGATCACTTCCCAATCCTCCAACACTGAGGGTTAGGATCACTTCCCAATCCTCCAACACTGAGGGTTAGGATCATTTCACAACCCGCCAACACTGAGGGTTAGGATCATTTCACTATCCTCCAACACTGAGGGTTAGGATCATTTCACTATCCTCCAACACTGAGGGTTAGGATCACTTCACAACCCGCCAACACTGAGGGTTAGGATCACTTCACTATCCTCCAACACTGAGGGTTAGGATCACTTCACAACCCGCCAACACTGAGGGTTAGGATCACTTCACTATCCTCCAACACTGAGGGTTAGGATCACTTCACAATCCTCCAACACTGAGGGTTAGGATCACTTCACAACCCGCCAACACTGAGGGTTAGGATCACTTCACAACCCGCCAACACTGAGGGTTAGGATCACTTCCCAATCCTCCAACACTGAGGGTTAGGATCATTTCACAACCCGCCAACACTGAGGGTTAGGATCACTTCACAATCCTCCAACACTGAGGGTTAGGATCACTTCCCAATCCGCCAACACTGAGGGTTAGGATCACTTCACAACCCGCCAACACTGAGGGTTAGGATCACTTCACTATCCTCCAACACTGAGGGTTAGGATCACTTCCCAATCCTCCAACACTGAGGGTTAGGATCACTTCACAACCCGCCAACACTGAGGGTTAGGATCACTTCCCAATCCTCCAACACTGAGGGTTAGGATCACTTCACAACCCGCCAACACTGAGGGTTAGGATCACTTCACAATCCTCCAACACTGAGGGTTAGGATCACTTCACAACCCGCCAACACTGAGGGTTAGGATCACTTCACAACCCGCCAACACTGAGGGCTAGGATCACTTCCCAATCCTCCAACACTGAGGGTTAGGATCACTTCCCAATCCTCCAACACTGAGGGTTAGGATCATTTCACAACCCGCCAACACTGAGGGTTAGGATCATTTCACTATCCTCCAACACTGAGGGTTAGGATCATTTCACTATCCTCCAACACTGAGGGTTAGGATCACTTCACAACCCGCCAACACTGAGGGTTAGGATCACTTCACTATCCTCCAACACTGAGGGTTAGGATCACTTTACTTCGAGACCTGGGTTCAAGTACTGAAATACTTCCAGGACTCCAGGCAAATGCTTAAAGTGTTAACACACAATTTCAAATAGTATCTGAACCCAGCTCTGGTCACATTACACAGGGAGAGGACGGAGAGAGCGAGGGAGGAACAGAGATGTTGGAGGTTATTAAGGTGTGTACAGCAAAGGTGTTATTTTGGAAACAGGGGAAAAGACGAGAGAGAGAGAGAGAGAGAGAGAGAGAGAGAGAGAGAGAGAGAGAGAGAGAGAGAGAGAGAGAGAGAGAGAGATAGATGAGTTTTGTCCGTCTCAATGGAGTGGTGATAGGTTAGAGAGGTTATAGGGGGAGGAGTTACGCCCCATAAGAGAGGGGTGATAGGTTAGCGAGGTGGGAGATAAGTGATGGGATAGATATGTTAAAGGGGGAGGAGTTACACCCCATGGGATAGAGGTGATAGGTTAGATGTGTTAAAGGGGGAGGAGTTACGCCTCATAGGAGAAAGGTGATAGGTTAGATAATTTAAAGGGGGAGAGGTGGAAGGGGGAGGACAGACCGAACAAGGTAGAATTATGTCAGTTATATATGTATGCACAATGTGTGTCTGTGGTTTATGTCAGTTAAATATATGCACAATGTGTGTCTGGTTATTATATGTCAGTTACAAGTCCTTATAGGAAATGAAAGGAAAGGAAAGGAAAGGAAAGGAAAGGAAAGGAAAGGAAAGGAAAAGAAAGGAAAGGAAAGGAAAAGAAAGGAAAGGAAAGGAAAAGAAAGGAAAGGAAAAGAAAGGAAAGAAAGGAAAGGAAAAGAAAGGAAAGGAAAGGAAAGGAAAGGAAAGGAAAGGAAAAGAAAGGAAAGGAAAGGAAAGGAAAGGAAAGGAAAGGAAAGAAAGGAAAAGAAAGGAAAGGAAAGGAAAGGAAAGGAAAGGAAAAGAAAGGAAAAGAAAGGAAAGGAAAAGAAAGGAAAGGAAAGGAAAAGAAAGGAAAGGAAAGGAAAAGAAAGGAAAGGAAAGGAAAGGAAAAGAAAGGAAAAGAAAGGAAAGGAAAGGAAAGGAAAGGAAAGAAAGGAAAGGGAAAGGAAAGGAAGAAAGGAAAAGAAAGGAAAGGAAAGGAGAAAGGAAAGGAAAGAGAAAGGAAAAGGGAAAGAAAAGGGAAGTGCAGGCTGAAAGGAAAGAAAGGAAAGGAAAGAAAAGGAAAGAGAAAGGAAAAGGGAAAGGAAAGGAAAAAGAAAAAGAAAGGAAAGGAAAGGAAAGGAAAAAGAAAGGGAAAAGAAAGGAAAGGAAAGAAAGGAAAGGAAAAGAAAGGAAAGCTGGAAAAGAAAGAAAGGAAAGGAAAGGGAAAGGAAAGGAGTTGAAAAGAAAGGAAGCTGCTGAGGAAAGGAAAGGAAGCTGAAAGAGTGCTGGAGCTGAAAGGAAAGAAGGAAAGGAGAAAGCTGAAGGAAAGAAAGGAAAAAGAGAGGCTGAGTGGGAAAGGCTGAAAGAAAGGAAAAGAAAGCTGAGCTGAAAGGGATGCGAGGCTGGGAGGAGGAAGAGTTGAAGAAGTTGAAAAGAAAAGGAGTGAAAAGAGCTTTGAAAGAAAGAGCTGAGAAGGAAAAGAAAGAGCTGAGTGCCAGGCTGAAAGAGCGGCTGAGCTGAAAGAGCTGAGGCCTCCGAAAGAGCTGCGCAAGAGGCGAGCTGGAAAAGAGCAAGAAAGAGCTAGAGGAAAGAAAGGAAAAGAAAGGGAGCTGAGGAAAGGAGGCTGAGAAGAAAAGAAAAGGAAAGGAAAAGAAAGAAAGAAAGGAAAGAAAGGAAAAGAAAGGAAGGGAAAGGAAAGGAAGGAAAAGAAAGGGAGAAAAGAAAGGAAAGAAAAAAGAAAGGAAAAGAAAGAAAGGAAAGGAAAGGAAAGGGAAAGGAAAGGAAAAGAAAGGAAAGGAAAGGAAAGAAAGGAAAGGGAAAGGAAAGGAAAGGAAAGAAAGAAAGGAAAGAAAGGAAAAGAAAGGAAAGGAAAGAGGAAAAAAAGAAAGGAAGAAAGGAAAGGAAAAGAAAGGAAAGGAAAGGAAAGGGAAAAGAAAGGAAAAGAAAGGAAAGGGAAAGGGAAAGGAAAGAGAAAGAAAGGAAAGAAGGAAAAGAAAGGGAAAGGAAAGGAAAAGAAAGTAGAAAGGAAAGGAAAGGAAAAGAAAGGAGAGGAAAGAAAGGAAAAGAAAGGAAAAGAAAGGAAAGGAAGGAAAGGGAAAGGAAAAGGAAAGCAGGAAAAGAAAGGAAAAGAAAGAAAGGAGAGTGGAAAAGCGGCAGAAAGGAGAAAGGGAAAAGAGCTGAAAGGAAAGGAAGAGAAAGAAGAGGAAGAAAGTGGAAAGGAAGAAGAGTTGAAAGGAAAGGAAAGAGAGGGAAAGGGAAAGGAAAAGAGAAAGAGCTGAGGGAGAAAGGAAGAGAGCTGGAAAGGAAGAAAGGCTGAGCTGAAAGAAAGAGAAAGGAAAAGAAAAGGCTGGAGGAAGATGGAAGGCAGGCTGAAAAGAAAAAGAGGCTGAAAGAGAAGAGGGAGGCTGAGGCGGAAAGGGCTGAGGAAGGAGCAGAAAGGAGTGAAGAAAGAGGGAAAAGGAAAAAGAAAGGAAAGGAAAGGAAAAGAAAAGGAAAGGAAAAGAAAGGAAAGGAAAGGAAAGGAAAAGAAAGAAAGGAAAGGAAAAGAAAAGAAAGGAAAAGGAAAGGAAAGGAAAAGAAAGGAAAAGAAAGGAAAGGAAAGGAAAGGAAAGGAAAAGAAAGGAAAAGAAAGGAAAGAGTATGGAAAGGAAAGGAAAGAAAGAAAGGAAAGGAAAGAGGAAGAGGAAAGGAAAGGAAAGGAAAAGAAAGAAAGGAAAAGAGAAAGGAGGAAAGAGAAAGGAAAAGAAAAAGAAAGGAGAGAAAGAGAAAGGAAAGGAAAGGAAAGAGAAAGGGAAAGGAAAGGAAAGGGAAAAGAAGAAGGAAAGGAAAGGAAAGAAAGGAAAGAAAGGAAAAGAAAGGAAAGGAAAGAAAGGAAAAGGAGGAGAAGGAAGAAGGAAAGGAAAGGAGCTGGTGAAAGGAAAGAAAGGAAAGGAAAAGAAAAGGGAAAGGAAAGAGGAAAGAAAAGAACAGGCTGAGGAAAGGAGTTGAAAGGAAGAAAAGGAAAGGAAAAGAGGCTGAAAGATAGGAAAGGAAAGGAGGAAAGAAAGCAGAAAAGAAAGGAAGGCTGGAAGAAAGGAAAGGAGGAAAGGAAAGAAAGGAAAGAAGGAAAGGAGAAAGGAAAGGAGGCTGGAAAGTGAGCTGAAGAGGAGCTGAAAGGAAAGAGGAGAAAGGAAAGGAAGGAAGAAGGCAAAGGAGGCTGAGGAGGAAAGAAAGGAAGAGGGCCAGGAAGGAGGCTGAAAAGAAAGGAAGAGAAAAGGCGAAAGGAAAGGAAGAGGCTGGGAAAGGAGGAAAGAAAGAGGAGGCTGAAAGGTAAAGAGGAAAGCTGAGGGGAAAGGAAGAGGCTGAGAAAGGAGCAGAGCGAGAAGAGGGGAAAGGGAGAGAAAGGAAAGAGAAAGGAAAGGAAAAGAAAGGAAAGGAAAGGAAAAGAAAGGAGAGGAAGGAAAGAGAGAAAGGGAAAGGAAAGGAAAGGAAAGGAAAAGAAAGGAAAGAAAGGAAAGGAAAGAGCTGAAAGGAAAGGAAAGGAAAAGAAAGGAAAGAAGAAAGGGAAAGGAAAGGAAGAAAGGAAAGAAAGGGAAAGGAAAAGAAGAAAGGAAAAAGAAAGGCGGAAAGGAAAAGAAAGGAAAAGAAAGGAAAGGAGGAAGAGGCTGAAAGGAAAGGAAAGGAAAAGAAAAGGAGAAAAGAAAGAGGAAAGGAAGGAAAAGGAAAGGAGAGAGGGAAAGGGAAAGGAAAAGAAAGGGAAAAGGAAAAGAAAGGAAAGGAAAAGAAAGGGAAAGGAAAGGGAAAGAGAAAGGAAAAGAAAGGAAAGGAGGAGAAAGGAAAGGAAGGGAAGAAAGGAAAGGGTGCTGGAAAGGAAAGGAAAGGAAAGAGAGGAAAGAAAGGAGTGCTGAAAGGAAAAGAAAGGAAAGAAAGGGAAAGGAAAGGGAAGAAAGGAAAGGAAAGGAAAAGAAAGAAAGGAAAAGAAGAAGAAAGGAAGGAAAGGGAAAGAGGAAAGAAAAGAAAAGAGCGAAAGGCTGAGCTGAAAGGATAAAGAAAGGAAGGAAAAAGAGGTAAAGGAAAGGAAAAGAGCTGAGCTTTGAAAGCTGAGCGAAAAGCTGCGAAAGGGCCCCTTTAGAAAGGGAAGGAGCTGAGCAAGAAGAGAGTGAAAGAGGAAGAGCGCTTGCAAGAAAGGAGTGCGCTGCAGATGCGCTGAAAGGCTGCGCTGAGGCTGAAAAAGAGAGGAAAGAGCTGAAAGAAAAAAGAAAGAGCGAGCTGAAAGAAAGGAAAAGAAAGTGGAAAGGAAAAGAAAGGAAAGGAAAGCTGAGGAAAGGAAAGGAGCCAAGAGAAGAGAAAAGGAAAGGAAAGGAAAAGAAAGGAAAGGAAAAGAAAGGAAAGAAAGAGAAGGAAAGGAAAAGAAAGGAAAAGGAAAGAAAGGAAAAGAAAAGGAAAAGAAAGGAAAGGAAAGGAAAGGAAAAGAAAGGAAAGAAAAGGAAAGGAAAGGAAAGAAGGAAAGGAAAGAAAGGAAAGGAAAGGGGAAAAGAAAGGAAAGGAAAGGGAAAGGAAAAGAGTTGAAAGGAGAGGAAAGGAAGGAAAAGAAAGGAAAGAGAGCAAAGAAAGGGAAAAGAAGAGAAAAGGAAAGGAGGGAAAAGAAAGGGAAAAGAAAAGGGAAAGGGAGTAGAAAGAGAAAGGAGACAAGAAAGGGAAAGGAGCGTTGGGAAAGGAAAGGAAAGGAAAGAGAAAGAAAGGAAAAGAAAGGAAGGAAAGGAAGGAAAAGAAGCGGAAAAGAGGAAAGAAGGAAAGGAAAGGAAAGGAAAGGAAAAGAGGAAGGAAAAGGAAAGGAAAGGAAGAAGAGCTGGAAAAGAAAGGAAAAGAGAAAGGAAAGGAAAAGAAAAGAAAGGAAAGGAAAGGAAAGGAGAAAGGAAAAGAAAGGAAGGCTGGAAAGCTGAAAGGAAAGGCTGGAAGAGTTGGAATAAGTAGCTGAGGAAGCTGAGGAAAGAGCAGCTGAAGTGCTAGGCTTGAAGAAGGGAAAGGAAAGTGAGCTGAAAGAGGAAAAGGAAAGCTGAAGAGCTTGCTGAGCTGGAAAGAGCTGAAAGCGAGGAAAGAGCTGAGCAAGAGAGGAGCTGAGGCCCACCCCGCTGGTGCTGAAGCCAGGAAAGCCAGGAGCTGAGCCCCCCCTGAAAGAGTTGAGCTGAGGCTGAGGTGAGGAGCGAGAAAGAGGAAAGCTGAGAGAAAGGCTGAAAGAGTGAAGAGAAAGCAAAGGGAGGGAAAGAGGGAGGAAGGTTGAAGAGAAAGAAAGAGCTGAGCTGAGGAAAGGAAAGGAAAAGAAAGGAAAAAAGGAGGAAAAGGAAGGAAGAGGAGGAGAAAAGAGGAAAGGAAAAGAAAGGAAAGGAAAAGAAAGGAGGAAAGGAAAAGAAAGGAAAGGAAAGGAAGGAAAGGAAAGGAAGGAAGAGTTGAAAGGAAAAGAAAAAGAAAGGAAAAGAAAGGAAAGAAAGGAAAGGAGAGGGAGAAAGGAAAGGAAAAGAAAGGGGAAGGAAGGAGAGGGAAAGGAAAAGAAAAGGAAAGAGTTGAAAGGAAGAGAAGGAGGGAAAGGAAAGGAAAGAAAGGAAAGGAAAGAAAGGAAAGGGAAGGAAAGAAAAGGAAAAGAGCTGGAAGGAAAGGAAAGGAAAAGAAAGGAGAAAAGCTGGAAAAGGAAAAGAGGAAAGGAAAAGAAAGAGAAAGGAAAGGAAAAGAAAGGAAGGAAAAGGGAAAGGAAAAGAAAAGAGGAAAAGAAAAGAAAGGAAAGAGGAAAGCGAAGAAGAGCAAAGGAAAGAAGTTGGAAAAGGAGAGAAAGGAAGAGAGAGGGAGGAAGAAAGGGAAAAGAGGAAAGGGAAAGAAAGAAGAAGTGAGAAAGAGCTGAGGAAAGGAAAAGAGGCTGGGAAGAAAGGAGAAAGAGGAAAGCTGGGAGAAGGGAAAGGAAGGGAAGTAAGAGGAGAGGAAAGGAGGAAGAGAAAAGAGCTGAGGAAAGAGCTGAAAAAGGAGGAAAGAGAAAGAAAGAGCTGAAGAGGCTGAGGAGAGCTGAGGCTGAGGAGAAAGAGCTGAAAGAAAGGGGAGAGAAGAACAGGGAAGAGAGAAAGGAAAGAAAGGAAAGGAAAAGAAAGGAAAAGGAAAGGAAAGGAAAAGGAAAGGAAAGGAAAGGAAAGAAAGAAAGGAAAGGGAAAAGGAAAGGAAAGGAAAGGAAAGGAAGGAAAGGGAAAAGAAAGGAAAAGAAAGGAAAGGAAAGGAAAAGAAAGGAAAGGAAAGGAAAAGAAAGGAAAAGAAAGGAAAGGAAAGGAAAAGAAAAGAAAGGAAAGGAAAGGGAAAGGAAAAGAAAGGAAAGGAAAAGAAAGGGAGAAAGGAAAGGAAAGGAAAAGAAAGGGAAAGGAAAGGAAAGGAAAGGAAAAGAAAGGAAAGGAAAGAGTAGGGAGTTGGAAAGGGAAAAGAAAGGAAAGGAAAGGAAAGAAGAAAGAAAGGAAAGGAAAAGAGCGGTGCTGGTGCTGGAAAGAGGAAAAGAAAGGAAAGGGAGAGGAGAGAAA
>CM059791.1:4233411-4283411 GCA_030435695.1 Brachymystax lenok tsinlingensis | reverse complement strand
TGAACCCATCACAACATGAGGGTATTAAGGCTGGTTATAGAAGAGACGTCCTGAACCCATCACAACATGAGGGTATTAAGGCTGGTTATAGAAGAGACGTCCCGAACCCATCACAACATGAGGGTATTAAGGCTGGTTATAGAAGAGACGTCCCGAACCGATCACAACATGAGGGTATTAAGGCTGGTTATAGAAGAGACGTCCTGAACCCATCACAACATGAGGGTATTAAGGCTGGTTATAGAAGAGACGTCCCGAACCCATCACAACATGAGAGTATTAAGGCTGGTTATAGAAGAGACGGTCCCGAACCCATCACAACATGAGAGTATTAAGGCTGGTTATAGAAGAGACGTCCTCATGAAAACCCAGTGTTGAGAAATGCAACGTTTTAGTAATGATGTCCATTGTTATTATTAATCTATACTATAGTTCGATTGACAGCAGCGATAGTTATTAATCTATACAATAGTTTGATTGAGAGCAGCGATAGCGATTAATATAGTTTGCCTGCACGCAGGAAAGCAGTATTAAAGGCCTAGTTCAGTCAAAAATTAGATTTTCTTATGTTTTATATTTCCACACTATGAGGTTGGAATAATACTGTGAAATGGTGAAAATGATGATAATTCCCTTTTAGTGTAACAGCTGTTTGAAAAGATCACCTGACATTTCAGCCTGTTCTGGAGGGATGGAGTCCCTAAATTAGTTAATAGACCAATAGGAAAGAGAGTTCCAAACCTCTCTGCCAATAACAGCTAGTTTCCAGTTTTCCCCTCCCCATTCAGACCCACCCCCAGACAGTCCTAGCAACGTTCCTGCTTGAGAAATAGCTCTTTGCTAAGAAGGTATTTTAATAATTTTAATAAAAAAACAGTATGGTACTTAATGGTACTTAATTGTTACCCTGAAATGATTTGATATTGAGATAAATAAACGGCTGCATTGGACGTTTTAAAAAACACAAAATGAAAAGGCTACTTATAAATCTATAATTACCATAGTAATCATAGACGTCACGTAAGAATCTTGTGTCATTGTAGTCAAAGTGACCTGTAGTCCAGCGCCGTTCTAAGCACCTTAACATTGTAAGAGGCAGATATATTTAAAGAACTAACACAATAACAGTGTCTTGGCTGTAAACGTGCTGTACTTAGGAACTTAGGCCTCCTAAGGATCTCTTATTACGGGGAGATGACAACAGCGTAATGCATTCTCCTCCAACAAAACCTCCTTGGCACAGTCAGGTAAGATAATGAAGCACCAATCTATAGTGATTAAATGATATATTAACATTTCACTCACTGACTCCCACTCTCCCTGGCCTGCCAGACTGAGACATTTAACAGCCTCTTAACTACCTAGTTGGTTTGTCTCTCAGCAACAGATCAACAACAACAACAACAACTCAAATGACTGTAAACAAACAATGTTGGTGTCCAGGTTCCCTGCAATCAAATAGGGTTTACATACTCTCCCGTAATGCACTACTACTTTGAACTGTCACCCCTCAAACAGTTTTGTTAAACCATCGTATTCTCCATAACTCACATCCCCTGGTTTTGGACTTTAAGCTGAACAGCTCAGCACCAGTTACCAGTTACCAATACCAGTACCAATACAAGTTCCCAGTTCCCAGTACCAATACCAGTACCAATTACCAGTACCAATACCAATACCAATACCAATACCAGTTACCAGTTACCAGTTACCAGTACCAGTTACCAGTTACCAGTACCAATACCAGTTACCAGTTACCAGTACCAGTTACCAGTCACCAGTACCAGTTACCAGTTACCAGTTACCAGTACCAATACCAATACCAATACCATTACCAGTTTCCAGTTACCAGTACCAATACCAATACCAATACCAATACCAATACCAATACCATTACCAGTTACCAATACAAGTTACCAGTACCAATACCAATACCAGTTACCAATACCAATACCAATACCAGTACCAATACCAATGCCAGTACCAATACCAATACCATTACCAGTTACCAGTACCAATACAAGTTACCAGTACCAATACCAATACCAGTTACCAATACCAATACCAATACCAATACCAGTACCAATACCAGTACCAATACCAATACCAGTTACCAATACCAGTTACCAATACCAGTTACCAGTACCAATACCAGTTACCAGTACCAATACCAATACCAGTTACCAGTACCAATGCCAGTTACCAGTTACCAGATACCAGTACCAGTTACTAGTACCAATACAAGTTACCAGTACCAATACCAGTTACCAGTTACCAGTACCAATACCAGTTACCAGTACCAGTACCAATACCAGTTACCAGTACCAGTACCAATACCAATACAAGTTACCAGTACCAATACCAGTTACCAGTACCAGTTACCAGTTACCAGTACCAATACCAGTTACCAGTTACCAGTAACCAGTACCAATACCAGTTACCAGTTACCAGTTACCAGTTACCAGTTACCAGTACCAATACCAATACCAGTTACCAGTTACCAGTACTAATACCAATACCAGTTACCAGTTACCAGTACCAATACCAGTTACCAGTTACCAGTACCAATACCAGTTACCAGTTACCAGTTACCAGTACCAGTTACCAGTACCAATACCAATACCAATACCAATACCAGTTACCAGTTACCAGTTACCAGTTACCAGTTACCAGTACTAATACCAATACCAGTTACCAGTTACCAGTACCAATACCAGTTACCAGTTACCAGTTACCAGTTACCAGTTACCAGTTACCAGTACCAATACCAATACCAACACCAATACCAATACCAATACCAGTTACCAGTACCAATACCAATATCCCCAATACCGAACCCAACTGAATGGTAAGGTAGTGCATGCTGTGGTTATTCATTTGCCCCCCCTCCCAGGTGTTCCTATGCAACCTACAGGGAGGGACCTACTTGATGGCTTTTTTCTCTCCACCTCGCCCACGACCCGCCTCTGAAGTACCAGCCGCCTCCACTCCTGGCTTATTCCTCTTCCCCTTGAGACAGAGAGAAGGGAGGAGAGGAGAGAGGAGAGGGAGGGAGGGATAGGGAGGGAGGGAGGGGATAGTGGGAGGGAGGGGATAGAGGAGGGAGGGATAGAGAGGGAGGGAGGGAGGATAGAGAGGGGGAGGGATAGAGAGGGAGGGAGGGATAGAGAGGGAGGGAGAGGGGAGAGGGAGGAGGAGGGGGGGAGGGAGGGAGGAGGGAGAGGGAGGGGAGGGAGGAGGAGGGAGGGAGAGAAAGGGATGAGAGAGAGAAAAGGAAAGGGGACAAGAAAAGAGGAGAGGAAAAAGTGAGGAGAGGTGGAGAGGGGAGAAAACAAGGGAGAGAAGAGGAGGTGGAAGGAAGAGAGAAGGAGGAGAGAGAAGAGGAGGTGGTGAAAGAGGAGAGGAGAGGAGAGGGCGGGAGGGTAGGGGAGGGAGGAGAGAGGGGAGGGATGAGAAAGAGGAGAGGAGAGGGGTGAGGGAGAGGGAGGAGGAGGAGGAGGGGAGGGGAGGGAGGAGGAGAGAGAGAGAGAGGAGAGGAGGAGGTGAGGAGAGGAGGAGGAGGGGAGGGGAGGGAGGAGGAGAGAGAGAGGAGAGGAGGAGGGGTGAGGAGAGGAGGAGGAGGAGGAGGGGAGGGTAGGGGAGGGAGGAGAGAGAGAGGGGAGAGGAGGAGGGGTGAGGAGAGGTGGAGGAGGGAGGGAGGAGGAGGAGAGAGAGAGAGAGGAGGAGGAGGAGGGGAGGGGTGGGAGGAGAGGAGGAGGAGGGGAGGGGAGGAGGGGAGGAGGGGTGAGGGAGAGAGAGAGGTGGAGGAGGGGAGGGGGGAGGGAGGGAGGAGAGAGGTGGAGGAGGGGAGGGGGAGGGGAGGGAGGAGAGAGGAGAGGAGGAGGGGAGAGGGAGGAGGGGTGAGGAGAGGTGGAGGAGGGGAGGGGGAGAGGGAGGAGAGAGGGAGAGAGGGAGGAGAGGGAGGAGGGGTGAGGGAGGAGGGGAGGGAGGAGGGAGGGGAGGGAGGGAGAGAGAGAGAGGAGAGGAGGAGGAGGAGGGGAGGGAGGGGAGGACAGAGAGAGGAGAGGAGAGGAGGGGTGAGGAGGAGAGGTGGAGGAGGGAGGGAGGGGAGGGAGGAGAGGGAGGAGGAGGAGGTGAGGGAGAGGGAGGAGGCTGGGGGAGGAGGGAGGGAGAGGAGAGAGGGTAGGGATGAGAGAGAGAGGAGAGGGAGTGAGGAGAGGGAGAGAAGGAGGGGAGGGGTGAGGAGAGGAGGAGGAGGAGGAGGAGGGATGAAGGAGAGAGAGAGGAGAGGAGGAGGGGTGAGGAGAGGTGGAGGAGGGGGAGGGGAGGAGGGGTGAGGAGAGGTGGAGGAGGAGGGGAGGAGGGGAGGGGAGGGAGGGAGAGGAGGAGGAGGGGGAGGGGAGGAGGGGTGAGGAGAGGTGGAGGAGGGGAGGAGGGGAGGGAGGGAGAGGAGAGAGAGGAGGAGGGGAGAGGAGGAGGGGTGAGGAGAGGTGGAGAGGAGGGGAGGGGAGGGGAGGGAGGAGGAGGAGGGAGAGGAGGAGGGGAGAGGAGGAGGGGTGAGGAGAGGAGGAGGAGGGGAGGGGAGGGAGGAGAGAGAGGAGGAGGGGAGAGACAAAAGGTTAGTGGTTGGCTGACAGGTTTGAGATCTGCTCTCTGTGTTTGTGCTATACTAAGGTTTAACAGCCTATCCTATTATCTCCTGAGGAGACACACACACACACACACACACACACACACACACACACACACACACACACACACACACACACACACAGATGATCATATTATCTCTTTCCACCCAGTCCTTTAGCTGATGGTTCTGTGATTGCTGCTCATCAAAGTCAAATCTAGACTCGTTCTGATCCTCACTGATTATCATTCACACACTCAGCCCTGACATTTACATGGTGATTTTATCATGGCTGTTTAAAGCAACGCGGTCCAATGGGTTCCCGGTGGAGGACTCCAGGTCTCCGTGCCACTCGGCTGTTTAAATCGCTACTGTACGACACACACTAGGGCAATTATCGTATATAACCGTGTAACCGACGGTTATGGATGAATTAAAATTTAAAATAATCGATCACGATTCCATCCTCTACGGTTACCTGGAACGAACAGCTGAACGAAGACGGTTATTCGTGGAGGTTGAGTCCGCCTCTGCGGTAACATGGACTGTTATAACATTGTGCTGAAACTTTGTTGTTCCTTGTTTGAAACAAGCAAAGGTGTTGTAGCAAACTAGTCTTTGGTTGCCTAGGCAACACCCCGCTCCCTGCAGCAGCACCACACGTAGAAATAGAATGACTAGAACAGGCAAAAAAAAACAAAAAACAGTCCCCCCTTCCCTCTCTACCTAACTTTCTCTCAAAGTCCCCTTCTTTTCCCTAGGTCCACCAGTTTGGCTGCTCAGCCTATCATAGCCCTTTCCATTCCCAACCAATCAGAGCACTTGGAAACGTGCATTTGGACACTGCACCCAAAGTATATTGAAGGGAGAAGACGCACGTTTATCCGAGGACTTTTTATTGTGGACATTGCAAGTTGCAGGGGGTTGTTATTGGGGTTTTACACGCTGCGTAATAATAGGTAATTGCCACTCGATAAATTTGCAGCCGTATTTTCTACTGTCGTACTAGTCTGTAATGTACGTGTGTTGCCAATACTGCTCTGCGTGTTGTCTATATAAATAAGTGCTTATTATTGTATTGGCTGCACAGGTGGTTATGCAGAAGTGTATTGTTATTGCTTGTACGCTACCCGCAGCACTTCTCAATGTAGCCATTTACAGTTGCTGATGCACACTGTAATTTACGACTCTGGGACTCCAGGCAGATCAGATAAGATCTTCAGCCCGGCAGATTCAGATGACAGCTTCACCAGAGAGAGAGAGAGAGAGAGGGAGAGAGAGAGAGAGAGAGAGAGAGGGGGAGAGAGAGAGAGAGAGATAGAGAGAGGGGGGGGGAGAGAGAGAGAAAGAGAGAGAGAGAGAGAGAGAGAGAGAGAGAGAGAGAGAGAGAGAGAGAGAGGGAGAGAGAGAGAGAGAGAGAGGGAGAGGGGAGAGAGAGAGGGGGAGAGAGAGAGAGAGGGGAGAGAGAGAGAGAGAGAGAGAGAGAGAGAGAGAGAGAGAGAGAGGGGGGAGAGAGAGAGAGGGGGAGAGAGAGAGAGAGAGCGAGAGAGAGAGGGGGCATAAATCTTTCTGTCGGCTAGCCGAGTAATTGGTTTAATTCTCTCCTGTTCTTTCTTTCTCTCCGGTTTTATCATTTAAGTTCATGTTTATTGCTGCTATAGTTACAGCCCTGTTTATAGTCATGTTATAATAGGGTAATGATATGGTTATTCAGTGAGGGAAAAAAGTATTTGATCCCCTGCTGATTTTGTACGTTTGCCCACTGACAAAGAAATTATCAGTCTATAATTTTAATGGTAGGTTTTATTTGAACAGTGAGAGACAGAATAACAACAAAAAAATCCAGAAAAACGGATGTGAATTTTTTTAATAAATTGATTTGCATTTTAATGAGGGAAATAAGTATTTGACCCCTCTGCAAAACATGACTTAGTACTTGGTGGCAAAACCCTTGTTGGCAATCACAGAGGTCAGATGTTTCTTGTAGTTGGCCACCAGGTTTGCACACATCTCAGAAGGGATTTTGTCCCACTCTTCTTTGCAGATCTTCTCCAAGTCATTAAGGTTTCGAGGCTGACGTTTGACAACTCGAACCTTCAGCTCGCTCCACAGATTTTCTATGGGATTAAGGTCTGGAGACTGGCTAGGCCACTCCAGGACCTTAATGTGCTTCTTCTTGAGCCACTCCTTTGTTGCCTTGGCCGTGTGTTTTGGGTCATTGTCATGCTGGAATACCCATCCACGACCCATTTTCAATGGTTCTCACCCAAGATTTGACGGTACATGGCCCTGTCCATCGTCCCTTTGATGCGGTGAAGTTGTCCTGTCCCCTTAGCAGAAAAACACCCCCAAAGCATAATGTTTCCACCTCCATGTTTGACAGTGGGGATGGTTTCCTTGGGGTCATAGGCAGCATTCCTCCTCCTCCAAACACGGCGAGTTGAGTTGATGCCAAAGTGCTCCATTTTGGTCTCATCTGACCACAACACTTTCACCCAGTTGTCCTCTGAATCATTCAGATGTTCATTGGCAAACGTCAGACGGGCATGTATATGTGCTTTCTTGAGCAGGGGGACCTTGCGGGCGCTGCAGGATTTCAGTCCTTCACGGCGTAGTGTGTTACCAATTGTTTTCTTGGTGACTATGGTCCCAGCTGCTTTGAGATCATTGACGGGCATGTATATGTGCTTTCTTGAGCAGGGGGACCTTGCGGGCGCTGCAGGATTTCAGTCCTTCACGGCGTAGTGTGTTACCAATTGTTTTCTTGGTGACTATGGTCCCAGCTGCTTTGAGATCATTGACAAGATCCTCCCGTGTAGTTCTGGCCTGATTCCTCACCGTTCTCATGATCATTGCAACTCCACGAGGTGAGATCTTGCATAGAGCCCCAGGCCGAGGGAGATTGACATTTCTTTTGTGTTTCTTCCATTTGCGAATAATCGCACCAACTGTTGTCACCTTCTCACCAAGCTGCTTGGCGATGGTCTTGTAGCCCATTCCAGCCTTGTGTAGGTCTACAATCTTGTCCCTGACATCCTTGGAAAGCTCTTTGGTCTTGGCCATGGTGGAGAGTTTGGAATCCGATTGATTGATTGCTTCTGTGGACAGGTGTCTTTTATACAGGTAACAAACTGAGATTAGGAGCACTCCCTTTAAGAGTGTGCTCCTAATCTCAGCTCGTTGCCTGTATAAACGACACCTGGGAGCCAGAAATCTTTCTGATTGAGAGGGGGTCAAATACTTATTTCCCTCATTAAAATGCAATTCCATTTAGACAATTTTTCACATGCGTTTCTCGGGATTTTTTTGTTATTTTCTGTTATTCTGTCTCTCACTGTTCAAATAAACCTACCATTAAAATTATAGACTAATCATTTCTGTGTCAGTGGGCAAATATACAAAATCAGCAGGGGTTCAAATACTTTTTTCCCTCACTGTATATTGCATATTTACAATTCTTTAACTAATACTGTTTACACGTTGTCCATATTCTTGACTTATAGAACCACAACAGGTCAACTGCTATTCCAAGATCCATTATAAATAACCAAAGTGTGTGTGTGTGTGTGTGTGTGTGGTGACGAAGAAAAGGAATGAAACCCGGAAAGAAGAAGCATCCATAGTGTTCTTGCCTGTAGCGAGTCAGCGGTAAGTACACAGCAGGTGAGGGCTCAGATGCCAACCACTCAGGTGAACTCCAGCTAGCCGTGTTTAAATGGTCCTTTGAGCCGGATTCTGACCTGGCTAAAGTGAAGATGTTCCAGTGCCCAGAAGAGGAGTTGGATGCAGACAATTTATCCTGCAATTCCCGAAGCCGTTATGGGCTGTTGTCATCACCCACAACCCACACACAAAAAATCCCAGAAGAAGATGAGCTGAGGCCTGTGCCACCGCCACAGGAGGAGCACCGGTACCACTGCTACTCTCCTGACTGCCACCGCTCAAGGCCCTCCCGGCTGGAGCTATTGTCACCGTCGTGGGAGTGCCACAACTGACGCTACTTCCCGAGACAGCCAGACTGCTCCCCTGAGAGACAGTACTCCAGGCCCCCCCGGCCTCCATTATGTCCCGAGGTGGCCCAGCTATTCACCAGATTGATGTCACTACAGGTCCCCCCCAGCTGGAGCCTACGTCATATCTGCAAGAGTGTCAGCATCACCACTTCCCCCCAGGGTAGCCCGGCTGCTTTCCTGATTGACGACCATCTAGGCCCCCTGAGCCACCGGAGAACCGTGTCCACTTCTGCTCTCCAGAGCGGCCTCACTCCCTTCCAGTTTGATAAAACTCTATAGTGGACAGTCCACCACAAGGTCTGCACCTTCCTCAGCCAGAGCATCGACTAGCCTTAGTTAAGGAGACTCCCTCTCCAGTTGCTACCTTGGCTCCTGTTCTGGTTGCCATTGCAGAGTCGTCCTCTCCTCCCAGTGGGGACCCCATGTTGGTCGAGACAGATGCTCGGGTGCCCGAGGTTCGACTGCCTGCTACCCTGGAAGCCACAAAGACTCCACCTGCTCTCCCCTGGAAGCCCCTGCTCCTAGGATGGAGCTCCTGTCTCAAAGACCCAGATACCTCCAGATCTTCCAGACATTGCCTAAGGGGGCCCTCCAGTACTCTCCTCGGGACCTGCCTTACATCACCTTGGGTGACACACCAGAAGTCCCCCCGATGACCCCTTGACTTAGACGTCCAGTTCCCTTCCACCATGGTAGAGTCATAGTTCCCTTCCTTCCTGGTAAGTTCAGAGTTCCCTTCCTTCCTGGTAGGATCAGAGTTCCCTTCCTTCCTGGTAGGATCAGAGTTCCCTTCCTTCCTGGTAGGTTCAGAGTTCCCTTCCTTCCTGGTAGGTTCAGAGTTCCCTTCCTTCCTGGTAGGATCAGAGTTCCCTTCCTTCCTGGTAGGTTCAGAGTTCCCTTCCTTCCTGGTAGGTTCAGAGTTCCCTTCCTTCCTGGTAGGTTCAGAGTACCCTTCCTTCCTGGTAGGATCAGAGTTCCCTTCCTTCCTGGTAGGTTCAGAGTTCCCTTCCTTCCTGGTAGGTTCAGAGTACCCTTCCTCCACAGTAGGGTCAGAGTACCCTTCCTCCACAGTAGGGTCAGAGTACCCTTCCTCCACAGTAGGGTCAGAGTTCCCTTCCTCCACGGTAGGGTCATAGTTCCCTTCCTTCCTGGTAGGTTCAGAGTACCCTTCCTCCACAGTAGGGTCAGAGTTCCCTTCCTTCCTGGTAGGTTCAGAGTACCCTTCCTCCACAGTAGGGTCAGAGTACCCTTCCTCCACAGTAGGGTCAGAGTACCCTTCCTCCACAGTAGGGTCAGAGTACTCTTCCTCCACGGTAGGGTCATAGTTCCCTTTCTTCCTGGTAGGTTCAGAGTTCCCTTCCTTCCTGGTAGGTTCAGAGTTCCCTTCCTCCACGCTGCCGCTCCCTAAGAAGGTAAACTAAACAAGTTTCGCATCATATCTCTATCATATTTACAGAGGTTATAGTTGATTTTTGGTGGATATCCTGTAAACCACAAATAAAATGTTCACTAAGAGTATTTGTTAAACCTTTGGAGCACAATGTGCGTTAAAAAAAACACGCTGTTTTTCATTCCACCTCTAAAAAATCAATAAAATCTGTATCGGACCCAAAAATCCCATATCGATCGGGCTCTATAGCAAAGATGATTTATTATATAGACAAGGTGTTCAAGCAACAGGCTCTGACAATGAAAATACATGTCCTCAATGATGGAAGACAGGTGGGAGGAGAAGAGATCAGGTGGGACCATTCTAGCCAATGAGAGGGAAGATACGTACGTGAACAAGCATCAGTACATTTTTGTAACAACCTAAACATTACTGTATTTGATAAGCCTCAATAAACACTCTCTCATAGACCTCCGTATAAAAAAGGTCTGCGTATCTCACGGGGGGAAAGATTTTGGGGGCGGAGGTAATCCTCTCGCTTTGCCTCTTCCTCTCTGGTGATAGGTAGTGATATGAAGGCAGATATTGAAAACAGATGCGCGTGTGAAATTGATCCAAGGTCATCTAGCTAGGAGCTATGAGTCAGAACTAGGGTCACGACATTTCGTCAGCCGGTGATCGTCAAGCAAATAGTCGTCGGTCTCACGGGAATTTACCCTTTAACATAAACACATTTAGCCTCTCCTGGCTTCCACACAAGCCACTGGTGCTGACCTTAAATGTCTAATAAATCCATGTAGTATAGCCGACACCTTCACAATAATTCCATTATTTATTTTAGACAGGTCTAAAGGAATATGATATGAAGAAAATGTAGTGTATTTCAGATGAACAGAATAGCATACTCTGAGTTGTCCTTATGTGTAGCATCTGTTTCCAGCTCGCAAACACCTAGATCCCCTGAACGCAGCTCACTCTCCAGACCACTTTCCAGCTCACTCTCCAGACCACTTTCCAGCTCACACTCTCAAACACCTAGATCCCCTGAACGCAGCTCACTCTCCAGACCACTTCCCAGCTCACACTCTCAAACACCTAGATCCCCTGAACGCAGCTCACTCTCCAGACCACTTTCCAGCTCACTCTCCAGACCACTTTCCAGCTCACACTCTCAAACACCTAGATCCCCTGAACGCAGCTCACTCTCCAGACCACTTCCCAGCTCACACTCTCAAACACCTAGATCCCCTGAACGCAGCTCACTCTCCAGACGACTTCCCAGCTCACACTCTCAAACACCTAGATCCCCTGAACGCAGCTCACTCTCCAGACCACTTTCCAGGTCACACTCTCAAACACCTAGATCCCCTGAACGCAGCTCACTCTCCAGACCACTTTCCAGCTCACACTCTCAAACACCTAGATCCCCTGAACACAGCTCACTCTCCAGACCACTTCCCAACTCACACTCGCAAACACCTAGATCCCCTGAACGCAGCTCACTTTCCAGACCACTTTCCAGCTCACACTCGCAAACACCTAGATCCCCTGAACGCAGCTCACTCTCCAGATCCCAATCACCTTGAATTCTGATCACCTGTTCACACACCTGTATGTCATTATCAAACACTATTCAGTTCAGTTCTTTCCACCCCATCATGTGTAGCATCTGTTTCCAGCTCGCAAACACCTAGATCCCCTGAACGCAGCTCACTCTCCAGACCACTTTCCAGCTCACTCTCCAGACCACTTTCCAGCTCACACTCTCAAACACCTAGATCCCCTGAACGCAGCTCACTCTCCAGACCACTTCCCAGCTCACACTCTCAAACACCTAGATCCCCTGAACGCAGCTCACTCTCCAGACCACTTTCCAGCTCACTCTCCAGACCACTTTCCAGCTCACACTCTCAAACACCTAGATCCCTGAACGCAGCTCACTCTCCAGACCACTTCCCAGCTCACACTCTCAAACACCTAGATCCCCTGAACGCAGCTCACTCTCCAGACGACTTCCCAGCTCACACTCTCAAACACCTAGATCCCCTGAACGCAGCTCACTCTCCAGACCACTTTCCAGGTCACACTCTCAAACACCTAGATCCCCTGAACGCAGCTCACTCTCCAGACCACTTTCCAGCTCACACTCTCAAACACCTAGATCCCCTGAACACAGCTCACTCTCCAGACCACTTCCCAACTCACACTCGCAAACACCTAGATCCCCTGAACGCAGCTCACTTTCCAGACCACTTTCCAGCTCACACTCGCAAACACCTAGATCCCCTGAACGCAGCTCACTCTCCAGATCCCAATCACCTTGAATTCTGATCACCTGTTCACACACCTGTATGTCATTATCAAACACTATTCAGTTCAGTTCTTTCCACCCCATCACTGTGAGGTATTGTTTGTTTTGTGACACACATCTTTCAGAGCTCTGGGTTTCCCCGTGACTTACTCCTCCCGTGTATGATAGTTTTTGCCTGCCTCACTATAACGACGCCTTTTTGCCTTTTCCCTGCCTGTACTGCTTTCCTGTTGGACCCCCTGTGTATGACCATCTGCCTGCCCCTGGACCCAGCTACCTGCCTCCTCCTGTGGTCCTTTACAATAAACACCTGCTGCGCCCTGCGCTTGAAACCAGCTCTCTGTCTCCCCTCGTGTTCATTACATTATGGTAATCCCTGATGTGGCTATGACATATGGCTGTGGGCTACACTAGTTTATTTAGCAGACAAGATTTGCTTAAAATTCTGTGGCATTATTTTATATTATTTTATAGTATGAAGAACACAATTGAACACAGCTGAATAAAATAGAAAGGATATCATCCACACATGCGGATATTCTGTGTAGAGCGGTTAATGAAATAGACACTTCTATATGCTTAATTTATTAATGTAACTTTAGTTGTTCTACAAATGTTTGACAATAAGTTTAGATTTTTAATACATTGTAAGGCCGCATGATGATTTGAAAAAAGTTGCTTTAAAGGCATGAGCTCTGCTTTGTTTTTTTGCACAGGGTGTACACACTTCATCAGTCTCTCATTCACAATTTGACAAGCACTTGATAATGCCTTGAATTTCCCGGTGGCATCACCTTTGTGGCCGTAACGCACCCTAAAAGAATACATGCCTTTTGCGGCCAGTGGCCGCTGTTCCCTTCTCCCTGAGTGCTGCGCGCTCTGAAGCACCTCTCTCTCACATGGCTCTCCATCATGTGATCGGGTCTTTCTCACAGGCTACAAGTGAAGACGGACACTTCGGGGACGCAACTGCGCGCATCCTTATCTAATTTTGAGGTGCATATTGAAGATATTGGAAGAACTGTCCATGTTTACTTTTCGTCTGCCAACAAGATGAGTTGGCCTAACGACCAGCAAAAGCACTAGCCTATGTCAATCTGCTATCCCCCATAGTACAAAAGTTGACCTATTCTATTATTGCGTGAGAAATAAATATTCCACACAGTTGTGGGATGCGATAGATCCCAAATTAATACAACCACTAGCATCAAAAAACATTGATGATCAATGAAGCTGATGCAACAGATCAGAATGTTTAGCTTATTTAAATGTGATAAACTATTAGGCTATTTCTTTACGTTATAAGCGCAGCAATGCGCAGACAGCAGTAGGCTATAAGCGTGAATATTCCATTAGCAGGAATACATCATTATCAAAAGTGACCTCAAATGAGATTATGATTGGAATATTATAAAGGTGCAATTTTATGGTGAAAATTCTCTTCCCTAAACTTGAAACTCACGCGCTGCTTAAATGTGCCAGTTAGGCTCTACAACCATTGTAAAGCGGATTAATGTGCTTCAAAAAAAGTTATTTAAAAAGTTATTTGGACACTTAAGCTGTGATACAAACATTATCAAAACATATAGGCCTATGGGCTAGGCTACATGAGGTGTGCGACTATGATTAGAAAAAGTTGCCAAAAAAAAGGAAATTGTTTCTTGCCTTATGCCGGGCGTCAATCACAAATGATAATACATAATTCAGAAGTGACAGGCTAATATTGTCACTCATCAGACTATTCTTGATTTAATCTTGTCTTTACAGATACTAATTAATTGATGTGTGAAATTAGTTTGTTGATTTAGAATGGACCATTATCATGCACGTGTCTGGAAACAGGGACAGCGGGAAAAATACATGTCATCTATGATCTTAAATAGCGAATGGAGGACGCTTTTCCCGTGGTTCATTTTCAGGCCAGCCAGGTAGGCTATACTACTGTTGTAAAGATATGAATATTAGGAAAGTTGAGAAATAAATATATTAGGCCTAGCCTATAGAAAGCTGATGGGAGCCTCCTCTTTTTAATAGAGGCCATCACTCTGTTTTCTCGCAGCAATTGCATAGCCCATAGAAACGTTGCACAACATGAGCTCATGGGCTCTCATGAAGGGTTTGATTAGATTTTCGAATACATTTGCATTGATGTCAGAGTGATTAGAGGGACAATAGAGTGCTGAGTACAAGGCAGTTAGCAAGTCTGGTAGGCTACTAATGACCATCAGCAGCATCAGAGTCTGGAGAAGTCTAATTACCGTGACTAAATGAACCTGAACACATCTTGAATCAACCTATGACTCAATATCTTGAAAATAGCATGGCAAAATGACCATACCGATCTATCTCAAACTACCTCAACAGAACATGTGACTAAAATACAGGTTATTGAGATCAAGGAAGTGCAAATATATTGTGGCTTAAATCTACTGCAGGATCCCCTCAGTTTACTGTCGGAGAGGCTGAGTCATAAGATCAACTAACACAAGTCTCCTTGCAAATTTACAATCCACACCTTAGATGCCAGGAGGCTTGTGGGTCTGTGACCTGTTAATTAAACAGGCAAAGCTAACAATACAATACAATACTTGGCTAAACAACGATATCTGTCCATCTAAGAGAGGGAAAGTGTGTGAGAGAGAGAGAGCGTGGGGAGAGAAGGAGAAAGAGAGAGGGAGAGGAGAGATAGGACAGAGAGAGCATGGGGAGAGAGAAAGAGATTGAGAGAGAGAAGACAGTGAGAGAGAGAGATAGTGCTGAGAGAGAGAGAGAGAGAGAGAGAGAGAGAGAGAGAGAGAGAGAGAGAGAGGGCGTAGGAGAGAGAGAGAGAGAGAGAGAGAGAGAGAGAGAGAGAGAGAGAGAGAGAGAGAGAGAGAGAGAGAGAGAAAGAGAAAGAGAGAGAACATTTGTATATCATTACTACACTGACTATATATACATAATATGACATTTGCAATGTCTTTATTCTTTAGGAACTTTTGTGAGAGTCATGTTTACTGTTCATTTTTTATTGTTATTTCACTTTTGTATATTATCTACTCCACTTGCTTTGGCAATGTTAACATATGTTTCCCATGCCAATAAAGCACCTTGAATTGAATTGAATTGAGGGGACAGAGACAGAGAGAGAGAGAGAGAGAGAGAGAGAGAGAGAGAGAGAGAGAGAGAGAGAGAGAGAGAGAGAGAGAGAAAGAGAGAGCGAGAGAGAGAGAGAGAGAGAGAGAGAGAGAGAGAGAGAAGAGTAGATTGTTTAATCAGGACTAACCTGAAATAGAACAGTCAACAAATGAGTCAACACAGGCCTACAAATCAAACAGTGGGTTAAACAGCTGTATACAAATAGCAGTGTGTCTGTAACAAGAGGACTATAGACGTCTTTCAACTGAACAGCGCTCTCACCAAGCCCTACAAAGTATAGAGGTAAATATTGAACTTTTGAGAGACAAAAGGTCCTGTATTGAGGTTGTTTAGAGGCAGTCTCAGGGGTGTTGGAGTATTGAGGTCGTATAGAGGCAGTCTCAGGGGTGTTGGAGTATTGGGGATGTTTAGAGGCAGTCTCAGGGGTGTTGGAGTATTGGGGATGTTTAGAGGCAGTCTCAAAGGTTTTGGAGTATTGAGGTTGTTTAGAGGCAGTCTCAGGGGTGTTGGAGTATTGCGGTTGTTTAGAGGCAGTCTCAGGGGTGTTGGAGTATTGAGGATGTATAAAGGCTGTCTCAGGGGTGCTGGAGTATTGGGGATGTTTAGAGGCAGTCTCAGGGGTGTTGGAGTATTGAGGATGTATAAAGGCAGTCTCATGGGTGTTGGAGTATTGAGGATGTATAAAGGCTGTCTCAGGGGTGTTGGAGTATTGAGGTCGTATAAAGACAGTCCCAGGGGTGTTGGAGTATTGAGGTCGTATAAAGACAGTCCCAGGGGTGTTGGAGTACTGAGGTCCATAGAGGCAGTCTCAGGGCTGTTGGAGTATTGAGGTTGTTTAGAGGCAGTCTCAGGGGTGTTGGAGTATTGGGGATGTTTAGAGGCAGTCTCAGGGGTGTTGGAGTATTGAGGATGTTTAGAGGCAGTCTCAGGGGTGTTGGAGTATTAAGGATGTTTAGAGGCAGTCTCAGGGGTGTTGGAGTATTGAGGATAATTAGAGGCAGTTTCAGGGGTGTTGGAGTATTGGGGATGTTTAGAGGCAGTCTCAGGGGTGTTGGAGTATTAAGGTTGTTTAGAGGCAGTCTCAGGGGTATTGGAGTATTGAGGATAATTAGAGGCAGTCTCAGGGGTGTTGGAGTATTGAGGATAGTTAGAGGCAGTCTCGGGGGTGTTGGAGTATTGGGGATGTTTAGAGGCAGTCTCAGGGGTGTTGGAGTATTGAGGATAGGTAGAGGCAGTCTCAGGGGTGTTGGAGTATTGGGGATGTTTAGAGGCAGTCTCAGGGGTGTTGGATTATTGGGGATGTTTAGAGGCAGTCTCAGGGGTGCTGGAGTATTGGGGATGTTTAGAGGCAGTCTCAGGGGTGTTGGAGTATTGGGGATGTTTAGAGGCAGTCTCAGGGGTGTTGGAGTATTGGGGATGTTTAGAGGCGGTCTCGGGGGTGCTGGAGTTAGACAGGAGGGCTGTTAGCAGGTCTGTTCAACATCATCAAGCAGAGAAGACAGGTGAGTTTTATCAGCCTTCAACATGAATGAACGTTGGGAATACAGGAGAGACGTCCCCAAAAAACATGCTGTGCCTAAAACACACACACACACACACACACACACACACACACACACACACACACACAGTCACACACACACACACACAGACACACACACACACACACACACACACACACACACACACACACACACACACACACACACACACACACACACAGTCACACACAGTCACACACACACAGTCACACACACACACACACACACACACACACACACACTCACAGTCACACACACACACACACTATCTGGCCAGTGTTGTCTATAATTGGTCTCTGGGGGACAGACGTTATCTGGCCAGTGTTGTCTATAATTGGTCTCTGGGGGACAGACGTTATCTGGCCAGTGTTGTCTATAATTGGTCTCTGGGGGACAGACGTTATCTGGCCAGCGTTGTCTATAATTGGTCTCTGGGGGCCAGACGTTATCTGGCCAGCGTTGTCTATAATTGGTCTCTGGGGGACAGACGTTATCTGGCCAGCGTTGTCTATAATTGGTCTCTGGGGGACAGACGTTATCTGGCCAGTGTTGTCTATAATTGGTCTCTGGGGGACAGACGTTATCTGGCCAGTGTTGTCTATAATTGGTCTCTGGGGGACAGGTGGATGCTAGATTTAGTTCTGGGTTCACAGATTAGCCTATGATGCATATCTAAAACCCGTCATTGACAAGTTTGTTGTCATAAGCACATCCTTAAAAAACAACTTTCTTGAATAATTTGCATATACAGTGGGGCAAAAAAGTATTTAGTCAGCCACCAATTGTGCAAGTTCTCCAACTTAAAAAGATGAGAGAGGCCTGTAATTTTCATCATAGGTACACTTCAACTATGACAGACGAAATGAGAAAAAGAAATCCAGAAAATCACATTGTAGGATTTTTAATTTATTTATTTGCAAATTATGGTGGAAAATAAGTATTTGGTCAATAACAAAAGTTTATCTCAATACTTTGTTATATACTCTTTGTTGGCAATGACAGAGGTCAAACGTTTTCTGTAAGTCTTCACAAGGTTTTCACACACAGTTGCTGGTATTTTGGCCCATTCCTCCATGCAGATCTCCTTTAGAGCAGTGATGTTTTGGGGCTGTCGCTGGGCAACACGGACTTTCAACTCCCTCCAAAGATTTTCTATGGGGTTGAGATCTGGAGACTGGCTAGGCCACTCCAGGACCTTGAAATGCTTCTTCTGAAGCCACTCCTTCGTTGCCGGGCGGTATGTATGGGATCATTGTCATGCTGAAAGACCCAGCCACGTTTCATCTTCAATGCCCTTGCTGATGGAAGGAGGTTTTCACTCAAAATCTCACGATACATGGCCCCATTCATTCTTTCCTTTACACGGATCAGTCAGTCCTGGTCCCTTTGCAGAAAAAACAGCCCCAAAGCATGATGTTTCCACCCCCATGCTTCACAGTAGGTATGGTGTTCTTTGGATGCAACTCAGCATTCTTTGTCCTCCAAACACGACGAGTTGAGTTTCTACCAAAAAGTTCTATTTTGGTTTCATCTGACCATATGACATTCTCCCAATCCTCATCTGGATCATCCAAATGCTCTCTAGCAAACTTCAGACGGGCCTGAACATGTACTGGCTTAAGCAGGGGACACGCCTGGCACTGCAGGATTTGAGTCCCTGGCGGCGTAGTGTGTTACTGATGGTAGGCTTTGTTACTTTGGTCCCAGCTCTCTGTAGGTCATTCACTAGTTCCCCGTGTGGTTCTGGGATTTTTGCTCACCGTTCTTGTGATCATTTTGACCCCACGGGTGAGATCTTGCGTGGAGCCCCAGATCGAGAAGATTATCATTGGTCTTGTATGTCTTCCATTTCCTAATAATTGCTCCCACAGTTGATTTCTTCAAACCAAGCTGCTTACCTATTGCAGATTCAGTCTTCCCAACCTGGTGCAGGTCTACAATTTTGTTTCTGGTGTCCTTTGACAGCTCTTTGGTCTTGGCCATAGTGGAGTTTGGAGTGTGACTGTTTGAGGTTGTGGACAGGTGTCTTTTATACTGATAACAAGTTCAAACAGGTGCCATTAATACAGGTAACGAGTGGAGGACAGAGGAGCCTCTTAAAGAAGAAGTTACAGGTCTGTGAGAGCCAGAAATCTTGCTTGTTTGTATGTGACCAAATACTTATTTTCCACCATAATTTGCAAATAAATTCATAAAAAATCCTACAATGTGATTTTCTGGATTTTTTTTCCTCGTTTTGTCTGTCATAGTTGAAGTGTACCTATGATGAAAATTACAGGCCTCTCTCATCTTTTTAAGTGAGAGAACTTGCACAATCGGTGGCTGACTAAATGCTTTTTTGCCCCACTGTAATTTGGGGATGTGAGCACTCAGTCCGTTTGATCTGATGAAAATCCTTGAAATGGTGTCAATAAACGTGGTAATTGTGATATATATTCATACCTGCCTATGACAAAACAACAAACTACAGTGAAACAACTCAGCGGTAAACTTGAGTATGCTACATGGCGATATGCAGAACAGTATAATGACAATATTATTCAAATTATAATCAGCGAAGATGGCTGCCGTCTTGTGACCCCCGAATAGAGGTCTTCGCAGATCCACATGTTCCTTGAATACCCGAGACTCGATCTGAAACACCAGCGGGTTCCGGATCCAGAATTAAAAAATAATGTCACGGGACTCGGGTCGGATCTGATCGCGCGTTTGGCTTTGTTGTTGTTGGCCAAAAAGAAGTCAAAGCGGCACTAGGCTACAGTCATAGATCCTCCGTTAGGAGAGTTGTTGTTCGTATAACTGACGAGCGGACGAGCTTCACCCGTTTTGATGCAGTCAAGACAGGCACTATGTAATCATAATGGACGAGAAATAACCCGAGCTATGGCAGCTATTAGTCTACGACATGTTGAATCGGCTAGGTTAGTCTCGTCTTTCCCTCCCTTGTCCCTCGCTGACTACACACATAGCACGGCCCCTGCCAGAGCTTCACCTCTCCCTACCGCCTCTCTCCCTCGTGCTTTATCAGCTACGGTTAATAAAGTCGCTTCAAATTTTACTTTATGGCTGCTTCCCTCACTCTGATCGGACCGGACTGGGTCTGGTTCCGTCCAGGTCTATACGGAACGGGTTGATTTGTATTTGGGTCCCTTTGTGAACGGGTCTCTATATTTAAAAAAAAAAAGAGTGGAATGTGTCCAACTTTTTTAGACCCGTGAAGGCCTCTAGCCTCGACCTAACCTGGCTATTTTATCCCTGTATATAGCTACTGACAATGGATCTGACCCTGTATATAGCTACTGACCCTGGAACTGTCCCTGTATATAGCTACTGACAATGGATCTGACCCTGTATATAGCTACTGACCCTGGGACTGTCCCTGTATATAGCTACTGACCCTGGAACTGACCCTGTATATAGCTACTGACCCTGGAACTGTCCCTGTATATAGCTACTGACCCTGGAACTGTCCCTGTATATAACTACTGTCCCTGGAACTGTCCCTGTATATAGCTACTGACAATGGATCTGACCCTGTATATAGCTACTGACCCTGGAACTGTCCCTGTATATAGCTACTGACAATGGATCTGACCCTGTATATAGCTACTGACCCTGACTGTCCCTGTATATAGCTACTGACAATGGATCTGACCTGACCTGAACTGTCCCTGTATAGCTACTGACAATGGATCTGACCCTGCATATAGCTACTGACCCTGGAACTGTCCCTGTATATAGCTACTGACAATGGATCTGACCCTGTATATAGCTACTGACCCTGGGACTGTCCCTGTATATAGCTACTGACCCTGGAACTGTCCCTGTATATAGCTACTGACAATGGATCTGACCCTGTATATAGCTACTGACCCTGGAACTGTCCCTGTATATAGCTACTGACAATGGATCTGACCCTGTATATAGCTACTGACCCTGGGACTGTCCCTGTATATAGCTACTGACCCTGGAACTGTCCCTGTATATAGCTACTGACCCTGGAACTGTCCCTGTATATAACTACTGACAATGGATCTGTCCCTGTATATAGCTACTGACCCTGGGACTGTCCCTGTATATAGCTACTGACCCTGGAACTGTCCCTGTATATAGCTACTGACAATGGATCTGACCCTGTATATAGCTACTGACCCTGGGACTGTCCCTGTATATAACTACTGACCCTGGAACTGTCCCTGTATATAGCTACTGACCCTGGAACTGTCCATGTATATAGCTACTGACCCTGGAACTGTCCCTGTATATAACTACTGACAATGGATCTGTCCCTGTATATAGCTACTGACCCTGGAACTGTCCCTGTATATAGCTACTGACCCTGGAACTGTCCCTGTATATAGCTACTGACCCTGGAACTGTCCCTGTATATAGCTACTGACCCTGGAACTGTCCCTGTATATAGCTACTGACCCTGGAACTGTCCCTGTATATAACTACTGACCCTGGAACTGTCCCTGTATATAGCTACTGAGCCTGTATATAGCTACTGACCCTGGAACTGTCCCTGTATATAGCTACTGACCCTGGAACTGTCCCTGTATATAGCTACTGACCCTGGAACTGACCCTGTATATAACTACTGACCCTGGAACTGTCCCTGTATATAGCTACTGACCCTGGAACTGTCCCTGTATATAGCTACTGACAATGGATCTGTCCCTGTATATAGCTACTGACCCTGGAACTGTCCCTGTATATAGCTACTGACCCTGGAACTGTCCCTGTATATAGCTACTGACCCTGGAACTGTCCCTGTATATAGCTACTGACCCTGGAACTGTCCCTGTATATAGCTACTGACCCTGGAACTGTCCCTGTGTATAGCTACTGACTCTGGAACTGTCCCTGTATATAACTACAGATCCTGGAACTGTCCCTGTATATAGCTACTGACTCTGGAACTGTCCCTGTATATAACTACTGACCCTGGAACTGTCCCTGTATATAACTACTGACCCTGGAACTGTCCCTGTATATAACTACTGACCCTGGAACTGTCCCTGTATATAACTACTGACCCTGGAACTGTCCCTGTATATAGCTACTGACCCTGGAACTGTCCCTGTATATAGCTACTGACCCTGGAACTGTCCCTGTATATAGCTACTGACCCTGGAACTGTCCCTGTATATAGCTACTGACCCTGGAACTGTCCCTGTATATAGCTACTGACCTTGGAACTGTCTCATGTTCTTCTTATTTCTTGACTACTTCTCGTTTGAGACGAAGGTCAGGGCATCAACATTACGGTTGAGGAGCATGTTCAGTGATCTATCTAAGTATGTGTGTGTGTGTGTGTGTGTGTGTGTGTGTGGGTGTATGTATTTGTTGTGTGTGTGTGTGTGTATGTGTTTGTTGTTGTGTGTGTGTGTATGTGTTTGTTGTGTGTGTGTGTGTGTGTCTATGTGTAATTTGCTAGAAGCATGACCACTCATTACATATTCCATCGTGCTCAGTCAAAGATACACACCGTCACACACTGTAGAATACACACCGTCACACACAACGCAGTTTCCGAGCAGACAAAGCAGAGTGAATTTCTGACAGTCAAGAATAAGCTATCAGGGGTACCTTATGTATCATTCAACACCATCATCACATTTTATTAAGGTGAGGAGAGAGAGATAATGAGAGGGAGTACTGGAGGGAAGAGAGGGGAGGAGAGAGCATGAGGGAGGGAGATGGAGAAAGAATAGACGAGTTTAAAATAGAATTCAAAATCAAAAAAGAGAGACAGCCAACCGGGAAGAGAAGAAATACGAGGAGAAAGGAGGGAGTAGAGGAGAGGAGAGGAGAGGAGAGGAGAGGAGAGGAGAGGAGAGAAGAGAAGAGAAGAGAAGAGAAGAGAAGAGAAGAGAAGAGGAGAGAAGAGAGGAGAGGAGAGGAGAGGAGAGGAGAGGAGAGGAGAGGAGAGGAGAGAAGAGAAGAGAAGAGAAGAGAAGAGAAGAGAAGAGAAGAGAGGAGAGGAGAGAAGAGAAGAGAAGAGAATAGAAGAGAAGAGAAGAGAAGAGAAGAGAGGAGAGGAGAGGAGAGGAGAGGAGAGGAGAGGAGAGGAGAGGAGAGAAGAGAAGAGAGGAGAGGAGAGAAGAGAAGAGAAGAGAAGAGAAGAGAAGAGAAGAGAAGAGAAGAGAAGAGAAGAGAAGAGAGGAGAGGAGAGGAGAGGAGAGGGGAGAGGAGAGGAGGGTTGGCAATAGAGACAAAGAGAGAGGAGAGGAGAGGATAGGAGAGGAGAGAAGAGAAGAGAAGAGAAGAGAAGAGAAGAGAAGAGAAGAGAAGAGAAGAGAGGAGAGGAGAGGAGAGGAGGGTTGGCAATAGAGACAAAGAGAGAGGAGAGGAGAGGAGAGGAGAGGAGAGATGCCAGGAGAGAGAGACAACGTAAGGAGTGTGTGTGTGTGAGGTGGTGAAGTGTGGAGCATAAAGAGAGGGATGAGTGACAGGTGGTCCCAGGTGGCTGTGCTGTGAAAACAGGCCCATTCTCCCTCCTCTGCGAGCCTTTAGCTGGCTCTCTGCTGACTGCTTCAAACACCCTGTGATGTGATAGGCATGGAACCTCCTGGCCCCAGGACTCAGACTGCACAGACTACAGACACTCGGTCGTTAATACCACCACCATAACAACACACACACACACACACACACACACACACACACACACACACACACACACACACACACACACTGTAGAATACTATACTGCATACTGTAGTATCCCTCGATCATATGTAGTACTTACTATAGAATGTTGTAGTACAATGTAGAACACTATAATAAATACTACAGTAATGTCCACCAAAACACACTATAGTGTTTAAATTGTGCAGTATTTAGCAATCAAAATAAGATTCTGGTAGAAGCAGTTGTATGTGTGTGTGTGTGTGTGTGTGTGTGTGTGTGTGTGTGTGTGTGTGTGTGTGCGTGTGTATGTGTGTGTGTGTGTGTGTGTGAGTGAGCGCACGTGCGCTAAGGTGCAGAGAATCAGAGCAGGTGGTCAGTCCAGTTCAAGAGTTCAGCAGTCTGATGGCTTGTAGATAGAAACTGTCTCGGAGCCTGATGGTAACAGACCTCGTCCTCCAGTACCGTCTGCCCCACGGTAAGGGAGAGAACAGCTCGTGGCTGAAGAGTGTGTTGGGGTCCTTGATGATGCTGCAGGACTTCCTCAGACACCGTTTCCAGTAGATGTCCTGGATGGGTGGGAGCACGGTCCCAGTGATGTACTGGGCCGTCTTCACCACCCGCTAGAGGGCCTTGCGGTCGCGGACGGAGCAATTCTCATACCAGGCCGTGATGTAACCGGTCAGAGCACTCTCGATGGTGCAGCGGTAGTATTTGGAGAGTACCAGGAAGTAGAGACGCTGTTGCGCCCTCTTGACAAGAGTGGCGGTGTTGTCGGTCCAAGTCATTGGTCATGCGGACGCCGAGGAACTTAAAACTACTGTCCCGTTGATGTGGATCAGGAAGTGATCCTCCTCTGCTTCCTGAAGTCCACATATAAACTATAGTATATACTACAGTTGGATTTTTTACTACAGTATTTATACTATAGTTAAAACTGTAAATACTACAGTATGCTATAGTAAATACTACAGTATACTACAGTAAATACTACAGTGAATACTACAGTATACTACAGTTAATACTACAGTATACTACAGGAAATACTTCAGTATACTACATGAAATACTACAGTAAATACTACAGTATACTACAGTAAATACTACAGTGTACTGTAGTAAATACTACAGTGAATACTACAGCATACTACAGTAAATACTACAGTATACTACAGTAAATACTACAGTAAATACTACAGTATATTACTGTAAATACTACAGTAAATACTACAGTATACTACAGTAAATACTACAGTGTACTATAGTAAATACTACAGTGAATACTACAGCATACTACAGTCAATACTACAGTATACTACAGTAAATACTACAGTGTACTATAGTAAATACTACAGTATATTACTGTAAATACTACAGTATACTACAGTAAATACTACAGTGTTCTATAGTAAATACTACAGTGAATACTACAGCATACTACAGTAAATACTACAGTATACTACAGTAAATACTACAGTGTACTATAGTAAATACTACAGTATATTACTGTAAATACTACAGTATACTACAGTAAATACTACAGTGTTCTATAGTAAATACTACAGTGAATACTACAGCATACTACAGTAAATACTACAGTATACTACAGTAAATACTACAGTGTACTATAGTAAATACTACAGTATATTACTGTAAATACTACAGTATACTACAGTAAATACTACAGTGTTCTATAGTAAATACTACATTGAATACTACAGCATACTACAGTAAATACTACAGTATACTACAGTAAATACTACAGTGTACTATAGTAAATACTACAGTATATTACTGTAAATACTACAGTATACTACAGTAAATACTACAGTGTTCTATAGTAAATACTACAGTGAATACTACAGCATACTACAGTAAATACTACAGTAAATACTACAGTATGTACACTGAGTGCACAAAACATTATGAACACCTTCCTAATAATGAGTTGCACCAACTTTATTTCCCACATGTTATGTTGCTATCAGAGCGGACCACTTAGTTAAAACCACACGTACATGGAATGGAAATCCTAATTACTCATTGTATTAGCAACACTTAGGGTTCTTACACAGTGATGGAACAATACCCATTTAAAGGAAATAGACAGCTGGTCTTAAAAGGAGATAATTTCCTTCATCCTCATCTTTTGTTCCTCTCATGAACATAATTATGATCGCGATCGTCGTCTCAACAGCTATAAACCCGTAGAAACTCACGCTGCCTATCCATACTCTAGTCTGGAGAGTGTTCCCAGTGAAGGTCATCAAGGTGGAAGACTTGTGCACACACCTCTACGTCATGGATCACATTCTCTGATCAAGCATAATATCGCTCATACAATACCGGGAGAACCGGGAGAACCGGGAGAACCGGGAGAACCGGGAGAAGGCCAGAAACACGTCTTTCTGAATGGAAAAGAGCCACTACTGCCTGTTCTGTTATGATCTGGTGCTGCCTGTTCTGATCTGTTCTGCTGCCTGTTCTGTTCTGCTGCCTGTTCTGATCTGATCTGTTCTGCTGCCTGTTCTGTTTTGATCTGCTGCTTCCTGTTCGGAACTGTTCTAATGCCTGTTCTGTTCGGATCTGTTCTGCTAACTGTTCTGATCTGATCTGTTCTGCTGCCTGTTCTGATCTGTTCTGCTGCCTGTTCTGTTCGGATCTGTTCTGCGGCCTGTTCTGTTATGATCTGGTGCTGCCTGTTCTGTTCTGATCTGTTCTGCTGCCTGTTCTGATCTGTTCTGCTGCCTGTTCTGTTCTGCTGCCTGTTCTGTTCTGATCTGTTCTGCTACCTGTTCTGTTCTGATCTGTTCTGTTTTGTTCTGTTCTGTTCTGCTGCCTGTTCTGTTCTGATCTGTTCTGCTGCCTGTTCTGATCTGATCTGTTCTGCTGCCTGTTCTGTTTAGATCTGTTCTGCTGCCTGTTCTGATCTGTTCTGCTGCCTGTTCTGTTCTGTTCTGCTGCCTGTTCTGATCTGTTCTGCTGCCTGTTCTGTTCTGCTGCCTGTTCTGTTCTGATCTGTTCTGCTACCTGTTCTGTTCTGATCTGTTCTGCTGCCTGTTCTGTTCTGATCTGTTCTGCTGCCTGTTCTGTTCTGATCTGTTCTGCTGCCTGTTCTGTTCTAATCTGTTCTGCTGCCTGTTCTGCTGTGATCTGTTCTGCTGCCTGTTCTGTTCTGATCTGTTCTGTTCTGATCTGCTACTGCATGTTCTGTTCTGTTCTGATCTGTTCTGTTTTGTTCTGCTCTGTTCTGCCAGATGTTAACACCCAGGACACCAGGTACACCAACAGACTTCCACTGGCCCCAAAGCCCCTGGTAGAGGTACAACAACAACTGATATCCACTGGTAGCTACACAGACCCCTAAAACACCTGTCACCTAACACCTGTCACCTGTCACCTGACCCCTGTCACCTGACACCTGACCCCTGTCACCTGACCCCTGTCACCTGCCACCTGACCCCTGTCACCTGCCACCTGACCCCTGACCCCTGTCACCTGCCACCTGACCCCTGTCACCTGACCCCTGATCCCTGACCCCTGTCACCTAACACCTGTCACCTGTCACCTGACCCCTGTCACCTGACCCCTGATCCCTGACCCCTGCCACCTGACCCCTGTCACCTAACACCTGACCCCTGACCCCTGTTACCTAACACCTTCCACATAACACCTGACCCCTCCACAGCCAGGAACAAAGCCCCTAGTACAGGTACAACAACAGACACCCACTACCTAGACCCCTAAATACAGGTGATTAGGCCTACGTTGTCCTAGAATGAGGTAGTTAGCAGATTCATTGACTGTGTGTGTCTGTGTGTCTGTGTGTATGGGTGTGTGTGTCTGTGTGTCTGTGTGTGTCTGTCTGTCTGTCTGTGTGTCTGTGTGTGTGTGTCTGTCTGTCTGGCTCTGTAGATATCTAGCTAACCCACACTAGATGTTGTTCTAGTTTCCAGATGAACATGTTCCTACCACTCTGGTCCAGAGTGTGTGTGTGTGTGTGTGTCTCTGTGTGTGTGTGAGTGTGTCTGTGTGTGTGATCTACCTCAAAGCTGTACCTATCATCTATCCTAAGAGCCATTTAACATTAACTCTATGATAAATAACAGGAGCGGATGGATGGTGTTTGGCTCATCAGACCACCATCAGACCACCATCAGACCACCATCAGACCACCATCAAACCACCATCAGACCACCATCAGACCACCATCAGACCAGCATCAGACCACCATCAGACCACCATCAGACCAGCATCAGACCACCATCAGACCACCATCAGACCACCATCAGACCAGCATCAGACCACCATCAGACCACCATCAGACCACCATCAGACCAGCATCAGACCACCATCAGACCACCATCAGACCACCATCAAACCACCATCAGACCACCATCAAACCACCATCAGACCACCATCAGACCACCATCAGACCAGCATCAGACCACCATCAGACCACCATCAGACCACCATCAGACCACCATCAGACCACCATCAGACAACCATCAGACCACCATCAGACAACCTTCAGACCACCATCAGACCACCATCAGACCACACAAATCTTCCAGGGCTCAGGTGGAACAGAGCCAAGTGAGAGCAGAGGAAGGGTGGAGCTTCGAGGTTCATGATCCATAGCACCCTATTCCCTATGAAGTGCACTTCATTTGACCAGGGTCCATGGCACCATATTCCCTATACAGTACACTACTTTTGACCAGGGCCCATTCATGATTGGCCCTGGTCAAATAAAGTGCACTTCATAGGGAATAGGGTGCTATGGACCCTGGTCAAATGAAATGCACTTCATAGAGAATAGGGTGCTATGGGCCCTGGTCAAATAAAGTGCACTACATAGGGAATATGGCCCATTTAGGGCGCAAACAGGACTATCCAAATTATTCAAATGGACCCGTTGCCAAAACCCAAACATTAACAGCAACACTCCTTGAAAACAAAATGTCTTGTTGTTTATGAAGTTAACCTATGAATCACAAAGAGAACTGGCATGGACCTACATGCTTGGTTGGTTGGATGAGACAGACACGTGTCCTGCTTCAGGCTAACACTGGTATCTTTAAACAGCTGACAGCTGTCAATTACTTAGATTTCAGAAATATGAACTTATCATTTACAGGTCTCTGGTTCAACTGTTTTCTCAGTCCAAGATTCTATGTTAAGTATGGGGACACAAAGAGCTGGAAGCTTGTATGTTAAGTATGGGGACACAAAGAGCTGGAAGCTTTTATGTTCAGTATGGAAACACAAAGAGCTGGAAGCTTTTATGTTAAGTATGGGAACACAAAGAGCTGGAAGCTTTTATGTTAAGTATGGTAACACAAAGAGCTGGAAGCTTTTATGTTAAGTATGGGGACACAAAGAGCTGGAAGCTTTTATGTTAAGTATGGTAACACAAAGAGCTGGAAGCTTTTATGTTAAGAATGGGGACACAAAGAGCTGGAAGCTTTTATGTGAAGTATGGAAACACAAAGAGCTGGAAGCTTTTATGTTAAGTATGGGGACACAAAGAGCTGGAAGCTTTTATGTTATATGGAAACACAAAGAGCTGGAAGCTTTTATGTTAAGTATGGGGACACAAAGAGCTGGAAGCTTTTATGTTCAGTATGGTAACACAAAGAGCTGGAAGCTTGTATGTTAAGTATGGGGACACAAAGAGCTGGAAGCTTTTATGTTAAGTATGGGGACACAAAGAGCTGGAAGCTTTTATGTTAAGTATGGAATCACAAAGAGCTGGAAGCTTTTATGTTCAGTATGGAATCACAAAGAGCTGGAAGCTTTTATGTTAAGTATGGAAACACAAAGAGCTGGAAGCTTTTATGTTAAGTATGGAAACACAAAGAGCTGGAAGCTTTTATGTTAAGTATGGGGACACAAAGAGCTGGAAGCTTTTATGTTCAGTATGGTAACACAAAGAGCTGGAAGCTTGTATGTTAAGTATGGGGACACAAAGCGCTGGAAGCTTTTATGTTAAGTATGGGGACACAAAGAGCTGGAAGCTTTTATGTTAAGTATTGAATCACAAAGAGCTGGAAGCTTTTATGTTCAGTATGGAATTACAAAGAGCTGGAAGCTTTTATGTTCAGTATGGAAACACAAAGAGCTGGAAGCTTTTATGTTAAGTATGGAAACACAAAGAGCTGGAAGCTTTTATGTTAAGTATGGAAACACAAAGAGCTGGAAGCTTTTATGTTAAGTATGGGGACACAAAGAGCTGGAAGCGTTTATGTTAAGTATGGAAACACAAAGAGCTGGAAGCTTTTATGTTAAGAATGTGGACACAAAGAGCTGGAAGCTTTTATGTGAAGTATGGAAACACAAAGAGCTGGAAGCTTTTATGTTAAGTATGGGGACACAAAGAGCTGGAAGCTTTTATGTTAAGTATGGGGACACAAAGAGCTGGAAGCTTTTATGTTAAGTATGGAAACACAAAGAGCTGGAAGCTTTATGTTAAGTATGGGGACACAAAGAGCTGGAAGCTTTTATGTTCAGTATGGTAACACAAAGAGCTGGAAGCTTGTATGTTAAGTATGGGGACACAAAGAGCTGGAAGCTTTATGTTAAGTATGGGGACACAAAGAGCTGGAAGTTTTTATGTTAAGTATGGAATCACAAAGAGCTGGAAGCTTTTATGTTCAGTATGGAATCACAAAGAGCTGGAAGCTTTTATGTTAAGTATGGAAACACAAAGAGCTGGAAGCTTTTATGTTAAGTATGGAAACACAAAGAGCTGGAAGTTTTTATGTTAAGTACGGTAACACAAAGAGCTGGAAGCTTTTATGGTAAGTTTGGAAACACAAACAGCTGGAAGCTTTTATGTTCAGTATGGGGACACAAAGAGCTGGAAGCTTTTATGTTCAGTATGGAAACACAAAGAGCTGGAAGCTTTTATGTTAAGTATGGAAACACAAAGAGCTGGAAGCTTTTATGTTAAGTATGGAAACACAAAGAGCTGGAAGCTTTTATGTTAAGTATGGGGACACAAAGAGCTGGAAGCTTTTATGTTAAGTATGGAAACACAAAGAGCTGGAAGCTTTTATGTTAAGAATGGGGACACAAAGAGCTGGAAGCTTTTATGTGAAGTATGGAAACACAAAGAGCTGGAAGCTTTTATGTTAAGTATGGGGACACAAAGAGCTGGAAGCTTTTATGTTAAGTATGGAAACACAAAGAGCTGGAAGCTTTTATGTTAAGTATGGGGACACAAAGAGCTGGAAGCTTTTATGTTCAGTATGGTAACACAAAGAGCTGGAAGCTTGTATGTTATATGGGGACAAAAAGAGCTGGAAGCTTTTATGTTAAGTATGGGGACACAAAGAGCTGGAAGTTTTTATGTTAAGTATGGAATCACAAAGAGCTGGAAGCTTTTATGTTCAGTATGGAATCACAAAGAGCTGGAAGCTTTTATGTTAAGTATGGAAACACAAAGAGCTGGAAGCTTTAATGTTAAGTATGGGGACACAAAGAGCTGGAAGCTTTTATGTTCAGTATGGTAACACAAAGAGCTGGAAGCTTGTATGTTAAGTATGGGGACACAAAGCGCTGGAAGCTTTTATGTTATATGGGGACACAAAGAGCTGGAAGCTTTTATGTTAAGTATGGATTCACAAAGAGCTGGAAGCTTTTATGTTCAGTATGGAATTACAAAGAGCTGGAAGCTTTTATGTTATATGGAAACACAAAGAGCTGGAAGCTTTTATGTTAGAAAGTATGGAAACACAAAGAGCTGGAAGCTTTTATGTTATATGGGGACACAAAGAGCTGGAAGCTTTTATGTTAAGTATGGAAACACAAAGAGCTGGAAGCTTTTATGTTAAGAATGTGGACACAAAGAGCTGGAAGCTTTTATGTGAAGTATGGAAACACAAAGAGCTGGAAGCTTTTATGTTAAGTATGGGGACACAAAGAGCTGGAAGCTTTTATGTTAAGTATGGGGACACAAAGAGCTGGAAGCTTTTATGTTAAGTATGGAAACACAAAGAGCTGGAAGCTTTTATGTTAAGTATGGGGACACAAAGAGCTGGAAGCTTTTATGTTCAGTATGGTAACACAAAGAGCTGGAAGCTTGTATGTTAAGTATGGGGACACAAAGAGCTGGAAGCTTTTATGTTAAGTATGGGGACACAAAGAGCTGGAAGTTTTTATGTTAAGTATGGAATCACAAAGAGCTGGAAGCTTTTATGTTCAGTATGGAATCACAAAGAGCTGGAAGCTTTTATGTTAAGTATGGAAACACAAAGAGCTGGAAGCTTTTATGTTAAGTATGGAAACACAAAGAGCTGGAAGTTTTTATGTTAAGTACGGTAACACAAAGAGCTGGAAGCTTTTATGGTAAGTTTGGAAACACAAACAGCTGGAAGCTTTTATGTTCAGTATGGGGACACAAAGAGCTGGAAGCTTTTATGTTCAGTATGGAAACACAAAGAGCTGGAAGCTTTTATGTTAAGTATGGAAACACAAAGAGCTGGAAGCTTTTATGTTATATGGAAACACAAAGAGCTGGAAGCTTTTATGTTAAGTATGGGGACACAAAGAGCTGGAAGCTTTTATGTTATATGGAAACACAAAGAGCTGGAAGCTTTTATGTTAAGAATGGGGACACAAAGAGCTGGAAGCTTTTATGTGAAGTATGGAAACACAAAGAGCTGGAAGCTTTTATGTTAAGTATGGGGACACAAAGAGCTGGAAGCTTTTATGTTATATGGAAACACAAAGAGCTGGAAGCTTTTATGTTAAGTATGGGGACACAAAGAGCTGGAAGCTTTTATGTTCAGTATGGTAACACAAAGAGCTGGAAGCTTGTATGTTAAGTATGGGGACACAAAGAGCTGGAAGCTTTTATGTTAAGTATGGGGACACAAAGAGCTGGAAGTTTTTATGTTAAGTATGGAATCACAAAGAGCTGGAAGCTTTTATGTTCAGTATGGAATCACAAAGAGCTGGAAGCTTTTATGTTAAGTATGGAAACACAAAGAGCTGGAAGCTTTAATGTTAAGTATGGGGACACAAAGAGCTGGAAGCTTTTATGTTCAGTATGGTAACACAAAGAGCTGGAAGCTTGTATGTTAAGTATGGGGACACAAAGCGCTGGAAGCTTTTATGTTAAGTATGGGGACACAAAGAGCTGGAAGCTTTTATGTTAAGTATGGATTCACAAAGAGCTGGAAGCTTTTATGTTCAGTATGGAATTACAAAGAGCTGGAAGCTTTTATGTTAAGTATGGAAACACAAAGAGCTGGAAGCTTTTATGTTAAGTATGGAAACACAAAGAGCTGGAAGCTTTTATGTTATATGGGGACACAAAGAGCTGGAAGCTTTTATGTTAAGTATGGAAACACAAAGAGCTGGAAGCTTTTATGTTAAGAATGTGGACACAAAGAGCTGGAAGCTTTTATGTGAAGTATGGAAACACAAAGAGCTGGAAGCTTTTATGTTAAGTATGGGGACACAAAGAGCTGGAAGCTTTTATGTTAAGTATGGGGACACAAAGAGCTGGAAGCTTTATGTTATATGGAAACACAAAGAGCTGGAAGCTTTTATGTTAAGTATGGGGACACAAAGAGCTGGAAGCTTTTATGTTCAGTATGGTAACACAAAGAGCTGGAAGCTTGTATGTTAAGTATGGGGACACAAAGAGCTGGAAGCTTTTATGTTAAGTATGGGGACACAAAGAGCTGGAAGTTTTTATGTTAAGTATGGAATCACAAAGAGCTGGAAGCTTTTATGTTCAGTATGGAATCACAAAGAGCTGGAAGCTTTTATGTTAAGTATGGAAACACAAAGAGCTGGAAGCTTTTATGTTAAGTATGGAAACACAAAGAGCTGGAAGTTTTTATGTTAAGTACGGTAACACAAAGAGCTGGAAGCTTTATGGTAAGTTTGGAAACACAAACAGCTGGAAGCTTTTATGTTCAGTATGGGGACACAAAGAGCTGGAAGCTTTATGTTCAGTATGGAAACACAAAGAGCTGGAAGCTTTTATGTTATATGGAAACACAAAGAGCTGGAAGCTTTTATGTTATATGGAAACACAAAGAGCTGGAAGCTTTTATGTTAAGTATGGGGACACAAAGAGCTGGAAGCTTTTATGTTAAGTATGGAAACACAAAGAGCTGGAAGCTTTTATGTTAAGAATGGGGACACAAAGAGCTGGAAGCTTTTATGTGAAGTATGGAAACACAAAGAGCTGGAAGCTTTTATGTTAAGTATGGGGACACAAAGAGCTGGAAGCTTTTATGTTAAGTATGGAAACACAAAGAGCTGGAAGCTTTTATGTTAAGTATGGGGACACAAAGAGCTGGAAGCTTTTATGTTCAGTATGGTAACACAAAGAGCTGGAAGCTTGTATGTTAAGTATGGGGACACAAAGAGCTGGAAGCTTTTATGTTAAGTATGGGGACACAAAGAGCTGGAAGTTTTTATGTTAAGTATGGAATCACAAAGAGCTGGAAGCTTTTATGTTCAGTATGGAATCACAAAGAGCTGGAAGCTTTATGTTAAGTATGGAAACACAAAGAGCTGGAAGCTTTAATGTTAAGTATGGGGACACAAAGAGCTGGAAGCTTTTATGTTCAGTATGGTAACACAAAGAGCTGGAAGCTTGTATGTTAAGTATGGGGACACAAAGCGCTGGAAGCTTTTATGTTAAGTATGGGGACACAAAGAGCTGGAAGCTTTTATGTTAAGTATGGATTCACAAAGAGCTGGAAGCTTTTATGTTCAGTATGGAATTACAAAGAGCTGGAAGCTTTTATGTTAAGTATGGAAACACAAAGAGCTGGAAGCTTTTATGTTAAGTATGGAAACACAAAGAGCTGGAAGCTTTTATGTTAAGTATGGGGACACAAAGAGCTGGAAGCTTTTATGTTAAGTATGGAAACACAAAGAGCTGGAAGTTTTTATGTTAAGTATGGTAACACAAAGAGCTGGAAGCTTTTATGGTAAGTTTGGAAACACAAACAGCTGGAAGCTTTTATGTTCAGTATGGGGACACAAAGAGCTGGAAGCTTTTATGTTCAGTATGGAAACACAAAGAGCTGGAAGCTTTTATGTTAAGTATGGAAACACAAAGAGCTGGAAGTTTTTATGTTAAGTATGGTAACACAAAGAGCTGGAAGCTTTTATGGTAAGTTTGGAAACACAAACAGCTGGAAGCTTTTATGTTCAGTATGGGGACACAAAGAGCTGGAAGCTTTTATGTTCAGTATGGAAACACAAAGAGCTGGAAGCTTTTATGTTAAGTATGGAAACACAAAGAGCTGGAAGCTTTTATGTTAAGTATGGAAACACAAAGAGCTGGAAGCTTTTATGTTAAGTATGGAATCACAAAGAGCTGGAAGCTTTTATGTTAAGTATGGAATCACAAAGAGCTGGAAGCTTTTATGTTAAGAATGGGGACACAAAGAGCTGGAAGCTTTTATGTTAAGTTTGGAAACACAAAGAGCTGGAAGCTTTTATGTTAAGTATGGGGAAACAAAGAGCTGGAAGCTTTTATGTTAAGTATGGAATCACAAAGAGCTGGAAGCTTTTATGTTAAGTATGGAATCACAAAGAGCTGGAAGCTTTTATGTGAAGTATGGAAACACAAAGAGCTGGAAGCTTTTATGTTAAGAATGGGGACACAAAGAGCTGGAAGCTTTTATGTGAAGTATGGGGACACAAAGAGCTGGAAGCTTTTATGTTAAGTATGGTAACACAAAGAGCTGGAAGCTTTTATGTTAAGTATGGGGACACAAAGAGCTGGAAGCTTTTATGTTAAGTATGGTAACACAAAGAGCTGGAAGCTTTTATGTTAAGAATGGGGACACAAAGAGCTGGAAGCTTTTATGTGAAGTATGGAAACACAAAGAGCTGGAAGCTTTTATGTTAAGTATGGGGACACAAAGAGCTGGAAGCTTTTATGTTAAGTATGGAAACACAAAGAGCTGGAAGCTTTTATGTTAAGTATGGGGACACAAAGAGCTGGAAGCTTTTATGTTAAGTATGGGGACACAAAGACCTGGAAGCTTGTATGTTAAGTATGGGGACACAAAGAGCTGGAAGCTTTTATGTTAAGTATGGGGACACAAAGAGCTGGAAGCTTTTATGTTAAGTATGGGGACACAAAGACCTGGAAGCTTGTATGTTAAGTATGGAAACACAAAGAGCTGGAAGCTTGTATGTTAAGTATGGAAACACAAAGAGCTGGAAGCTTTTATGTTAAGTATGGAAACACAAACAGCTGGAAGCTTTTATGTTAAGTATGGAAACACAAAGAGCTGGAAGCTTTTATGTTCAGTATGGAATCACAAAGAGCTGGAAGCTTTTATGTTAAGTATGGAAACACAAAGAGCTGGAATCTTTTATGTTAAGTATGGGGACACAAAGAGCTGGAAGCTTGTATGTTAAGTATGGAAACACAAAGAACTGGAAGCTTTCATGTTAAGTATGGGGACACAAAGAGCATCAAGCTCTTTACTATCCAAATGAACCCGTTGCCAAAACCCAAACATTAACAGCAACACTCCTTGAAAACAAAATGTCTTGTTGTTTATGAAGTTAACCTATGAATCACAAAGAGAACTGGCATGGACCCACATGCTTGGTTGGATGAGACAGACACGTGTCCTGCTTCAGGCTAACACTGGTATCTTTAAACAGCTGACAGCTGTCAATTACTTAGATTTCAGAAATATTAACTTATCATTTCAACTACTTATTGTTTATGTCACTGTTTCACCTGGTGGCTCAGTCCAAGCGTTTATGGTTATGTTGGAAGCTTTTCACACACTTTGAAATATATATAAAATATATTTTTTTAAATGTAATTTTAACCATTTACAGGTCAACTTATAGCATGGTCTGATATGAAATGAAAAAAAATCCCTGGCAGGGATTTCTTCAAGTTTTATCAACGGTTTCTGGGGAACTTTTGTCCATGACCAATATACTGTGTACATTTTATGCACGCACGATATCTATGACTCTATAATGGAATAAATTAACAGAGAGAAGAAGTCTGCGCACTCTTTTTATGCAAATCAGTCTGTATAACGCTACTTATTCAATAACGTGTTGGGAGACAGTAGGTCTACTCTGTCAGGTGCTGTAATGAGAGACACTAGGTCTACTCTGTCAGGTGCTGTAATGAGAGACACTAGGTCTACTCTGTCAGGTGCTGTAATGAGAGACACTAGGTCTACTCTGTCAGGTGCTGTAATGAGAGACACTAGGTCTACTCTGTCAGGTGCTGTAATGAGAGACACTAGGTCTACTCTGTCAGGTGCTGTAAATGAGAGACACTAGGTCTACTCTGTCAGGTGCTGTAATGAGAGACAGTAGGTCTACTCTGTCAGGTGCTGTAATGAGAGACACTAGGTCTACTCTGTCAGGTGCTGTAATGAGAGACACTAGGTCTACTCTGTCAGGTGCTGTAATGAGAGACACTAGGTCTACTCTGTCAGGTGCTGTAATGAGAGACAGTAGGTCTACTCTGTCAGGTGCTGTAATGAGAGACAGTAGGTCTACTCTGTCAGGTGCTGTAATGAGAGACACTAGGTCTACTCTGTCAGGTGCTGTAATGAGAGACACTAGGTCTACTCTGTCAGGTGCTGTAATGAGAGACACTAGGTCTACTCTGTCAGGTGCTGTAATGAGAGACAGTAGGTCTACTCTGTCAGGTGCTGTAATGAGAGACACTAGGTCTACTCTGTCAGGTGCTGTAATGAGAGACACTAGGTCTACTCTGTCAGGTGCTGTAATGAGAGACAGTAGGTCTAACTCTGTCAGGTGCTGTAATGAGAGACACTAGGTCTACTCTGTCAGGTGCTGTAATGAGAGACACTAGGTCTACTCTGTCAGGTGCTGTAATGAGAGACACTAGGTCTACTCTGTCAGGTGCTGTAATGAGAGACACTCGGTCTAACTCTGTCAGGTGCTGTAATGAGAGACACTAGGTCTAACTCTGTCAGGTGCTGTAATGAGAGACACTAGGTCTAACTCTGTCAGGTGCTGTAATGAGAGACAGTAGGTCTACTCTGTCAGGTGCTGTAATGAGAGACACTAGGTCTACTCTGTCAGGTGCTGTAATGAGAGACACTAGGTCTACTCTGTCAGGTGCTGTAATGAGAGACACTAGGTCTACTCTGTCAGGTGCTGTAATGAGAGACACTAGGTCTACTCTGTCAGGTGCTGTAATGAGAGACACTCGGTCTAACTCTGTCAGGTGCTGTAATGAGAGACAGTAGGTCTACTCTGTCAGGTGCTGTAATGAGAGACACTAGGTCTAACTCTGTCAGGTGCTGTAATGAGAGACACTAGGTCTACTCTGTCAGGTGCTGTAATGAGAGACACTAGGTCTACTCTGTCAGGTGCTGTAATGAGAGACAGTAGGTCTACTCTGTCAGGTGCTGTAATGAGAGACACTAGGTCTAACTCTGTCAGGTGCTGTAATGAGAGACACTAGGTCTAACTCTGTCAGGTGCTGTAATGAGAGACAGTAGGTCTACTCTGTCAGGTGCTGTAATGAGAGACACTAGGTCTACTCTGTCAGGTGCTGTAATGAGAGACACTAGGTCTACTCTGTCAGGTGCTGTAATGAGAGACAGTAGGTCTAACTCTGTCAGGTGCTGTAATGAGAGACACTAGGTCTACTCTGTCAGGTGCTGTAATGAGAGACAGTAGGTCTACTCTGTCAGGTGCTGTAATGAGAGACAGTAGGTCTACTCTGTCAGGTGCTGTAATGAGAGACACTAGGTCTACTCTGTCAGGTGCTGTAATGAGCGACACTAGGTCTACTCTGTCAGGTGCTGTAATGAGAGACACTAGGTCTACTCTGTCAGGTGCTGTAATGAGAGACACTAGGTCTACTCTGTCAGGTGCTGTAATGAGAGACACTAGGTCTAACTCTGTCAGGTGCTGTAATGAGAGACACTAGGTCTACTCTGTCAGGTGCTGTAATGAGAGACACTAGGTCTACTCTGTCAGGTGCTGTAATGAGAGACACTAGGTCTACTCTGTCAGGTGCTGTAATGAGAGACACTAGGTCTAACTCTGTCAGGTGCTGTAATGAGGGACACTAGGTCTACTCTGTCAGGTGCTGTAATGAGAGACAGTAGGTCTAACTCTGTCAGGTGCTGTGATGAGAGACACTAGGTCTAACTCTGTGAGGTGCTGTAATGAGAGACAGTAGGTCTACTCTGTCAGGTGCTGTAATGAGAGACAGTAGGTCTACTCTGACAGGTGCTGTAATGAGAGACACTAGGTCTACTCTGTCAGGTGCTGTAATGAGAGACACTAGGTCTACTCTGTCAGGTGCTGTAATGAGAGACACTAGGTCTACTCTGTCAGGTGCTGTAATGAGAGACAGTAGTTCTAACTCTGTCAGGTGCTGTAATGAGAGACTGTAGGTCTACTCTGTCAGGTGCTGTAATGAGAGACACTAGGTCTACTCTGTCAGGTGCTGTAATGAGAGACACTAGGTCTACTCTGCTGTTGACCTTGGCATGTGTTTGTGTTCCCCAGTAGAATTAAGACGTACAGTATTGTGCTACACATTATAGAGGAAATACATACAATCGTAACAATAATCTGAATGAGAGTAGTCTTCATTATTTAACTTCAATATTTGCACATATTTGCGTCATCAATTCGTTGATGTTTTCATGTGTACACTGTGATACTGTTAGTGACTGAGAGTAGGGATGCTACACGTTCTGTAATATCCCTCTCCTGCATTCAATTAACCAGTTCTGTATAAAACATAAGATTAAGGTTATTCCCAGCACCTGACATCTGACATTTCTCCCCCAGCGAGGGGTCAGGAGACTGAAGACCTTACTGAGATTAATGAACATCTTAATGCCACTCAGGACACGTATCGACCCCCCACCTTACGCATAGATTTGTAACAAGATGTTACCTTTAACGAATCATCTGGAATCAACCAGAATTAGAACAAACCAGGAAGAGGAAAACAGTCTGGGAGAGAAAGGTACTGTCGGTGTAGACGATGTCATAGGGTCAGAATGTATGATGTCATAGTAGACAAACAAAAGGGTCAGAATGTATGATGGCATAGTAGATAAACAAAAGGGTTTGAATGTATGATGTCATAGTAGACAAACAAAAGGGTCAGAATGTATGATGTCATAGTAGATAAACAAAAGGGTTTGAATGTATGATGTCATAGTAGACAAACAAAAGGGTCAGAATGTATGACATCATAGTAGATCAACAAAAGTGTCCGAATGTACGATGTCATAGTAGATCAACAAAAGGTTCAGAATGTATGATGTCATAGTAGACAAACAAAAGGGTCAGAATGTATGATGTCATAGTAGATCAACAAAAGGGTCAGAATGTATGATGTCATAGTAGACAAACAAAAGGGTCAGAATGTATGATGTCATAGTAGACAAACAAAAGGGTCAGAATGTATGATGTCATAGTAGATCAACAAAAGGGTCAGAATGTATGATGTCATAGTTGATCAACAAAAGGGTCAGAATGTATGATGTTATAGTAGATCAACCTAAGGGTCAGAATGTATGATGTCATAGTTGATCAACAAAAGGGTCAGAATGTATGATGTCATAGTAGACAAACAAAAGGATCAGAATGTATGATGTCATAGTAGATCAACAAAAGGGTCAGAATGTATGATGTCATAGTAGACAAACAAAAGGGTTAGAATGTATGATGTCATAGTAGATCAACAAAAGGGTCAGAATGTATGATGTCATAGTAGACAAACAAAAGGGTTAGAATGTATAATGTCATAGTAGATCAACCAAAGGATCAGAATGTATGATGTTATAGTAGATCAACCAAAGGGTCAGAATGTATGATGTCATAGTAGATCAACAAAAGGGTCAGAATGTATGATGTCATAGTAGACAAACAAAAGGATCAGAATGTATGATGTCATAGTAGATCAACAAAAGGGTCAGAATGTATGATGTCATAGTAGACAAACAAAAGGATCAGAATGTATGATGTCATGTACTGTATCTGACATCACAGTAGATTGTCCACAGAAGGCTATAATGATAAAGTAACTGTATTCCATACCATTCACACAGTGATTAGGCCAAGTCACTCTATCCCAGAAACTGGTCCGTGTACTGCCCAACTCATGCTGCTATGACACCGTATATAGCCTTCAGACTGTCATTACAATGTCCCTGGCTCTGTGACCGTAGGCCGCTCTCTGTCCTGTCAGTGTGCCCAGCCACCCTGCCAGAGGAAGAAGGCTATGATACTGTATATGCCCTTCAAGCAGTCATAAGGCCACTACAGTCTGACTCTAGTCCCTGTACTATCTCTGACTCTAGTCCCTGTACTATCCCTGACTCTAGTCCCTGTACTATCTCTGACTCTAGTCCCTGTACTATCCCTGACTCTAGTCCCTGTACTATCTCTGACTCTAGTCCCTGTACTATCTCTGACTCTAGTCCCTGTACTATCCATGACTCTAGTCCCTGTACTATTTCTGACTCTAGTCCCTGTACTATCTCTGATTCTAGTCCTTGACCAACTGAGACACACACTGTGCCCTGTGGCTGACATCATAGTAAATCATCCGCAGAAAGATGGGCTATTAGAACCATAATGACGCTGTCGCTGTATGGCCTTAGCCGTCACACTGTCATTAGGCCATTAAAAAGTTACTGTATTGTCCCTGGTCTCCTTTACTGTCATTATTATTGTCCCGGTGTGTATCCCAGACAGACAGCTCTGTCCTTCTATTGTCTCACTGTCCACCCGACGCTACCACAGGAAGGGAATCAGTTCACATTACAGCCCGAGGAGATGTCTGAGGCTTCTCAAGGTTCTGGGCTGGAACTGGGACAACTCCCCTCCCATCCTCTCTATCCCTCCTCTCCTGTCTCCCTTCACTGGCTAAATGAACTGGTTAACCCCCCCTCCCATCCTCTCTATCCCTCCTCTCCTGTCTCCCTTCACTGGCTAAATGAACTGGTTAACTACCCCCTCCCATCCTCTCTATCCCTCCTCTCCTGTCTCCCTTCACTGGCTAAATGAACTGGTTAACTACCCCCCCTCCCATCCTCTCTATCCCTCCTCTCCTGTCTCCCTTCACTGGCTAAAGTAACTGGTTAACTCCCCCCCTCCCATCCTCTCTTTCGCTCAGACAAGGTGCTGGCCTAGTACCAAGATAAGGTTGTTTTGGAATGTTTTTGGCATCAGTTGCTGGGACCGCTGCTATCTGTCCAGTGATCCTGCCAACCAAGGCTCTGATGAGCTGCTTGGCATAGCTGCCTATCAACAGACGGTATGCTGCTTAGAAGGCCAGCATCCCGGAGTCACCTTGACGTTGAGACTGGTGTCTTGCGGGTACTATTTAATGAAGCTGCCAGTTGAGGACTTGTGAGGCGTCTGTTTCTCAAACTAGACACTCTAATGTACTTGTCCTCTTGCTCAGTTGTGCACCGGGGCCTCCCACTCCTCTTTCTATTCTGGTTAGAGCCAGTTTGCGCTGTTCTGTGAAGGGAGTGGTACACAGCATTGTACGAGATCTTCGAGTTTCTTGGCAATTTCTCTAGGCTACCTGCCGCCCCGACACTCAACTAGTCTAAACTGTATTTCTGATCAATTTGATGTGCTTTTCTTTCACGAACAAGGACATTTCTTAGTGGCCCCAAACTTTTGAACGGTAGTGTATACAGTTGAAGTCGTAAGTTTACATACACTTATGTTGGAGTCATTAAAACTCGTTTTTCAACCACTCCACAAATGTTAACAAACTATAGTTTTGTCAAGTCGGTTAGGACATCTACTTTGTTCATGACACAAGTAATTTTTCCAACAATTGTTTACAGACAGATTATTTCACTTATAATTCACTGTATCACAATTCCAGTGGGTAATAAGTTTACATACACTAAGTTGACTGTGCATTGGAGGTGTACCTGTGAATGTACTTCAAGGCCTAACTCAGTGATTCTTCGCTTGACAGCACGGGCAAATCAAAATAAATCAGCCAAGACCTCAGAAAAAAATTGTAGACCTCCACAGGTCTGGTTCATCCTTGGGAGCAATTTCCAAACGCATGAAGGTACCACGTTCACCTGTACAAACAATAGTACGCAAGTATAAATACCATGGGACCACACAGTCGTCACACCGCTCAGGAAGGAGACGCGTTCTGTCTCCTAGAGATGAACGTACTTTGGTGCAAAAAGTGTAAATCAATCCCGGAACAACAGCAAAGGACATTGTGAAGATGCTGGAGGAAACAGGTACAAAAGTATCTAATTCCACAGTAAAACAAGTCCTATATCGACATAACCTGAAAGGCCGCTTAGCAAGGAAGAAGCCACTGCTCCAAAACCGCCCGAAAAAAGCCAGACTATGGTTTGCAACTGCACATGGGTATAAAGATCGTACTTTTTGGATGATCTGGTCTGGTCTGGTCTGGTCTGATGGTCTGATGAAACAAAAATAGAACTGTTTGGCCATAATGACCATTGTTATGTTTGGAGGAAAAAGGGGGAGGCTTGCAAGCCGAAGAACACCATTCCAACCGTGAAGCACGGGGATGGCAGCATCATGTTGTGGGGGTGCTTTGCTGTAGAAGGGTCTGGTGCAATTCACAAAATAGATGGCGTCATGAGAATGGACAATTATGTGGATATATTGAAGCAACATCTCAAGACATCAGTCAGGAAGTTAAAGCTTGGCCGCAAATGGGTCTTCCAAATGGACAATGACCCCAAGCATACTTCCAAAGTTGTGTGCAAAATGGCTTAAGGACAACAAATTCAAGGTATTGGATTGGCCATCACAAAGCCCTGACCTCAATCCCATAGAACATTTGTGGGCAGAACTGAAAAAGTGTGTGCGAGCAAGGAGGCCTACAAACCTGACTCAGTTACACCAGCTCTGTCAGGAGGAATCGGGCAAAATTCACCCAACTTATTGTGGGAAGCTTGTGGAAGGCTACCCGAAACATTTGACCCAAGTTAAACAATTTAAAGGCAATGCTACCAAATACTAATTGAGTATATGTGAACTTCTGACCCACTGGGAATGTGATGAAATAAATAAAAGCTGAAATAAATCATTCTCTCTACTATTATTCTGACATTTCACATTCTTAAAATAAAGTGGTGATCCTAACTGACCTAAGACAGGGGATTTTTGCCAGGATTAAATGTCAGGAATTGTGAAAAACTGAGTTTAAATGTATTTGGCTAAGGTGTATGTAAACTTCCGACTTCAACTGTATATAGAGTACCAGTCAAACGTTTGGACACACCTACGCATTCTAGGGTTTTTCTTTATTTCTACTATTTTCTACATTGTAGAATAATAGTGAAGACATCAAAACTATGAAATAACACATATGTAGTAACCAAAATAGTGTACCTCATGAAGCTGGTTGAGAGAACGCCTAGAGTGTGCAAAGCTGTCATCAAGGCAAAGGGTCGCTATTTGAAGAATCTCAAATAAAAAAAAATTTGATGCTAAATGATTCCATGTGTGTTATCGACCCACAATTCAGTTGTATGACCGGGCCCCCTTCTTGACAACAATGCGATTTTTATAAAAATGTTGGCCATAATGTGGAGAGAAACGTTTGCAGTTTTTAATATGATATCTGACTGAGAGTGACTAACAAAATCAATGGGGGCCCCCCAGTCGGTAATTCGGGGGGGGGGGCCCGGTCGGATTAGTTTAGATAGCTGACTAGATTAATTTGCCAATCTAAAAATGATGTGCTGACATTGGGCTAATTGAGTGACTGACATAAGAAAATATAAAACGTTTTGCCCCACCCCGGGAAATGTAACATGGGGCCTACAAAAGGGGGGCCCATCCCTGGTCTAGGAGCAGTAAAGGTGTTTAGTGAGGTGTGATTGAATGCTAACCGCTCATTAATCACAGTGAGGGTGTGTTTTAATGCTAACCGCTCATTAATCACAGTGAGGGTGTGTTTTAATGCTAACCGCTCATTAATCACAGTGAGGGTGTGTTTTAATGCTAACCGCTCATTAATCACAGTGAGGGTGTGTTTTAATGCTAACCGCTCATTAATCACAGTGAGGTGTGTTTTAATGCTAACCGCTCATTACTCATAGTGAGGTGTGTTTGAAAAGGTCTCAGACTAGAGACTGGCGCTGACGTGTGTCAGACCAACCGATACTTGCTTAGGCTCTCGCTTAGGCTCTCTGCATCCCACCAATAAACGGTATTCATTAGATGCACTGGGCCACTGCATCCCACCAATAAACGGTATTCATTAGATGCACTGGGCCACTGGGACATAAAAGTGCACTATTTCAGGAAAATGGTGGCATTTGGGATGCTCACATTGGCCTGTATCTTACAAGCTTAAGAAGGACTAAGTAATCAATTAACACAAATCAGACCTAAAATAATCAGATGTAAAGGAATCAGATGTAAAGGAATCAGATGTAAAGGAATCAGATGTAAAGCAATCAGATGTAAAGGAATCTGATGTAAAGGAATCAGATGTAAAGGAATCTGATGTAAAGGAATCAGATGTAAAGGAATCAGATGTAAAGGAATCATATGTAAAGGAATCAGATATAAAAGAATCAGATCTGAAGGAATCAAATCTTAAGGAATCAGATATAAAGGGATCAGATAAAAAATAATCAGATCTGAAGGAATCAGCTATTAAGGAATAGGTCCTCAAGTGATGTGGTACTCTGTCTACTGTACATCTCTATCACACACACACACACACACACACACACACAGTGTACGACTCCTTAATCAATCACATTTCATAGCTGTAATCAGCGTGGACATGGACATGATTCCCTCTAAAGGATGGGCTATACTCAGCCTTGTCTCAGGGTATTAAGTTTGTGGTCTGTTGATATCACTCCAGTGGTGTGGGGGCTGTGATTTGGCAAAGGGGGGGTTATATCATGCCTGGTTGACCCTGTCCAGGGGTATTGTCGGACGGGGTTCACAGTGTTCACCGACCCCACCTGTCTCAATCTCCAGTATCTATGCTGCAATAGTCTATGTGCCCGGGAGGCTAGGGTCAGTCTGTCCTATCTGGTGTAATTCTTCTGTCTTATCTGGTGTCCTGTTTGATCTAAGACATGCTCCCTCTAATTCTTCCATCTCTCGCACTCTCTGCCTCCTCTCCTGGAGGACCTGAGCCCTAGGACCATGCCTCAGGACTACCTGGCCTGATGACTCCTTGCTGTCCCCAGTCCACCTGGTTGTGCTGCTGATACAGTTTCAACTGTTCTGCCTGCGACTACGGAGCTCTGACCTGTTCACCTGACGTGTTACCGTGTCCCGAACCTGCTGTTTTTGACCTCTCTCTCTCTCTCTCTCTCTCTCTCTCTCTCTCTCTCTCTCTCTCTCTCTCTCTCTCTACCGCACCTATTACAGACTACAAAGGGAAGCACAGACAAGAGCTGCCCAGTGACACGAGCCTACCAGATGAGCTAAATTACTTCTATGCTCGCTTCGAGGCAAATAACACTGAAACATGCATGAGAGCACCAGCTGTTCCGGAAGTCTGTGTGATCACGCTCTCCGCAGCCGATGTGAGTAAGACCTTTAAACAGGTCAACATTCACAAGGCCGCAGGGCCAGACGGATAACCAGGACGGGTACTGCGAGCATGCGCTGATCAACTGGCAAGTGTCTTCACTGACATTTTCCACCTCTCCCTGTCTGAGTCTGTAATACCTACATGTTTCAAGCAGACCACCATAGTCCCTGTGCCCAAGACCACCAAGGTAACCTGCCTAAATGACTACTGACCCGTAGCACTCAGATCTGTAGCCATGAAGTGCTTTGAAAGGCTGGTCATGGCTCACATCAACACCATTATTCCAGAAACCCTAGACCCACTCCAATTTGCATACCACCCCAACAGATCCACAGATGATGCAATCTCTATTGCACTCCACGCTGCCCTTTCCCACCTGGACAAAAGGAACACCTATGTGAGAATGCTGTTCATTAACTACAGCTCAGCGTTCAACACCATAGTGCCCTCAAAGCTCATCACTAAGCTATGGACCCTGGGACTAAACACCTCCCTCTGCAACTGGATCCTGGACTTCCTGATGGGCTGCCCCCAGGTGGTAAGGGTAGGTAACAACACATCAGCCACGCTGATCCTCAACACAGGGGCCCCTCAGGGGTGCGTGCTCAGTCCCCTCCTGTACTCCCTGTTCACTCATGACTGCACGGCCAGGCACGACTCCAACACCATCATTAAATTTGCCGATGACACAACAGTGGTAGGCTTGATCACCGACAATGAGGAGGTCAGAGAACTGGCAGTGTGGTGCCAGGACAACAACCTCTCCCTCAACGTGACCAAGACAAAGGAGATGATTGTGGACTACAGGAAAAAGAGGATCGAGCACGCCCCCATTCTCATTGACAGGGCTGCAGTGGAGTAGGTTGAGAGCTTCAAGTTCCTTGGCGTCCACATCACCGACAAACTAACATGTTCCAAGCACACCAAGACAGTCGTAAAGAGGGCACGACAAAACCTCTTCTCCCTCAGGAGACTGAAAAGATTTGGCATGGGTCCTCAGATCCTCAAAAGGTTCTACAGCTGCACCATCAAGAGCATCCTGACTGGTTGCATCACTGCCTGGTATGGCAACTGTTCGGCCTCTGACCGCAAGGCACTACAGAGTAGTCTTATTCTTGTCTGTATTTTTTGAAACTGCATTGCTGGTTGGGGGCTCGTAAGTAAACATTTCACTGTAAGGTATACACCTGTTGTATTCGGCGCATGTGACTAATACAATTTGATTTGATTTGATTTGATCTGACCTGCTGTCTCTAACTCTGAATGATCGGCTATGAAAAGCCAACTGACATTTACACCTGAGGTGCTGACCTGTTGCACCCTCTACAACCACTGTGATTATTATTATCTGACCCTGCTGGTCATCTAGGAACATTTGAACATCAGAGCCTGGTTCCTCTCTAGGTTTCTTCCTAGGTTCCAGACTTTCCAGGGAGTTTTTCCTAGCCACCGTGCTTCTACGTCCGTATTGCTTGCTCTGTGTGTGTGTGTGTGTGTGTCTGTGTGTGTGTGTCTGTGTGTGTCTGCGTGTGTGTCTGTGTGTGTGTCTGCGTGTGTCTGTGTGTGTGTGTGTGTGTGTGTGTGTGTCTGCGTGTGTGTGTGTGTGTGCGTGTGCGTGTGTGTGTGTGTCTGTGTGTGTGTGTGTGTCTGTGTGTGTGTGTGTGTCTGTGTGTGTGTATAACACTCCAACATCACTACGTGGCTTTAATACACAGACATCTTTTTCATCTTTCCTCTTCATGTTTTATAAAAGCTTTGATGTGTTTTGATGTGTTGTTGAAATGACAAATCCTTTCACTTCTATTATACAACATCACATCATTATGACTAACAACATGCAGATTAGTAGGTACAGTTGAAGTCGGAAGTTTACATACACTTAGGTTGGAGTCATTAAAACTTGTTTTTCAACCACTCCACACATTTCTTGTTAACAAACTATAGTTTTGGCAAATCGGTTAGGACATCTACTTTGTGCATCTGTTGGGTTAACCTTGGGGTCATGATAGGGGCTGTACCAAATGTTTGATGTATGATAATAATTGATTACGCTGATGTTGTATTAATAGAAGGGGAGGGGTTATAAGACCCGTCCCTCCTTAAATTTATAGGGTCCTAGACTACAGATTAATAATATATATATATATATATGCATTATAAGGTTTATTGTTTCACAGTTATTTTCTAGCCTCTGCCTCTGATAAAGAAACGGTGTGTCTGTGAGAAAGAGCCTCAAAGATAAAAGAGATGCAGAGACACAGAACTCTGCCATGGAGTGAAAGAGACAAGAGACTAAGCAGACATTCCACTATAAATCAACTTGGGGGAGTGGACATTTACTGTTGAGCCTTTAGATAACACTGAAACTCTATGTTTGTATAGCTGCGTATGCATGGGCTTGGTCTCATGAGTAGAAGGTAACGACGTAGGCAGTGACATCACTAAGGCTGGACTTCGGGCTCAATAAAGAAACTCGGACCCTTTACTATTTTGCGGAACTTACTCAGAAACATGCGTACTATGTTCCTGTTGTCAACTTCTGTCTGCAATTGCATTAACAAAGGTTTTGATTGATTTAATTAAGGATATTGTCTGAATGCTAATTTTCATCAATGAGCCAATGATTGACAAGGAACAAGGACATCTACTTTGACACAAGTAATTTTTCCAACAATTGTTTACAGACAGATTATTTAACTTATAATTCACAGTATCACAATTCCAGTGGGTCAGATGTTTACACACACTAAGTTGACTGTGCCTTTAAACAGCTTGGAATATTCCAGAAAATGATGTCACGGCTTTAGAAGCTTCTGATAGGCTAATTGACATAATTTGAGTCAATTGGAGGTGTACATGTGGATGTATTTCAAGGCCTACCTACAAACTCAGTGCCTCTTTGAATGACATCACGCGTGAAAATCAAAAGAAATCAGCCAAGACCTCAGAAAAAAATTGTAGACCTCCACAAGTCTGGCTCATCCTTGGGAGCAATTTCCAAATGCCTGAAGGTACCACGCTCATCTGTACACACAATAGTACGCAAGTATAAACATCTTGGGACCACGCAGCCGTCATAACGCTCAGAAAGGAGACGCGTTCTGTCTCCTAGAGATGAACGTACTTTGGTGCGAAAAGTGCAAATCAATCCAAGAACAACAGCAAAAGCCCATGTGAAGATGCTGGAGGAAACAGGTACAAAAGTATCTATATCCACAGTAAAACTAGTCCTATATCGACATAACCTGAAAGGCTGCTCAGCAAGGAAGAAATCACTGCTCCAAAACTGCCATAAAAAAGCCAGACTACGGTTTGCAACTGCACATGGGACAAAGATCGCACTTTTTGGAGAAATGTCTTCTGGTCTGATGAAACAAAAATAGAACTGTTTGGCCATAATGACCATCGTTATGTTTGGAGGAAAAAGGGGGAGGCTTGCAAGCCAAAGAACACCATCCAAACCGCGAAGCACGGGGGTGGCAGCATCATGTTGTGGGGGTGCTTTGCTGCAGGAGGGGCTGGTGCACTTCACAAAATAGATGGCATCATGAGGCAGGAAAATTATGTGGATATATTGAAGCAACATCTCAAGACATCAGTCAGGAAGTTAAAGCTTGGTCGCAAATGGGTCTTTCTAATGAACAATGACCCCAAGCATACTTCCAAAGTTGTGGCAAAATGGCTTAAGGACAACAAAGTCAAGGTATTGGAGTGGCCATCACAAAGCCCTGACCTCAATCCGATAGAACATTTGTGGGCAGAACTGAAAAAGCGTGTGCGA
>CM059791.1:4135911-4230911 GCA_030435695.1 Brachymystax lenok tsinlingensis | reverse complement strand
CTCTCTCTCTCTCTCTCTCTCGGCCCCTCTCTCTCTCTATTCAATCAGTCAAGACATCAGTTGAAGTCTTGATATTTAAAGAAACAAAAATAAATTCATATATTCACTGCAAATGTTCTTTGCACCATTTTCTTCATTACATATACAGTGACAAAAGGCATCATACAACATCAGCACACATACAGGGTGTATCCCAAATGGCACCATATTCCCTACATAGTGCACTTCTTTTGACCGGAGCCCATAGTGCACTATATACGGAATAGGGGGCCATTTGGGTCTAAACATTTGACAAAGACCCAATCCTTCTTTCCAATTACGCATTTATAATTTCTCCAGACTCTCTCTCTCTCTCTCTCTCTCTCTCTCTCTCTCTCTCTCTCTCTCTCTCTCTCTCTCTCTCTCTATCCATCCATCATCTATCATCTCTCTCTCTCTCTCTCTCTCTCTCTCTTTCTATCTATCTATCTATCTATCTATCTATCTATCTATCTAGCAGGTAGCTGACAAGGTAGAAATCTGTTGTTCTGCCCCTGAGCAAGGCAGTTAACCCACTGTTCCCCGGGCACCTAAGATGTGGATGTCGCTTAAGGCAGCCCCCCACGCACCTCTCTGATTTAGAGGGGTTGGGTTATTGGGTTGCGTATTTCCCTTTCCCTATTTATACTAGTGTATCTTGGTGAGTCCTGTTGGTATACCAGGGGCCACTTTATAGCCATAGCTCTTTCTTTGACTCCTTGCGTCCTCTTTCCTTGTCTCCTTCTCAAACCCATTGGAGCCAACCCAACCCCAGGGGGGAGAGAGAGGAGAGGGGGTAGAGGTGAGAGAGAGGGGGGAGCCAACCCAACCCCAGGGGGAGAGAGAGAGAGGGGGTAGAGGTGGGAGAGAGGGGGAGAGAGAGGAGAGGGGTAGAGGTGGGAGAGAGGGGGAGCCAAACCAAACCCCAGGGGAGAGAGAGGAGAGGGGGTAGAGGTGAGAGAGAGGGGGAGCCAACCCAACCCCAGGGGAGAGAGAGGAGAGGGGGTAGAGGTGGGAGAGAGGGGGAGAGAGAGGAGAGGGGGTAGAGGTGGGAGAGAGGGGGAGCCAACCCAACCCCAGGGGAGAGGGAGAGGAGAGGGAGGGAGGGAGAAAAGGGGGGCAACCCCATGGGGAGAGGAGGGGGAGAGAGGGTAGAGGGAGGAGCCAACCCAACAACAACAAGGTCAGCAAGGTCAACAAGGTCAACAAGGTCAGCGTGACACCAAGGGCTCCTCCTAGGAATACAGTAGTTTCATTCAGGAGTCTTTTGAGACTGAGAGGGTGACAATATGCATAGAAAAGTGACAGGGAAGGCCGATCCATCAGCGAGGCCGTTAGAACAGCTACAGGGTAAATAAGGAACCACTAGTGGTGATATACTGTTCCCTACATGCAGTACACACAACCATCACACCATGCCAACATCGTGGTGCAAAGCTGTCAGCAAGGCAAAAAGGTGGCTATGACGAATCTCAAGTATAACATATGTACACTTTTTTTGGTTACTACATGATGTTATTTCATCGTTTTGATGTCTTCACTATTATTCTACAATGTCGATATCCATCCATTGATTGTTGAATAACTTTTAAGTTTAGTTCAACTGTCACACTGTCAGAACCTAAAATATAAGCTTATATAATAATAATAATAATAATAATAATATATAATAATAATATATAATAATAATAATAATAATAATAATATATAATAATAATAATATATAATAATAAGATATAATAATATATAATAATAATAATAATATATAATATAAAATATATAAATAATAATAATAATATATAATAACAATAATAATAATAATAATATAATAATATATAATAATAATAATATATAATAATAATATATAATAATAATAATATATAATAGTAATATATAATAATAATATATAATAATAATAAATTATAATAATACCTAATAATAATAATAATAATAATAATAATAATAGTAATAATAATATATAATAATAATAGTAATAATAATATATAATAATAATAGTAATAATAATATATAATAATAATAGTAATAATAATATATAATAATAATAATAATAATAATAATAATAATAATAATAAAAATAATATATAATAATAATAATATATAATATTATTAATCAGCTTGTTTTACTCCAATGTTTGTAAACACTGTAAATGTAAACAGATACTGTATAGCCTCAAAACATGATTAAAATTATAATGTAGATATCTTGGATGGTCAGTCCTTGCTCTGTCTATTAACTTCAGAGTGGTTGCATTTCTCCAGGCCCATCCCTCAACTTTTTACCAAAACAGAGGCAGGGTGCGTATTTTGTTATTGTTTCATCTGTGGATTTGCCCTTTAAACAGCTGCATATTATCAGGATATCAAAGTGTCACCAACTAAAAGGTAAACAACAGGCCTATAGCAAATGCAGCATATGGAATTCATTTTTCACATGTAAACAGAACTTTTCAGTAGTGCTCAAAGCATGCCATTCCATGAGAGCAGCATTTATTTTCCAACTCAAATCAATGAGCCCAACCAGTCCTACATGACAACTAAATCATAAACAACAGAGTAGGGCTGGCTAATAAGTCCCTTAGTTTTGGGGTCATGCTCAGGTAAAACAATTTGGCTAATCTCTACTTCCATATTTCCAAGTCCTATTCTTGAAGATCAAGGGGTATAACATTTATTGGAATGACTGGAATGCTGATAGACTTTGGTTTTTAATGTAAAGATATAATTTAATGGTATTAATAAATGTAGCAGAAAGCGATGGGTTAGAAGAAGCCTACTTCACCAACGCATAAAGTAAAAATTTAGCATCCATACATGGCCAGCTATGTAAACTTTAACATTGATTTATCCTGCGATAGATGTCGTTCAATTGGCAACATACATTTCTGTCTTCTTCTAACGCCTCTTAAGGGGAAAGTAATCTAAAAGTAACTGAATGTAAATCAGATTACGTTACTGAGTTTTGGGGTAGTCCAAAAGTTACGTTACCGATTACAGTTTTGGACAGGTAACTAGTAACTGTAATAGATCACATTTAGAAAGGAACCTATCCCAACTCTGGCTGTATTGAGTGACACCAACAGATAGAACATTTAATCTTTTGAAATACGACATGAGTCCAATGGTGGCAAGAGGGCTCATTCCTTAGTGGCCCAGCGGTCTAAGACACTGCGTCTCAGTGCTAGAGGTGTCACTACAGACACCTTGGTTCAAATCCAGGCTGTATCACAACCGGCCGCGATTGGGATTCGCATAGGGCGACGCACAATCGGGCACGACAACGTCATCTGGGTTTGACTGGGCTAGGCCGTCATTGTAAAGAAGAACTTAACTGACTTGCCTAGTTATAAATAAAAGAGTGTTGGTAAGGGTCTAGCAGCTGCATGGTAAATAAGGATCTCTGGGATAATGACCTGACTACAGGGTACATGGCAGGCTCAGGCCAATGCCATGACAATTCCCTGATGAGGCGCCCCTCGTCGTAGCTCAAAGACTCTATGACAGACTAGAGGACGGTGACCTGTGGTATATATATCAGAGCTCTCAGACAGGCTGTGTCACACGGCCCTCTCTTCCTCTACGGGCAGCATCATGAAGAAGCGACGCTCGGTCAGGGGGTTCCTAACTTAGGTCGACTATGGCAGGTCATGACGACGGGTAATGACGATGACAATTCTCTGATGATATTGTCCTGAGTTCGTGGAGCTGATAAACTATGATATAGAGGATGGATTACCTGATTTTATCAGAGCCCATAAACAGACCGGCTATGACAGACTTTACCCATACAGCTTTCCGTCTGACAGGCCAGCCAGAGCACATGGCCCTTTTTCCAGAGCTGTGGCTGGTCTGTGCTGGAGTGGCTGTGTGTGTGTGTGTTGTGGTGGCTTGGATGTAAAAGGCTGGGCTGCGATGCTTTTATGATGTCAGCCAGTCAGCCAGTCAGTCCAGGACAGGCTGTACCTCAGTCAATGTTTTCCCTCTGAAGGTCAATGGAGGAGGGGAGGGGAAGGGAGGAGAGGAGAGGGAGGAGAGGTGGAGGGATGGAGGGGAGGGGGAGGAGAGTAGGGGAGAGGGAGGAGGGGTGCAAAGAGGTGGAGTGAGGATGGGAAGAGTGGGAGGGTGGGGGAGAGAGAAGGGAGTGGAGGGATAGATGGGTAGAGGGATGGAGAGAGGGAGGGGAAGAGAGGAAGGTGGAGGGGTAGAGGGATGGAGAGAGGGAGGGGAAGAGAGGGGAGAGAGGAAGGTGGAGGGATAGATGGGTAGAGAGAGGGAGGGGAAGAGAGGGGAGAGAGGAAGGTGGAGGGATAGATGGGTAGAGGGATGTGAGAGGGAGGGGAAGAGAGGGGAGAGAGGAAGGTGGAGGGGTAGAGGGATGGAGAGAGGGAGGGGAAGAGAAGGGAGATGGAGAGCCATGGTTTACAATCTGTGTCAGTCACCTGGGCACTAGGAGGATAACAATCTTCTGAATCTATATATCCCTCCCTCCCTCTATCCATCCATCCATCCATCCATCCATCCATCCATCCATCCACTGTATCCATATATCCCTCCCTCCCTAACCGTTGATAACAGGTAAGGTAGACTAAACCCAACTACTTTAAACTACTTTAGAATTGAGAGTGGAAAATCAAGTGAAAAAAAAGCACTTCTCTTTCTCTCTTCTCTGTAAAATATCCAGACTGCTCATTAAATGTGACAACAAGGCTAAACAAGCTGTTGGCCCTATTGATCAAGACCCTCAGAACACAAACACACACACACGCGCACACACGGGTTGTTTGTTCTAGGTGTCCATCTCTATCTCTTTTATCTGCTGTGAAAGACTAAATAAAACTGATAATAAAACTGGGGAGAAGACAGGAGAGGAGAGGAGAGAGGAAAGGAGAAAGAGAAGAGAAGAGAGGAGAGGAGAGACAGAGGACAGGAGAGGAGAGGAGAGAGAGGAGAGGAGAGGGGACAGGAGAGGGGACAGGAGAGGAGATAAGAGAGGAGAGGAGAGGAGGAGAAAAGAGGAGAAAAGAGGAGAGAAGAGAAGAATATATGAGAGGAGAAAAGAGGAGAAAAGAGGAGAGCAGAGAAGAAAGGAGAAGAAATAAGGGGAGGGGGCAGGAGAGGAGAGAAGAGAGGAGAGGAGAGGAGAGAGGAGAGGAGAGGAGAAGAAAGGAGAGGAGAGAGAGGAGAGATGAGACGGGAGAGGAGAGCTGTGAGTATATTATTTTCCAATGAGTCTGTAACAAACATGCCTTTTCCTTTGGCAGGAGACAACAACAAGTCCACATCCCAAATGGCACCCTATTCCCTATATAGTGCATTACTTTCCACCAGGGCTTATAGGGCCTTATACAAGAAATAGGGTGCCATTTGGGACACATTGACTGTGTTGATGGAATGGAAATGAATCTCTGGTGGAGGGATACAGTGGAGTGTCACTGCTATAGTAGTTCCACTATTCCCACAGCAAACACCTTTACAACAAATACAGAGACATTAGTATAGAAATGAATCTCTGGTGGAGGGATACAGTGGAGTGTCACTGCTATAGTAGTTCCACTATTCCCACAGCAAACACCTTTACAACAAATACAGAGACATTAGTATAGAAATGAATCTCTGGTGGAGGGATACAGTGGAGTGTCACTGCTATAGTAGTTCCACTATTCCCACAGCAAACACCTTTACAACAAATACAGAGACATTAGTATAGAAATGAATCTCTGGTGGAGGGATACAGTGGAGTGTCACTGCTATAGTAGTTCCACTATTCCCACAGCAAACACCTTTACAACAAATACAGAGACATTAGTATAGAAATGAATCTCTGGTGGAGGGATACAGTAGAGAGTGTCAGCAGTGAAGTAGCTAGTAGTGCCTCTACTTTCCACAACACCATCCACCTTGACAACAATACAATACACATTTTTATCAATTTTTAGTATGTATGTCCACCTTGACAACAGAATACGCCAGTTTATCCAAAGCTGCACAGTACAGTGAGTCCCTGCATATTTAGTGCGTGATCGCTGAGGGAACTGAACCCACGACCTTGGCTCGGTGTCGCTACGACCACAACGATACTGACTGAACCCACGACCTTGGCTCGGTGTCGCTACGACCACAACGATACTGACTGAACCCACGACCTTGGCTCAGTGTCGCTACGACCACAACGATACTGACTGAACCCACGACCTTGGCTCGGTGTCGCTACGACCACAACGATACTGACTGAACCCACGACCTTGGCTCGGTGTCGCTACGACCACAACGATACTGACTGAACCCACGACCTTGGCTCGGTGTCGCTACGACCACAACGATACTGACTGAACCCACGACCTTGGCTCGGTGTCACTACGACCACAACGATACTGACTGAACCCACGACCTTGGCTCGGTGTCACTACGACCACAACATTACTGACTGAACCCACGACCTTGGCTCGGTGTCACTACGACCACAACGATACTGACTGAACCCACGACCTTGGCTCGGTGTCACTACGACCACAACGATACTGACTGAACCCACGACCTTGGCTCGGTGTCACTACGACCACAACGATACTGACTGAACCCACGACCTTGGCTCGGTGTCACTACGACCACAACGTTACTGACTGAACCCACGACCTTGGCCTGGTGTCACTACGACCACAACGATACTGACTGAACCCACGACCTTGGCTCGGTGTCACTACGACCACAACGATACTGACTGAACCCACGACCTTGGCTCGGTGTCACTACGACCACAACGATACTGACTGAACCCACGACCTTGGCTCGGTGTCGCTACGACCACAACGATACTGACTGAACCCACGACCTTGGCTCGGTGTCACTACGACCACAACGATACTGACTGAACCCACGACCTTGGCTCGGTGTCGCTACGACCACAACGATACTGACTGAACCCACGACCTTGGCTTGGTGTCGGTACGACCACAACGTTTCTAACTTTTTCCCACGACACCCACCTTGACAACAAGTCAAGACTACAGACTACAGGGAGTCAGGGACGTTACGATTGAAGACTGAGAGAGAGAGAAGAGAGATAGCCTGCAGGCCATGCTGTGATGCATTCTAAGATACTGTGCAGTAATTACTAACATAAACAGTGCAGGTGATCTGGCCCACATGCACTGACAGCTGAGAGCTCAGAGTCAACAAAGCAAAATAATTAGGGATGGTGTTCTTAGGTCTCCTGAGTGAACGTGGCTTATTTTCTGCAAAAGGTACAGGTACCTTAGTCCCATGACAACCGGTACAGGTACCTTAGTCCCATGACAACTAGTACAGGTACCTTAGTCCCATGACAACCGGTACAGGTACCTTAGTCTCATGACAACCAATACAGGAACCTTAGTCCCATGACAACCAATACAGGAACCATAGTCCCATGACAACCGGTACAGGTACCTTAGTCCCATGACAACCGGTACAGGTACCTTAGTCCCATGACAACCGGAACCTTAGTCCCATGACAACCTGTACAGGTACCTTAGTCCCATGACAACCGGTACAGGTACCTTAGTCTCATAACAACCGGTACCTTAGTCCCATGACAACCGGTACCTTAGGCCCATGACAACCGGTACCTTAGTCCCATGACAAGCAGTACAGGTACCCTAGTCCCATGGCAACCAGTACAGGTACCTTAGTCCCATGACAAGCAGTACAGGTACCTTAGTCCCATAACAACCGATACAGGTACATTAGTCCCATGACAACCAATACAGGAACCTTAGTCCCATGACAACCAATACAGGAACCTTAGTCCCATGACAACCGGTACAGGTACCTTAGTCCCATGACAACCAATACAGGAACCTTAGTCCCATGACAATCGGTACAGGTACCTTAGTCCCATGACAACCAATACAGGAACCTTAGTCCCATGACAACCGGTACAGGTACCTTAGTCCCATGACAACCAATACAGGTACCTTAGTCCCATGACAACCGGAACCTTAGTCCCATGACAACCTGTACAGGTACCTTAGTCCCATAACAACGGGTACCTTAGTCCCATGACAACCGGTACCTTAGTCCCATGACAACCGGTACCTTAGTCCCATGACAAGCAGTACAGGTACCCTAGTCCCATGGCAACCAGTACAGGTACCTTAGTCCCATGACAAGCAGTACAGGTACCTTAGTCCCATGACAACCAATACAGGAACCTTAGTCCCATGACAATCGGTACAGGTACCTTAGTCCCATGACAACCAATACAGGAACCTTAGTCCCATGACAACCGGTACAGGTACCTTAGTCCCATGACAACCAATACAGGAACCTTAGTCCCATGACAATCGGTACAGGTACCTTAGTCCCATGACAACCAATACAGGAACCTTAGTCCCATGACAACCGGTACAGGTACCTTAGTCCCATGACAACCAATACAGGTACCTTAGTCCCATGACAACCGGTACAGGTACCTTAGTCCCATGACAACCAATACAGGAACCTTAGTCCCATGACAACCAGTACAGGTACCTTAGTCCTATGACAACCGGTACAGGTACCTTAGTCCCATGACAAACGGTATAGGTACCCTAGTCCCATGACAACCGAAACCTTAGTCCCATGACAACCTGTACAGGTACCTTAGTCCCATAACAACGGGTACGTTAGTCCCATGACAACCGGTACCTTAGTCCCATGACAACCGGTACCTTAGTCCCATGACAAGCAGTACAGGTACCCTAGTCCCATGGCAACCAGTACAGGTACCTTAGTCCCATGACAAGCAGTACAGGTACCTTAGTCCCATAACAACCGATACAGGTACATTAGTCCCATGACAACCAATACAGGAACCTTAGTCCCATGACAACCAATACAGGAACCTTAGTCCCATGACAACCGGTACAGGTATCTTAGTCCCATGACAACCAATACAGGAACCTTAGTCCCATGACAATCGGTACAGGTACCTTAGTCCCATGACAACCAATACAGGAACCTTAGTCCCATGACAACCGGTACAGGTACCTTAGTCCCATGACAACCAATACAGGTACCTTAGTCCCATGACAACCTGTACAGGTACCTTAGTCCCATAACAACGGGTACCTTAGTCCCATGACAACTGGTACCTTAGTCCCATGACAAGCAGTACAGGTACCCTAGTCCCATGGCAACCAGTACAGGTACCTTAGTCCCATGACAAGCAGTACAGGTACCTTAGTCCCATAACAACCGATACAGGTACATTAGTCCCATGACAACCAATACAGGAACCTTAGTCCCATGACAACCAGTACAGGTACCTTAGTCCCATGACAACCGGTACAGGTACCTTAGTCCCATGACAACCAATACAGGAACCTTAGTCCCATGACAATCGTTACAGGTACCTTAGTCCCATGACAACCAATACAGTAACCTTAGTCCCATGACAACCAATACAGGTACCTTAGTCCCATAACAACCGGTACAGGTACCTTAGTCCCATGACAACCAATACAGGAACCATAGTCCCATGACAACCGGTACAGGTACCTTAGTCCCATGACAACCGGTACAGGTACCTTAGTCCCATGACAACCGGTACAGGTACCTTAGTCCCATGACAACCAATACAGGAACCTTGGTCCCATGACAACCGGTACCTTAGTACCATGACAACCAGTACAGGTACCTTAGTCCCATGACAACCGGTACAGGTTCCTTAGTCCCATGAAAACCAGTACAGGTACCTTAGTCCCATGACAACCGGTGCAGGTACCTTAGTCCCATGACAACCGGTACCTTAGTACCATGCCAACCAATACAAGTACCTTAGTCCCATGACAACCAGAACCTTAGTCACATGACAACCGGTACAGGTACCTTAGTCCCATGACAACCTGTACAGGTACCTTAATCCCATGACAACCGGTACAGGTACCTTAGTCCCATAACAACCGGTACCTTAGTCCCATGACCGGTACCTTAGTCCCATGACAACCAGTACAGGTACCTTAGTCCCATGACAACCAGTACATGTACCCTAGTCCCATGACAACCAGTACAGGTACCTTAGTCCCATGACAACCGGTACCTTAGTACCAAGACAACCAGTACAAGTACCTTAGTCCCATGACAACCGGAACCTTAGTCCCATGACAACCTGTACAGGTACCTTAGTCCCATAACAACCAGTACAGGTACCTTAGTCTCATAACAACCGGTACCTTAGTCCCATGACAACCGGTACCTTAGGCCCATGACAACCGGTACCTTAGTCCCATGACAAGCAGTACAGGTACCCTAGTCCCATGGCAACCAGTACAGGTACCTTAGTCCCATGACAAGCAGTACAGGTACCTTAGTCCCATAACAACCGAAACAGGTACATTAGTCCCATAACAACCGGTACAGGTACATTAGTCCCATAACAACCGGTACAGGTACCTTAGTCCCATGACAACCGATACAGGTACCTTAGTCCCATAACAACCGGTACAGGTACCTTATTTCCATGACAAACTGGTAGGCCTTCATTGTAAATAAGAATTTGTTCTTAACTGACTGGCCTAGTTAAATAAAGGGTAGATAAAAACATGTTTAAAATAAAATAAAATACATTACAGGGACATTAGTTTGGATGGAAGGCTTACAGAGCCAGCCACATACCAGCCACATACCATCCAGAAAGAGGATTTCCACACCCACCATCTCAGATTGTTCTGAAATGGAAATTAGCCATTGAAGTCCCCCCCGCCATAAATTAGTGTGAAAGTACCAGGTTTTGCCCACAAGATGTACTAATTATATTTATATTTGCACCAAAGAAAACAAGTGATAGACAACAATACACACAAAAAAATACTAAATGAAAAATGGTGTGCCGGTGTGGACGGAAGCCAAAAGGCTTATATGAAAAACGACAAGACATAAGTACAAAAATAAAAAAGGTTTGTTAAAACAGACAACAAAACCTACTAATTATATATATAATTATATATATGTATCAGTAATCACATAAAATATATATATTTGTTGTTGTTTAAATGTGTGTGTGCCGGTGTGCATGTGAGAGTGTGAGTGTTAGGTTGTTAAATGGAGGAGACTACTGAGTAGTTTGTTTCATCACGCTGACCCTCAGTCTTCGCTTGAAGTCATTGAGGGTTGATGAGGGTTTTTGGCAATGTGAAGATAAGAATTCCAGAGTATCCCACTGTTCCTGCTGTTACTGCCACTCCCTTTTATCCATTTTGCTGGTCTCTTGTGTCTATTAAATGGACCACAAATTATAGTTTTTTTTTTCAACTTTCGGTTGAAAATCAATAGCTTTTGCTCGTGATAAAAATGTATGTTGTTGTCATTTCTCACAAGTAAGCCAGCAATTCAGTTTTTCATTTCTCGTAGCCTTAGCCTACGGTGCAAATCTGTAATGATAACTTTTCCTACAATACCAAAAATGTGATGGAGAAATTAGCCAGTGACTAAAATAAAATACAATGATGTGAACCTGCTCGTTCACCAGGAACGGTCTAACAGTAACTAATCCAGACCTTTTTTTTTTTTAACTACACACACAGGATCTGTTTTCCTGGACACAGATTAAGCCTAAGAGAAGAACAGTTGGTGTGTGTTTGAATGGCTTTCTTGGAGGACTGGCTTCAATTCTAAGGGTGGCTACCAGTTGCAAAGGGCCCGTTTAATACACAAGAGACCAGTAAAAAAAGTTAAAAATGTGTGGCAGTAAGAGCAGGAACAGCAGCATCTAATGGGCAAAACCGTTCACACTCCTTTATGGGGGAAACAACATCACCAAATTAATGACATAGTATGAATAAACAATACTCCAAGCTAAGCTTCATACTACAGGTCAAACATAGAGAACTGATACGATACTGGCCGTTGGGGTGGGCTTGGTGTCAGGTTTGGGGGGGTCTGTGGGTGGCTTTTGACAATTTATTTGGGATTCCTCATGTCTTAGTCATAGTTAAGAAGAGGTTTGGCCATTATATTTAATGATTATTATATAAATCCTATAAATTGAAACGGCCAACTTGGGTGTAATCAATTAGCTTAATTTCAAATAGTTTTTCAATCAAAATAATGTTGCAAGAATGCTTATCTTGTCTGTTTCAGAAAGCATTTCAGAACAATCAGAGACGGTGGGTCTCTGACTTGCTGAAATGAAAAGTTACGTCCCTGTAATTATGGTGGCATTATATATATATATTATTAAAAATATATATATATTTCACCTTTATTTAACCAGGTAGGCCAGTAGAGAACAAGTTCTCATTTACAACTGCGAACTGGCCAAGATAAAGCAAAGCATTGCGACAAAAACAACAACGCAGAGTTACACATAAACAAACGTACAGTCAATAACACAATAGAAAAATCTATGTACAGTGTGTGCAAATGTAGAGTAGGGAGGTAGGCAATAAATAGGCCATAGAGGCGAAATAATAACAAATTAGCATTAACACTGGAGTGATAGATTTGCAGCTGATGGTGCAAGTAGAGATACTGGGGTGAAAAAGAGCAAGAGGGTAAGTAATAATATTGGAATGAGGTAGTTGGGTGGGCTATTTACAGATTGTCTGTGTACAGGTACAGTGATCGGTAAGCTGCTCTGACAGCTGATGCTTAAGAGAGGCAGATATGACTCCAGCTTCAGTGATTTTTGCAATTCGTTCAAGTCATTGGCAGCAGAGAACTGGAAAGAAAGGCAGCCAAAAGAAGGTTTGGCTTTGAGGAGGACCAGTGAAAAATACATTCGAAATCGGAAGTTTACATTTACCTTAGCGAAATATATTTCAACTCAGTTTTTCACAATTCCTGACATTTAATCCTAGTAAAAAGTCCCTGTCTTGGGTCAGTTAGGATCACCCCTTTATTTTAAGAATGTGAAATGTTTGAATAATAGTAGAGAGAATTATTTATTTCAGCTTTAATTTCTTTCATCACGTTCCCAGTGGGTCAGAAGTTTACTTACACTCAGTTAGTATTTGGTAGCATTGCCTTTAAATTGTTTAACTTGGGTCAAATGTTTCGGGTAGCCTTCCACAAGCTTCCCGCAATAATGTGGGTGAATTTTGGCCCATTCCTCCTGACAGAGCTGGTGTAACAGAGTCAGGTTTGTAGGCCTCCTTGTTCGCACACGCTTTTTCAGTTCTGCCCACAAATCTTCTATACGATTGAAGGTCCTTGACTTTGTTGTCCTTAAGCCATTTTGCCACAACTTTGGAAGTTAGCTTGGGGTCATTGTCCATTTGGAAGACAAATTTGCGACCAAGCTTTAACTTCCTGACTGATGTCTTGAGATGTTGCTTCAATATATCCACATAATTGTCCTTCCTCATGATGCCATCTATTTTGTGAAGTGCACCAGACCTTCCGGCATCAAAGAAACATCACAACGTGATGCTGCCACCCCCGTAGTGTTCTTCGGCTTGCAAGCCTCCCACTTTTTCCTCCAAACGTAATGATGATCATTATGACCAAATAGTTATATTTTTGTTTCATCAGACCAGAGGACATTTCTTCAAAAAGTAAGATCTTTGTCCCCATGAGCAGTTGCAAACCGTAGTCTGGCTTTTTTTATGGCGGTTTTGGAGCAGTGGCTTCTTCCTTGCTGAGCGGCCTTTCAGGTTATGTCGATATAGGACTCGTTTTACTGTGGATATATATACTTTTGTACTTGTTTCCTCCAGCATCTTCATAAGGTCCTTTGCTGTTGCTCTGGGATTGATTTGCACTTTTCGCACCAAAGCACATTCATCTCTCTAGGAGACAGAACATGTCTCCTTCCTGAGCGGTATGACGGCTGCGTGGTCCCATGGGGTTTATACTTGCGTACAGATGAGCGTGGTATCTTCAGGCGTTTGTAAATTGCTCCCAAGGATGAACCAGACTTGTGGAGGTCTACAATTTTTTTTCTGAGGTCTGGCTGATTTATTTTGATTTTCCCATGATGTCAAGCAGAGAGGCCCTGAGTTTGAAGGTAGGCCTTGAAATGCATCCACAGGTACACCTACAATTGACTCAAATGATGTCAATTAGCCTGTCAGAAGCTTCTAAAGCCATGACATCATTTTCTGGAATTTTCCAAGCTGTTTAAAGGCACAGTCAACTTAATGTATGTAAACTTCTGACCCACTGGAATTGTGATACAGTGAATTATAAGTGAAACAATCTGTCTGTAAACAATTGTTGTGAAAATGACTTGTGTCATGCACAAAGTAGATGTCCTAACCGACTTGCCAAAACTATAGTTTGTTAACAAGAAATTTGGGGAGTGGTTGAAAAACGAGTTTTAATGACTCCAACATAAGTGTATGTAAACTTCCGACTTCAACTGTACCTGCTGGAGCGCGTGCTACGGGTGGGTGTTGCTATGGTGACCAGTGAGCTGAGATAAGGTGGGGCTTTACCTAGCATAGACTCATAGATGACCTGGAGCCAGTGGGTTTGGCAACGAATATGTAGTGAGGGCCAGCCAACGAGAGCATACAGGTCGCAGTGGTGGGTAGTATATGGGGCTTTGGTGACAAAACGGATGGCACTGTGATAGACTACATCCAGTTTGCTGAGTAGAGTGTTGGAGGCTATTTTGTAAATGACATCGCCGAAGTCAAGGATCGGTAGGATAGTCAGTTTTACGAGGGTATGTTTGGCAGCATGAGTGAAGGATGCTTTGTTTGCGAAATAGGATGCCGATTCTAGATTTAATTTTGGATTGGAGATGCTTAATGTGAGTCTGGAAGGGGAGTTTACAGTCTAACCAGACACCTAGGTATTTGTAGTTGTCCACATATTCTAGGTCAAAACCGTCCAGAGTAGTGATGCTAGGCGGGCGGGAAGGTGCGGGCATCGGTTGGTTGAAGAGCATGCACTTAGTTTTACTAGCATTAAAAAGCAGTTGGAGGTCACAGAAGGAGTATTGTATGACATTGAAGCTCGTTTGGAGGTTAGTTAACACAGTGTCCAAAGAAGGGCCAGATGTATACAGAATGGTGTCGTCTGCGTAGAGGTGGATCAGAGAATCACCAGCAGCAAGAGCGACATCATTGATATATACAGAGAAAAGAGTCGGCCCGAGAATTGAACCCTGTGGCACCCCCATAGAGACTGCCAGAGGTCCTCCGATTTGACACACTGAACACCATCTGAGAAGAGGGGGATGACCGCGGCATCTTTCCAATCTTTGGGGATCTCGGACGATACGAAAGAGAGGTTGAACAGGCTAGTAATAGGGGTTGCAACAATTTCGGCGTATAATTTTAGAAAGAGAGGATCCAGATTGTCTAGCACAGCTGATTTGTAGGGATCCAGATTTTGCAGCTCATTCAGAACATCAGCTGTCTGGATTTGGGTGAAGGAGAAACGGAGGGGGCTCGGGCAAGTTGCTGCAGGGGGTGCAAGGCTGTTGGCTGGGGTAGGGGTAGCCAGGTGGAAAGCATGGCCAGCCGTAGAAAAATGCTTATTGAAATCATCGATTATAGTAGATTTATCGGTGGTGACAGTGTTTCCTATCCTCAGTGCAGTGGGCAGCTGGGAGAAGGTGCTCTTATTCTCCATGGTCTTTACAGCGTCCCAAAACTTTTTGGAATTAGTGCTACAGGAAGCGCATTTCTGTTTGAAAAAGCTAGCCTTAGCTTTCCTAACTGACTGAGTATATTGGTTCCTGACTTCCCTGAAAAGTTGCATATTGCAGGGGCTATTCGATGCTAATGCAGAACGCCACAGAATGTTTTTGTGCTGGTCAAGGGCAGTCAGGTCTGGAGAGAACCAAGGGCTATATATGTTCCTTGTTCTACATTGTTTGAATGGGGCATGCTTATTTAAGATGACGAGGAAAGCACTTTTAAAGAGCAACCAGGCATCCTCTACTGACGGGATGAGGTCAATATCCTTCCAGGAAACCCAGGCCAGGTCGATTAGAAAGGCATGCTCGCTGAAGTGTTTTAGGGAGCGTTTGACAGTGATGAGGGGTGGTCGTTTGACCGCGGACCCATTACGCATGCAGGCAATGAGGCAGTGATCGCTGAGATCCTGGTTGAAGACAGCAGAGGTGTATTTAGAGGGCAAGTTGGCCAGGACACACTACAACACTAGAGGTGGAGGGTAGAGGTGGAGGGTAGAGGTGGAGGGTATATAATTATACAGTAATTACTGTTCAAGTTCCAGTTAACATTCTGTAAGAAGCGGCAACCTATTCCCTATAGTGCATTACTTTGGACCAGCACCTATAGGGAATAGGGTGCCATTTGACCAGGGCCTATAGGGGAACATGGTATAGGGAATAGGGGAATAGGGAACAGGGTAAGCTAAGGTGCTGGTCCTCTGCTCTCCCTGGAGTTACAGTACAGTAAGCTAAGGTGCTGGTCCTCTGCTCTCCCTGGAGTTACAGTACAGTAAGCTAAGGTGCTGGTCCTCTGCTTCCCTGGAGCTACAGTACAGTAAGCTAAGGTGCTGGTCCTCTGCTCTCCCTGGAGTTACAGTACAGTAAGCTAAGGTGCTGGTCCTCTGCTCTCCCTGGAGTTACAGTACAGTAAGCTAAGGTGCTGGTCCTCTGCTCTCCCTGGAGTTACAGTACAGTAAGCTAAGGTGCTGGTCCTCTGCTTCCCTGGAGTTACAGTACAGTAAGCTAAGGTGCTGGTCCTCTGCTCTCCCTGGAGTTACAGTACAGTAAGCTAAGGTGCTGGTCCTCTGCTCTCCCTGGAGTTACAGTACAGTAAGCTAAGGTGCTGGTCCTCTGCTCTCCCTGGAGTTACAGTACAGTAAGCTAAGGTGCTCTCCCTGAACACTGTCACAGCTATGCCACCAAACTTGCCATTGTATAGCCAAGCCTGAGGGGGTGTAGTGTCATGCTGTGCCATGACACAACAGTGAAGTGGTACAGTGTTCATGTCAAGGGGAATATTATGATTCAATTGTATAATTTACTGTGACTTTTAATTGGCTCAATGATTTATTTTGTGCCGTCATTTCCATACCACTGCATATGAGTTTGGTTGGGTTAACCTGTCTCACCACATTTCATTATGTAAAAATGATTAATCGAAAATATAATGTGTGGGAATGGGTAATGGAGAAACTGAAGATGAGAGAGGAGAGAAAAGGAGAGGAGAGAGGAGGGAAATGGGGAGACAAGAGAGGAGAGAAAGGGGAGATGAGAGGAGAGAAAGGGGACATGAGAGGAGAGAAAGGGGAGATGAGAGAGGAGAGAAAGGGGAGATGAGAGAGGAGAGAAAGGGGAGATGAGAAAGGGGAGATGAGAGAGGAGAGAAAGGGGAGATGAGAGGAGAGAAAGGGGACATGAGAGGAGAGAAAGGGGAGATGAGAGAGGAGAGAAAGGGGAGATGAGAGGAGAGATGAGAAAGGGGAGATGAGAGAGGAGAGAAAGGGGAGATGAGAGGAGAGAAAGGGGAGATGAGAGGAGAGAAAGGGGAGATGAGAGGAGAGAAAGGGGAGATGAGAGGAGAGAAAGGGGAGATGAGAGGAGAGAAAGGGGAGATGAGAGAGGAGAGAAAGGGGAGATAAGAGATCAGAGAAAGGGGAGATAAGAGAGGAGAGAGATAATAACTTGGTTCCAAGTAAATAGTCTAATTGTCTAATTAATTGATGGGGGGAATATGAAGCAGTGTGACATTTCACGGTCACAAGGGTCGAGGACAGAGTTCTTACTAGATATAAGAGATTGAAGAACAGCAGGACGAGAGGAAGTTTGGAGGATGAAAGAAAAGGAGAGAGGAAGAAAGAGAGTGAGAAAGAGAGAGAGAGAGAGAGAGAGAGAGAGAGAGAGAGAGAGAGAGAGAGAGAGAGAGAGAGAGAGGGAGTGCGAGAGAGGGAGAGTGAACATAGAGACCCAGAAAACCTGAGCTTACGCCTTCACTATGGTGAATCACTAAAACAATACAGAAATACACTATGGAAAAAGAAGGAACAGCACGTCAGAAATCAGATCAATGTATTTGAAGAATCCATAGCATCTAACCACTTCTTGTGTTATCTATCCAAAATCCAAAATGGAGATGTATGGACAAACTACTTCTCCAATCTTTTTGGCTCTATAACCTCTCCGGGCTAGGGGGCAGTGTTCGGAAGTTCGGAGAGTCTGGCGTGCCCAAAGTAAAATGCCTGTTACTCAGGCCCAGAAGCTAGGATATGCAAATAATTTGTATTTGACTTTGTATTTGATAGAAAACACTTTGAAGTTTCTAAAAGTGTTAGAATAATGTCTGTGAGTACATCCGGAAAATAGCTTTTTTGAGCTCCCATGGAATTGGTATGGTTTCCTATTGCACAATGACAAGAATAGCTCCCAGATTGCAGTACCTATGGCTTCCACTGGATGTCAACAGTCTGTAGACAAGGTTTCAGGCTTGTTCTTTGAAAAATGAGCACGTAGCGGTAGTTTATCTTTGGGTTCTTCCTTTGGTCTGTAGTCCTGTGGCGCGCGTGACTGAGTGCGCGCTCTTTGTTATTTATCTCCGGTATTGAACATACTACGTTCCGTTTTAAATTTTATAGTTTATTTACATATTAGGGTACCTGAGTTTGACTTGTTTGGACGAAGTTTATCGGTAACTTTTTGGATTCTTTTGTCTGTATGTTGAACTAGTTGAACGGGTGGATTACTGAACAAAACGCACCAACCAAAGTTTTTGGGATATAAAGAGGGACTTTATCGAACAAAACAACCATTTATTGTGTTGCTGGGACCCTTGGGATTGCAAACAGAGGAAGATCTTCAAAGGTAAGTGATTTATTTTATAGCTATTTTTGATTTTTGTGACGCATGTGCTGTTTTGAAATATATTTATATGCAGGAAGTATGCGGGGCGCTGTCCTCAGATAATCAAATGCTATGCTTTCGCCGTAAAGCCCATTGTAAATCGGACAAAGCGGTTCAATTACCAAGATTCTAAGCTAAAGAATGGTGTATGACACTTGTATTTTCATGAATGTTTAATATTACGATTTTTGTATTTTGAATTTCGCGCTCTCTGCAATTTCACCGGATGTTGTCGAGGTGGCACGATAGCGGGACACTGTTCCGTAAGAAGTATAACAAAGAACAAACGGCAAAAACATAAACATAATCAAATACAAATCTTAGAATCAACTATTAAAGACTAGCAGAACCAATTGGATTCTCCAATTACATTGAATGATCTACAGGACAAAATACACAACCCTGCAACCCAAAATGGCCTGTGGGGTTTATGGTATCCTAAATTAAATGATAAAATATACAGACCACAAACTCCAATTGGCTATACTTAAACTCTTTAACATAATGCTCAGCTCTGTCATCTTCCCCAATATCTGGAATCAAGGACTGATCACCCCAATCCACAAAAGTGGATACAAATTTGACCCCAATAACTACCGTGGGATATGCATCAACAGCAACCTAGGGTAAATCCTCTGCATTATCATTAACAGCAGACTTGTACATTTCCTCAGTGAAAACAATGTACTGAGCAAATGTCAAATAGGCTTTTAACCAAATTACCCGTACGTCAGACCACGTATTCACCCTGCACACTCTGATTGACAATTTTTTTAAATAACATTCTCATTCTTTGTTGGTTTCAAAAAAAGCTTTTGACTCAATTTGGCATGAGAGCCTGCTATACAAATTGATGGAATGTGGTGTTAGGGGAAAAATATACAACATAAAATCAATGTACACAAACAACAAGTGTGCAGTTAAAATTGGCAAAAAACACACATTTCTTTCCACAGGGCCAGGGTGCAGCTTAAGCCCCACCCTCTTGAACATATATATCAACGAATTGGTGAGGGCACTAGAACAGTCTGCAGCACCCGGCCTCACCCTACTAGAATCTGAAGTCAAATGTCTACTGTTTGCTGATGATCTGGTGCTTCTGTCCCCACCCAAGCAGGGCCTACAGCAGCACCTAGATCTTCTACACAGATTCTGCCAGACCTGGGCCCTGACAGTAAATCTCATTAAATCTCAAAAAAGGTCCAGTTGCCAGGACCACAAATACAAATTCCATCAAAACAATGTTGCCAGAGAACAATACATACCTCGGCCTAAACATCAGCGCCACAGGTAACTTCCACAAAGCTGTGAACGATCTGAGAGACAAGGCAAGAAGGGCCTTCTTATGTCATCAAAAGGAACATAAAATTCGACATACCAATTAGGATTTGGCTACAAAATACATTAATTAGTTATAGAACCCATTGCCCTTTGTGGTTGTGAGATCTGGGGTCCGCTCACCAACCAAGAATTCACAAAATGGGACAAAAAACCACAAAGCTGTCACCAAATTAAGCATTCAGAGAAGAATTAGGCCGATACGCGCTCATTATCAAAAGAGCTGTTAAATTCTACAACCACCTAAAAGCGATCCCCAAACATTCCATTACAAAGCCATCACCTACAGAGAGATGAACCTGGAGATGAGTACCCTCAGCAAGCTGGTCCTGGGGCTCTGTTCAAAAACACAAACAGACCCCACAGAGCCCCAGGACAGCAACACAATTAGACCCAACCAAATCATGAGAAAACACAAAGATTATTACTTGACATATTGGAAAGAATTTAAAAAAAAAAACTGAGCAAACTAGAATACTATTTGGAGCAAAAACTAAGTTTACACAGTGGCAGAATACCTGACCACTGTGACTGACCCAAACGTAAAGAAAGCTTTGACTATGTACAGACTCAGTGAGCATAGCCTTGCTATTGAGAAAGGCCGCCCGCCGTAGGCAGACCTGGCTCTCAAGAGAAGACAGGCTATGTGCACACTGAGAGAGAGAGAGAGAGAGAGAGAGCGAGAGAGGGCAAGTGTGAGAGAGAGATAAAAGAAAGGGACAGTGTGTAAACTACAGAGTTGGTATTTAATATATACCTCGTTCAAAGAAGCACAGTATATAGATAGATATATGAAAGGCCATTGATTGTTTAAATGAACAATATACTGTGTATACAGTGGCTTCGGAAAGTATTCAGGCCCCTTGACCTTTTCCACATTTTGTTACGTTACAGCCTTACTCTAGAATGGATTAAAAAAAAAGAATCCTAAGAAATATACACACAATGCCCTATAATGACATCACAATACCCAATAATGACATCACAATACCCCATAATGACATCACAATACCCCATAATTACAAAGCGAAAACAGGTTTTTAGAAATGTTTTGCCAATTTATAAATAACTTAAATACCTTACAGAAATACATTATTTACATAAGTATTCAGCTCTTTTGCTATTCGACACGAAATTGAGCTCAGGTACATCCTGTTTCCATTGATCATCCTTGAGATGTTTCAAAAATTTGATTGGAGTCCACCTGTTGTAAATTCAATTAATTTGACACGATTTGGAAATGCACACACCTCTCTATATAAGGTCCCACAGTTGACAGTGCATGTCAGAGCAAACACCAAGCCAAGAGGTCGAAGGAATTGTCCGCAGAGCTCAGAGACAGGATTGTGTCGTTGCACAGATCTGGGGAAGGGTACCAAAAAATGTCTGCAGCATTGAAGATCCCCATGAACACAGTGGCCATCATTCTTAAATGGAAGATGTTTGGAACCACAAAGACTCTTTGTGAACCACAAACGCCAAACTGAGCAAACACTGGAGAAAGGCCTTGGTCAGGCAGGTGACCAAGAACCTAATGGTCACTCTGACAGAGCTCTAGAGTTCCTCTGTGGAGATCGGAGAACCTTCCAGAAGGACAACCATCTCTGCAGCAGTCCACCAATCAGGCCTTTATGGCCAGACGGAAGCCACTCCTCAGTAAAAGGCACATGACAGCCCACTTGGAGTTTGCCAAAAGGCACCTAAAGGACTCTCAGACCATGAGAAACAAGATTCTCAGGTCTGAAACCTGGCACCATCCCTACGGTGAAGCATAGTGGTGGCAGCATCATGCTGTGGGGATGTTTTTCAGCGGCAGGGAATGGGAGACTAATCAGGGTCGAGGCAAAGATGAACGGAGCAAAGTACAGAGAGACCCTTGATGAAAACCTGCTCCAGAGCACTCAGGACCTCAAACTGGGGAAAAGGTTCACCTTCCAACAGGACAACGACCCTAAAGCACACAGCCAAGACAACACAGGAGTGGCTTTGGGACTAGTCTCTGAATGTCCTTGAGTGGTCCAGCCAGAACCCTGACTTGATCCCGATCGAACATCTCACCAGGGGCACACTGTCCTCCAGGACATCTACAGCACCTGTTGTCGCAGGGAGGCCAAGAATATCATCAAGATTCTCAGCCACCCTAACCATGGCCTGTTCACCCCGCTACCATCTAGAAGGCAGAGACAGTACAGATGCATCAAAGCTGGAACCGAGAGACCGTGAAAGGCCCAGGAGGCCCGCTGTTTCTGAGATACTGGAACCGGAGCGCCTGGCACCAACGATCATACCAGGGTCAAAGTCGCTTCGGGTCACTCGTTTTGCGCATTCTAACATTCAATCAAAAAGTAACTGAATGCCTCGATGCCTGTCTGCCTGCTGTATATATATTGCTTGTTTCTGATGTTTCTTAATTTCTTATTTTTTATATTTTTCAGGATTATGTGTGTATTGTTTTGTATTGCTACAGTAGGTATTACTGCACTGTTGGAGCTAGAAACACAAGCATTTAGCTAGGTATTACTGTACTGTTGGAGATGGGAAGACAAGCATTTAGTTAGATATTACTGCACTGTTGGAGCTAGGAAGACAAGCATTTAGTTAGATATTACTGTTGGTGCTAGAAACGCAAGCATTTAGCTGGATATTACTGTTGGAGCTAGAAACACAAGCATTTAGTTAGGTATTACTGCACTGTTGGAGCTAGAAACACAAGCATTTAGTTAGGTATTACTGCACAGTTGGAGCTAGAAACACAAGCATTTAGTTAGATATTACTGTTGGAGCTAGAAACACAAGCATTTAGTTAGGTGTATTACTGCACTGTTGGAGCTAGAAACACAAGCATTTAGTTAGGTATTACTGCACTGTTGGAGCTAGAAACACAAGCATTTAGTTAGGTATTACTGCACTGTTGAAACTAGAAACACAAGCATTTTGCTAGGTATTACTGTACTGTTGGAGCTAGAAACACAAGCATTTAGTAAGATATTACTGTTGGAGCTAGAAACACAAGTATTTAGTTAGATATTACTGCACTGTTGGAGCTAGGAACACAAGCATTTAGCTAGATATTACTGCACTGTTGGAGCTAGAAACACACGCATTTAGTTAGATATTACTGCTCTGTTGGAGCTAGAAACACAAGCATTTAGTTTAGCCTGGCACCAACGATCATACCAGGGTCAAAGTCGCTTCGGGTCACTCGTTTTGCGCATTCTAACATTCAATCAAAAAGTAACTGAATGCCTCGATGCCTGTCTGCCTGCTGTATATATATTGCTTGTTTCTGATGTTTCTTAATTTCTTATTTTTTATATTTTTCAGGATTATGTGTGTATTGTTTTGTATTGCTACAGTAGGTATTACTGCACTGTTGGAGCTAGAAACACAAGCATTTAGCTAGGTATTACTGTACTGTTGGAGATGGGAAGACAAGCATTTAGTTAGATATTACTGCACTGTTGGAGCTAGGAAGACAAGCATTTAGTTAGATATTACTGTTGGTGCTAGAAACGCAAGCATTTAGCTGGATATTACTGTTGGAGCTAGAAACACAAGCATTTAGTTAGGTATTACTGCACTGTTGGAGCTAGAAACACAAGCATTTAGTTAGGTATTACTGCACAGTTGGAGCTAGAAACACAAGCATTTAGTTAGATATTACTGTTGGAGCTAGAAACACAAGCATTTAGTTAGGTGTATTACTGCACTGTTGGAGCTAGAAACACAAGCATTTAGTTAGGTATTACTGCACTGTTGGAGCTAGAAACACAAGCATTTAGTTAGGTATTACTGCACTGTTGGAGCTAGAAACACAAGCATTTTGCTAGGTATTACTGTACTGTTGGAGCTAGAAACACAAGCATTTAGTAAGATATTACTGTTGGAGCTAGAAACACAAGTATTTAGTTAGATATTACTGCACTGTTGGAGCTAGGAACACAAGCATTTAGCTAGATATTACTGCACTGTTGGAGCTAGAAACACACGCATTTAGTTAGATATTACTGCTCTGTTGGAGCTAGAAACACAAGCATTTAGTTAGATATTACTGTACTGTTGGAGCTAGGAACACAAGCATTTAGTTAGGTATTACTGTTGGAGCTAGGAAGACAAGCCTTTAGTTAGATATTACTGTTGGAGCTAGAAATACAAGCATTTAGCTAGGTATTACTGTTGGAGCTAGAAACACAAGCATTTAGTTAGATATTACTGTTGGAGCTAGAAACATAAGCATTTAGTTAGATATTACTGCACTGTTGGAGCTAGAAGCACAAGAATTTAGTTAGGTATTACTGCACTGTTTCAGCTAGAATCACAAGCATTTAGTTAGATATTACTGCACTGTTGGAGCTAGAAACACAAGCATTCAGTTAGATATTACTGTACTGTTGGAGCTAGGAACACAAGCATTTAGTTAGGTATTACTGTACTGTTAGGGCTAGGAAGACAAGCATTTAGTTAGATATTACTGTTGGAGCTAGAAACACAAGCATTTAGTTAGGTATTACTGCACTGTTGGAGCTAGAAACACAAGCATTTAGTTAGGTATTACTGCACTGTTGGAGCTAGAAACACAAGCATTTAGTTAGGTATTACTGCACTGTTGGAGCTAGAAACACAAGCATTTTGCTAGGTATTACTGTACTGTTGGAGCTAGAAACACAAGCATTTAGTAAGATATTACTGTTGGAGCTAGAAACACAAGTATTTAGTTAGATATTACTGCACTGTTGGAGCTAGGAACACAAGCATTTAGCTAGATATTACTGCACTGTTGGAGCTAGAAACACACGCATTTAGTTAGATATTACTGCTCTGTTGGAGCTAGAAACACAAGCATTTAGTTAGATATTACTGTACTGTTGGAGCTAGGAACACAAGCATTTAGTTAGGTATTACTGTTGGAGCTAGGAAGACAAGCCTTTAGTTAGATATTACTGTTGGAGCTAGAAATACAAGCATTTAGCTAGGTATTACTGTTGGAGCTAGAAACACAAGCATTTAGTTAGATATTACTGTTGGAGCTAGAAACATAAGCATTTAGTTAGATATTACTGCACTGTTGGAGCTAGAAGCACAAGAATTTAGTTAGGTATTACTGCACTGTTTCAGCTAGAATCACAAGCATTTAGTTAGATATTACTGCACTGTTGGAGCTAGAAACACAAGCATTCAGTTAGATATTACTGTACTGTTGGAGCTAGGAACACAAGCATTTAGTTAGGTATTACTGTACTGTTAGGGCTAGGAAGACAAGCATTTAGTTAGATATTACTGTTGGAGCTAGAAACACAAGCATTTAGTTATGTATTACTGTACTGTTGGAGCTAGGAACACAAGCATTTAGCTAGGAATTTCTGCACTGTTGGAGCTAGAAACACAAGCATTTAGTTAGATATTACTGCACTGTTGGAGCTAGGAACACAAGCATTTAGTTAGATATTACTGTTGGAGCTAGGAACACAAGCATTTAGCTAGGTATTACTGTACTGTTGGAGCTAGGAACACAAGCATTTAGTTAGATATTACTGTTGGAGCTAGGAACACAAGCATTTAGCTAGGTATTCCTGCACTGTTGGAGCTAGGAACACAAGCATTTAGTTAGATATTACAGCACTGTTGGAGCTAGAAACACAAGCATTTAGCTAGATATTACTGTTGGAGCTAGGAACACAAGCATTTAGTTAGGTATTACTGTACTGTTGGAGCTAGAAACACAAGCATTTAGTTAGATATTACTGCACTGTTGGAGCTAGGAACACAAGCATTTAGCTAGGTATTACTGTACTGTTGGAGCTAGGAACACAAGCATTTAGTTAGGTATTACTGTACTGTTGGAGCTAGAAACACAAGCATTTAGCTACGTATTCCTGCACTGTTGGAGCTAGAAACACAAGCATTTAGTTAGATATTACTGTTGGAGCTAGGAACACAAGCATTTAGCTAGGTATTCCTGCACTGTTGGAGCTAGGAACACAAGCATTTAGTTAGATATTACTGCACTGTTGGAGCTAGAAACACAAGCATTTAGCTAGATATTACTGTTGGAGCTAGGTACACAAGCATTTAGTTAGGTATTACTGTACTGTTGGTGCTAGAAACGCAAGCATTTAGCTGGATATTACTGTTGGAGCTAGAAACACAAGCATTTAGTTAGGTATTACTGCACTGTTGGAGCTAGAAACACAAGCATTTAGTTAGGTATTACTGCACAGTTGGAGCTAGAAACACAAGCATTTAGTTAGGTATTACTGCACTGTTGGAGCTAGAAACACAAGCATTTTGCTAGGTATTACTGTACTGTTGGAGCTAGAAACACAAGCATTTAGTAAGATATTACTGTTGGAGCTAGAAACACAAGTATTTAGTTAGATATTACTGCACTGTTGGAGCTAGGAACACAAGCATTTAGCTAGATATTACTGCACTGTTGGAGCTAGAAACACACGCATTTAGTTAGATATTACTGCTCTGTTGGAGCTAGAAACACAAGCATTTAGTTAGATATTACTGTACTGTTGGAGCTAGGAACACAAGCATTTAGTTAGGTATTACTGTTGGAGCTAGGAAGACAAGCCTTTAGTTAGATATTACTGTTGGAGCTAGAAATACAAGCATTTAGCTAGGTATTACTGTTGGAGCTAGAAACACAAGCATTTAGTTAGATATTACTGTTGGAGCTAGAAACATAAGCATTTAGTTAGATATTACTGCACTGTTGGAGCTAGAAGCACAAGAATTTAGTTAGGTATTACTGCACTGTTTCAGCTAGAATCACAAGCATTTAGTTAGATATTACTGCACTGTTGGAGCTAGAAACACAAGCATTCAGTTAGATATTACTGTACTGTTGGAGCTAGGAACACAAGCATTTAGTTAGGTATTACTGTACTGTTAGGGCTAGGAAGACAAGCATTTAGTTAGATATTACTGTTGGAGCTAGAAACACAAGCATTTAGTTAGATATTACTGTTGGAGCTAGAAACACAAGCATTTAGTTATGTATTACTGTACTGTTGGAGCTAGGAACACAAGCATTTAGCTAGGTATTCCTGCACTGTTGGAGCTAGGAACACAAGCATTTAGTTAGATATTACAGCACTGTTGGAGCTAGAAACACAAGCATTTAGCTAGATATTACTGTTGGAGCTAGGAACACAAGCATTTAGTTAGGTATTACTGTACTGTTGGAGCTAGAAACACAAGCATTTAGTTAGATATTACTGCACTGTTGGAGCTAGGAACACAAGCATTTAGCTAGGTATTACTGTACTGTTGGAGCTAGGAACACAAGCATTTAGTTAGGTATTACTGTACTGTTGGAGCTAGAAACACAAGCATTTAGCTACGTATTCCTGCACTGTTGGAGCTAGAAACACAAGCATTTAGTTAGATATTACTGTTGGAGCTAGGAACACAAGCATTTAGTTAGGTATTCCTGCACTGTTGGAGCTAGGAACACAAGCATTTAGTTAGATATTACTGTTGGAGCTAGGAACACAAGCATTTAGCTAGGTATTCCTGCACTGTTGGAGCTAGGAACACAAGCATTTAGTTAGATATTACTGCACTGTTGGAGCTAGAAACACAAGCATTTAGCTAGATATTACTGTTGGAGCTAGGTACACAAGCATTTAGTTAGGTATTACTGTACTGTTGGAGCTAGAAACACAAGCATTTAGTTAGATATTACTGCTCTGTTGGAGCTAGAAACACAAGCATTTAGCTAGGTATTCCTGCACTGTTGGAGCTAGAAACACAAGCATTTAGTTAGATATTACTGTTGGAGCTAGGAACACAAGCATTTAGTTAGGTATTCCTGCACTGTTGGAGCTAGGAACACAAGCATTTAGTTAGATATTACTGTTGGAGCTAGGAACACAAGCATTTAGCTAGGTATTACTGTACTGTTGGAGCTAGGAACACAAGCATTTAGTTAGATATTACTGTTGGAGCTAGGAACACATGCATTTAGCTAGGTATTCCTGCACTGTTGGAGCTAGGAACACAAGCATTTAGTTAGATATTACTGCACTGTTGGAGCTAGAAACACAAGCATTTACCTAGATATTACTGTTGGAGCTAGGAACACAAGCATTTAGTTAGGTATTACTGTACTGTTGGAGCTAGAAACACAAGCATTTAGTTAGATATTACTGCACTGTTGGAGCTAGGAACACAAGCATTTAGCTAGGTCTTACTGTACTGTTGGAGCTAGGAACACAAGCATTTAGTTAGGTATTACTGTACTGTTGGAGCTAGAAACACAAGTATTTAGCTAGGTATTCCTGCACTGTTGGAGCTAGAAACACAAGCATTTAGTTATATATTACTGCACTGTTGGAGCTAGGAACACAAGCATTTAGTTAGATATTACTGTTGGAGCCAGAAACACAAGCATTTAGCTAGGTATTACTGCACTGTTGGAGCTAGAAACACAAGCATTTAGTTAGATATTACTGCACTGTTGGAGCTAGAAACACAAGCAGTTAGCTAGGTATTACTACACTGTTGGAGCTAGAAACACAAGCATTTAGTTAGATATTACTGTACTGTTGGAGCTAGGAACACAAGCATTTAGTTAGGTATTACTGTTGGAGCTAGGAAGACAAGCCTTTAGTTAGATATTACTGTTGGAGCTAGAAATACAAGCATTTAGCTAGGTATTACTGTTGGAGCTAGAAACACAAGCATTTAGTTAGATATTACTGTTGGAGCTAGAAACATAAGCATTTAGTTAGATATTACTGCACTGTTGGAGCTAGAAGCACAAGAATTTAGTTAGGTATTACTGCACTGTTTCAGCTAGAATCACAAGCATTTAGTTAGATATTACTGCACTGTTGGAGCTAGAAACACAAGCATTCAGTTAGATATTACTGTACTGTTGGAGCTAGGAACACAAGCATTTAGTTAGGTATTACTGTACTGTTAGGGCTAGGAAGACAAGCATTTAGTTAGATATTACTGTTGGAGCTAGAAACACAAGCATTTAGTTAGATATTACTGTTGGAGCTAGAAACACAAGCATTTAGTTATGTATTACTGTACTGTTGGAGCTAGGAACACACGCATTTAGCTAGGTATTTCTGCACTGTTGGAGCTAGAAACACAAGCATTTAGTTAGATATTACTGCACTGTTGGAGCTAGGAACACAAGCATTTAGTTAGATATTACTGTTGGAGCTAGAAGCACAAGCATTTAGCTAGGTATTACTGTACTGTTGGAGCTAGAAACACAAGCATTTAGCTAGGTATTACTGCACTGTTGGAGCTAGAAACACAAGCATTTAGCTAGGTATTTCTGCACTGTTGGAGCTAGAAACAGAAGCATTTAGCTAGGTATTACTGCACTGTTGGAGCTAGGAACACAAGCATCTAGTTAGATATTACTGCACTGTTGGAGCTAGGAAGACAAGCATTTAGTTAGATATTACTGTTGGAGCTAGAAATACAAGCATTTAGCTAGATATTACTGTTGGAGCTAGAAACACAAGCATTTAGTTAGATATTACTGTTGGAGCTAGAAACACAAGCATTTAGTTAGATATTACTGCACTGTTGGAGCTAGAAACACACGCATTTAGTTAGATATTACTGTACTGTTGGAGCTAGGAACACAAGCATTTAGTTAGGTATTACTGTACTGTTAGGGCTAGGAAGACAAACATTTAGTTAGATATTACTGTACTGTTGGAGCTAGGAACACAAGCATTTAGTTAGATATTACTGTTGGAGCTAGAAACACAAGCATTTAGTTAGGTATTACTGCACTGTTGGAGCTAAAAACACAAGCATTTAGTTAGATATTACTGCACTGTTGGAGCTAGAAACACAAGCATTTAGTTAGATATTACTTTTGGAGCTAGGAACACAAGCATTTAGCAAGGTATTCCTGCACTGTTGGAGCTAGTAACACAAGCATTTAGTTAGGTATTACTGTACTGTTAGAGCTAGGAACACAAGCATTTAGCTAGGTATTACTGCACTGTTGGAGCTAGGAACACAAGCATTTAGTTAGATATTACTGTACTGTTGGAGCTAGAAACACAAGCATTTAGCTGAACCTGCAATAACATCTGCGACCAATAAACTTTAATTTGATCAGACCTGGTTTCCAAGGATCATCAAAAGCCATGCTATAAATTCTCGGACAACCCAAAGATTCCTAGATGCCCTTCCAGACTCCCTCCACCTAACCAAGGATGTCGGAGTACAAACATTTTCATCCACCTAACTGAGGAACTAAATTTTAACTTGTGTAACACCATAGATGCAGTCGCACCTCTAAAAACAAAAAAACAATTCTTATGAGAAATGGGCTCCCTGGTATACAGAAAATACCCGAGCCCTGAAGCAAACTTCCAGAAAATTGTTACGGAAATAGCGCTACACCAAACTGGAAGTCTTCCGACTAGCTTGGAAAGACAGTACCGTGCAGTATCGAAGAGCCCTCACTGCTGCTCAATCAGCCTACTTTTCCAACCTGATGGAGGATAAAAACAATCCAACATTTATTTTTGATACTGTCGCAAAGCTTACTAAAAAAGCAGCATTCCCCAAGAGAGGATGGCTTTCACTTCAGCAGTGATGACTTCATGAACTTCTTTGACGAAAAGATCACGATCATTAGAAAGCAAATTACGGACTCCTCTTTGAATCTGCGTATTTCTCCAAAACTCAGTTGTCCTGAGTCTGCACAGAACTGCCAGGACCTCGGATCAATGGAGACACTCAAGTTTTTTTAATCCTGTATCTCTCGACACATTCACAACAAAAATAGTAATGGCCCTTTAAACCTTTAAACCTTTAAACCTTCAGCTGCCTACTGGACCCTATTCCAAGTAAACTACGGACAGAGCTGCTTTCTGTGCTTGGCCCTCTTATATTGAATATAATAAACAGATTCCTATCCTCCGGATGTTTACCAAACTCACTAAAAGTGGCAGTAATAAAGCATCTCCTGAAAAAAATGTACCTTGACCAGAACTATTGGTCTATATTGAATCTCCCATTCCACTCAGAAATGTTGCTGCTCTTGTGCAGCAACTCACTGCCTGCCTGAAGATAAATAATGTATACGAAACGCTCCAGTCTGGTTTTAGACCCCATCATAGTACTGAGAAGGTTGTAAATGACCTTTTAATGGCGTCAGACCAAGGCTCTGCATCTGCCCTCGTACTCCTTAGTGTCGCTTTTGACACCATCGATCACCACATTCCTTTGGAGAAATTGGAAACCCTAATTGGTCTACACCAGGCGTGGGCAATTCCAGTCCTCGGGGGCCTGATTGGTGTCACACTTTTCCCCCATCCATAGCAAACGACCAAAACTCTGAAGGACTTCGGCGTTACTCTAGACTCTAATCTCTCTTTTGACGAACATGTCAAGAATATTTAAAGGGCAGCTTTTTTCCATCTTCGTAACATAAAAAATAAATAAAAAATCTCCAGAAATGATGCAGAAAAAACGAATATATGCTATTGTCACTTCAAGATTAGACTAATGCAATGCTCTACTCTCCAGCTCTCTGGATAAAGCACTAAATAAACTTCCGTTAGTACTAAACACGGCTGCTAGAATCTTGACTAGAACCCAGAAATGTGATCATATTACTCCAGTGCTAGCCTCTCTACACTGGCTTCCTGTTAAGGCTGATTTCAAGGTTTTACTGCTAAACTACAAAGCATTACATGGTCATCCCTCTACCTATCTCTCCGATTGGGTCCTGCCGTACATACCTACACGTACGCTCCGGCCACAAGACGCAGGCCTCCTTATTGTCCCTAGAATAGGGAGGCAGGGCTTTCTCCTATAGAGCTCAGTTTTTATGGAATGGTCTGCCCATCCATGTGAGAGACGCAGACTCGGTCTTGAGCTTTAAGTCCTCACCGAAGACTCATCTCTTCAGTAGATCCTATGATTGAGTGTATTCTGGCCCAGGGGTGCGAAGGTGAACGGCAAGGCGCTGGAGTGATGAACCTTTTTCCACTGGGGTTCTCTGCCTCTGACCCTCCTCTGACCCTATTACAGTGGCTGAGTCACTGGCTTACTAGTGCTCTTCCATGCCGTCCCTTGGAGGAATGCATCAAGTCGTGCCAGGCTTTTTTAACTATACTCGACTTCAGTGGGTTGAGTTTCTGACGTGTGCTTCCTGTCCGGGTTTGTGCCCCCCCCCCGTCTCAGTCTCAGTCTCCAGTGTATATAGTGCAATAGACTACGTGCCGGGGGGGCTAGGGTCAGTCTGTCCTATCTGGTATAATTCTCTTATCTGGTGTCCTGTGTGAACTCAAGTATGCTCCCTCTAATTCTCCCATCTCTCTCTATCTCTCACTCTCTCTGAGGACCTGAGCCCCAGGACCATGCCTCAGGACTACCTGGCCTGACGACTCCTGGCTGTCCCCGTCCCTAGTCCACCTGGTTGTGCCGTTTCTCCAGTTTCAACTGTTCTGCTTGCGGCTATGGAGCCTTGACCTGATCACCAGACATGCTACCTTGTCCCAGACCTGCTGTCTCGACCTGTGAATCCTCGTCTATGAAATACCTACTGACATTTACTCCTGAGGTGCTGATCTGTTACACCCTCTACAACCACTGTGATTATTATTGGACACTGCTGGTCATCTATGAACATTTGAACATCTTGAAGAACGATCTGGCCTTACTGGCCATGTACTCTTATAATCTCCACCCGGCATAGCCAGAAGAGGACTGGCCACCCCTCAGAGCCTGGTTCCTCTCTAGGTTTCTTCTGCATTGCTTGCTGTTTGTGGTTTTAGGCTGGGTTTCTGTATAAGCACCTTGTGATATCTGCTGATGCCAAAAAGGGCTTTATAAATACATTTGATTTGAGGAGAGAGAGATAAAAACAGAGAGGGAGGGGGGGCACTAAGCATTCTCGTAAGGCGACGCCTTCTCAACGTCTCTTTTCGGTCCTCTTTCTTTCTTTGGTATTTTTTGGGAACGGCCCTGCCTTGATTTCAACATCCACGGACGTAGATTTTTGGTCCAGGCCGGACCAAATCGAACCAATCATAGACGTCCACAGACGTCCTGTCCAGACCGGCCTATATTTGGCCCAAACATAGACGTTCAGATTTGGTCCGGTCTGGACTGGCCTTGATTTAGCCCAAACATAGACGTCTATAATTGGTTCAAATTTGGTCCGACCCGGATGAAGTCTGAACCAATTGTAGTCATCTATGTTTCACAAGTTTGGACAGCATAGTACAGTACAGTAGAGTAGAACACAGCAGAGTACAGCAGAGTACAGTACACAACACAGTTAAGAAAAGTAGTGTACAGTACAACACAGTAGAACACGCTAGACTAAAGTAAAGAAAAGTAAAGTAGGATGCTTTGCAAGTGTTTGTTTTTTACATTTACATTTTAGGTAAACAACAACATATCACAGTCATAGCAAGATATTTAAAACAAATCTGTAACGGTTACTGAGAATTTTATTAAAGTTGAAAAGGTCTGTTGGTTTATTCTCTAGGTTGGACTACTTTGAACATCATCACTGACAGTTTTAAAGCTTTTAACTGCATGTGATAGATGTAAGTAATAATAAATATTTTGCTGTAATCTTCAGTTAACTCCTCTTTCCTATTATTGTGATTGACTTCCGCCGCCGACAGAGATGGCAGCCTCGCTTCACGTTCTCAGGAAGCTATGCAGTATTTCGTTTTTTATGGATTACTTCTTACATTGTTACCCCGGGAAATCTTAAGTTTTATTAAATACAGCCGGGAGGAATTATTGGATAGAAGAGCAACGTCAACTTACCAACATTACAACCAGGAATACGACTTTCCCGAAGCGGATCCTCTGTTTGGTCCACCTATTATTGTGATATACTGCTTACTTCATTGAAAATGTATAGCAGTTGAAATTTTGCTGTAGAATCAATGACCGCAAAATACAAATTTTTCAATGCCTGTAAATTACATATTTTCAACGTCCGGAAAATAAGTGTTTTCGACGTCCAGGAAAATACTTATTTGTACCTTTCGTTCAGCACCTAAAATTCACCTGATTTCAACATCCAGAAAATTCATACTTTCAATGTCCGGGAAAAGAAGCCTTTTCAAAGTCCTGAAAATATGCATTTGTGACATCGGGAAAATGCATATTTTCACCTTTCATTCAACACCTAAAATGCATGTGAAGTCATCGTCTGGAAAATTCTTCTAAAATATGTATTTTCAACATCATTTTGCTTACTGGCAGGGGGTGAGGAGGGAGTGGGGAGTGGAGAGAGAGACGGGGTGGAGATAGCCGGTGGCAAGGTGAGAGAGGGGTGTCCGTCGTAACACACAGTAAATCAACCCAGTGAACAGAACCAGTCCAGACGGAACAGAAGTGGGTCCAGGTCCAGGCACTGTCAGCTACCGTACAAGGACACACACAACCGGTGAAACTGTGACAGGAAAACAGCAAGGTGTACAGTGGCAATAGTGGGCCATTAGTTTCCCTATGGGGCCCAGATCACGCTGTGGATACTAGTCCTAGATCAGATGCTGTAGTAGACCCTTATACCCTGTAGCCCAGCTACAGACAGTACTACTGGTCCTAGATCAGACGTTACTATAGACCCTTATACCCTGTAGCCCAGGTAACATCTAACAATTGGATTTAATTATTTCCTGGGCACAGCTCAGCAACGCAAACGACAACCTTTCCATCAGAACCATCTACCCTTTATGGGTACCATCCAAAACAGCTACAGTCGTTGGCCTATGTAATGCCGTTAGACGGAACGTTACTGTTAAAGTAACTGTACTAACTGATATCTCAGTGCAAGAGGCGTCACCACATACCCTGGTTCGAATCCAGGCTGTATTACATCCGGCTGTGATTGGGAGTCCCACAGGGCGGCGCACAATTGGCCCAGCGTCGTCCGGGGTAATCCGGGGTTAGACCGTCACTATGAATAAGAATTTGTTCTTAAATGACGTGCCTAGTTAAATAAAGAATAAATAAATACAATAAAATGTTACCTGTACACGTGGAAGCGAGCTTCGTACCCAGTGACATAGTAGCAGCCCTTGATGGCAGGTAATCATCGTCTACGATGACTGTTATGGCCCTTATCTTTCATATCAGCGAGGAAAAATATTTTTTGGGGTACAGCTACGGAGCCTCATCCTACTAAACTACACTGTAGCAGTTACAGATCCATACAGCTATGGAGCCTCCATCCTACTAAACTACACTGTAGTAGTTACAGATCCATACAGCTACGGAGCCTCATCCTACTAAACTACACTGTAGCAGTTACAGATCCATACAGCTATGGAGCCTCCATCCTACTAAACTACACTGTAGTAGTTACAGATCCATACAGCTACGGAGCCTTCATCCTACTAAACTACACTGTAGCAGTTACAGATCCATACAGCTACGGAGCCTCCATCCTACTAAACTACACTGTAGCAGTTATAGATCCATACAGCTACGGAGCCTCCATCCTACTAAACTACACTGTAGCAGTAACAGATCCACACAGCTATGGAGCCTCCATCCTACTAAACTACACTGTAGTAGTTACAGATCCATACAGATATGGAGCCTCCATCCTACTAAACTACACTGTAGTAGTTACAGATCCATACAGCTATGGAGCTTCCATCCTACTAAACTACACTGTAGCAGTTATAGATCCATATAGCTACGGAGCTTCCATCCTACTAAACTACACTGTAGTAGTTACAGATCCATATAGCTATGGAGGACTATACTCGGCCTTGTCTCAGGATGGTAAGTTGGTGGTTGAAGATATCCCTCTAGTGGTGTGGGGGCTGTGCTTCAGCAGAGTGGGTGGGGTTATATCCTGCCTGTTTGGCCCTGTCCGGGGGTATCGTCGGACGGGGCCACAGTGTCTCCCGACCCCTCCTGTCTCAGCCCCCAGTATTTATGCTGCAGTAGTTTATGTGTCGGGGGGCTAGGGTCCGTCTGTTGTATCTGGAGTATTTCTTCTCTTATCTGGTGTCCTGTGCGAATTTAAGTATGCTCTCTCTAATTATCTCTCTCTTTCTTTCTTTTTTCTTCTTCTCTCTCTCTCTCTCTCTCTCTCGGAGGACCTGAGCATTAGGACCATTTCTCAAGGCCTACCTGGCCTGATGACTCCTTGATGTCCCGAGTCCACCTGGCTGTGCTGCTTCTCCAGTTTCAACTGTTCTGCCTGTTTTATGAACATTTTAAAATCTTGTCCATGTTCTGTTATAATCTGTTGGCAATAAGATTAGAAGAGGACTGGCCACCCCTCACAGCCTGGTTCCTCTCTAGGTTTCTTCCTAGGTTTCGGCCTTTCTAGGGAGCCACCGTGCTTTTACACCTGCATTGCTTGCTGTTTGGGGTTTTAGGCTGGGTTTCTGTACAGCACTCTGTGACATCAACTGATGTAAAGGGGGGCTTTATAAATAAATTTGATTTGATTTGATTTGGAGCCTCCATCCTACTAAACTACACTGTAGTAGTTACAGATCCATACAGCTACGGAGCCTCCATCCTACTAAACTAGGCACCAGACACCCTGCAGCTCTCAGTAGCAGCTCTCAGATGGCCACTAGAGGGTCGGTGGGGACTGACAAGGAACACACACACACACACACACACACACACACACACACACACACACACACACACACACACACACACACACACACACACACACACACACACACTCATACAACACCAGGCACCCTGCAGCTCTCAGTAGCAGCTCTCAGATGGTCACTACAGAGGCTCAGCGGGGACTGACAAGGAACACACAACACGCACACACACACACACACAACACCAGGCACCCTGCAGCTCTCAGTAGCAGCTCTCAGATGGTCACTACAGAGGCTCAGCGGGGACTGACAAGGAACACACAACACACAGACACACAACACACAGACACACAACACACACACACACTACCCTTCCTGACAGACTGAAGGCTAAATCCGCAGTCCATACGGCTGGTGTCACATGTCATCTCATTCTTCCTTTTTGACGGTCAACGGACGGAGCTGTGTCTTACGAGTCTGGACCAGAGCCTGTGTTTATACAGCTTCTCAGAGTAGCACTAATGATCTAGAATCCGTTCTGCCTTTTTAGATCACAATAGGATCGGACAATATGGAACCAGGGGAGGAATCTGATCCTAGATCAGCACTCCTACTTTGAAAATGCTTTATGTATATATATATATATATATAGGCACTGTGGATAAATAATAAACCAGAGGGAGATTTAAAAGTCGAGTGTCTTCAATTGATTTCAATTAACGTAAACCTATTCAAACATCCTCACTTATAAATGCCTTCCAGGTTTTTACTTTGTCGATCAGCCGAGCAGTAAGGCTTTAACTTTTATCTCAGATGGCACCCTATTCCCTATATAGTGCACTACTTTTGACCGGGACCACATAGAGTTCAAAAGTAGTGCACTATATAGGGAATAGGGTGCCATAGGACCCTGGTCAAAAGTAGTGCACTATATAGGGAATAGGGTGCCATAGGACCCTGGTCAATAGTAGTACACTATATAGGGAATAGGGTGCCATTTGTGACGCAGACATTGTGCTGGAAACTTCAGGATGCACAAGACTGAATAAAGGCTATTTTAGAATGTACACAGCCTTATTGCTGTGCCCTTGAGCAAAATCACACATCATGTAGCCTATTTGAGAGGTTGCTGAGTCGTGAGTTTAATTACAAATACAGTACGTAGCCTACCTGTCTACTTAATGGAGGAAAAAAACATGAGAATATCATGTAGTGAAAATGAAAACATAATTTATCATCTATATACTGTTTGTGTCACAAAAAAGGTCAAATAAATGTGTTTTAGGTTGGAAGGCGGCGGGCAGCAAAGGATAAGGTGGAGAAATTATGGATGTAATCACAAAACAAGGATGAGGACAGTAGCAGCTGTTAGGATGAAATAACAAAATGGGGGGATTTTGGGGGGAAAATGACGTACAAAAAAAGAAACGAATGATGAAAAAAGTTACGTTTCTCCAAAGAAATCAAAATCAAACTGAACTCAGGCTATCGGGTGGGCTAGGCCTACTGTTGGACAAATATAGGCCCAGGCTACAGCCTAGATCACGCAAGATACTCCTCAGAGTTAACAGAACCATTGGATGTCTTCATTGGACACTTGGGATTAAATTATTACATAAAAAATTATGTTTGATTTGTTTGTGGAAAGTTTATAGGTATAATTTGAACGTGTTCTCTTCACGGTTCAATGGGTGACTCAACTGTGGATTTTATGATCATAACGCGCCAACCAAACTGAGATTTATGGATATAATAAATGACTTTTTCTAACAAAAGAACCATTGGATGTCTTCGTTGGACACTTGGGAAGCCCTCAGCAGAGGTTCTTCGAAAGGTAAGGGATTTATTTTAGCTCTGATACGGGTTTTGTGTGACCCGCGCTGGATATGAATTTATGCTAATGCATAAAATGGGAGAGGGGCTATCCTCAAACAATCAAATGTTGTGCTTTCGCCATGAAGCCTTTTTGAAATCTGAATCTGAGCTTTTGATGACTATGCAACACTTGTATATTGATGAATGTTTAATAATTCAACTTTTGGATTTTGAATTTGGCGACTTACATTTCACCGGGTAGTGTCGGAAGCGGCCCGCCATTTCTCCCTAAGTAGTTAACAGAAGACAGGCAAAGCCAGGTAGAAATACATTGACCTACTTACTGGGCACAACCATTGCAAGTAGGGGTACAGTTCACATAACCAATCAACTGGTTGAAGGTAAAACCTTCTTTACAAACGGAAGGCTACAGCAGACTATCATAACATCCCACCCCCCCATACACTTTACATGTGTCTCGCTTAACATACGCAGACAGCTACATTGCTGTGTTCATCTACAAAGCACTTCATGGGTAAATTCCCTCTATCTCTGTAGCCTGCTCTCCTTCCTTCACCACTAACAGTTACCAGACGCAGTCTACTAGGTGGATGCGACTAAAAGTCCCCAGGGCCATTACGGAGCTAGGCACACAATACCCCATTATGACAAAGCAAAAAACAGATTTTTCATTTTTTTTTGCAAATGTATATAGAAATAACTGAAATATGACATTTACATAAGTATTCAGACCCTTTACTCAGTACTTTGTTGAAACACCTTTGGAAGCAATTACAGCCTTGAGTCTTCTTGGGTATGACGCTACAAGGTTGGCACACCTGTATTTGGGAAGTTTCTCCCATTCTCCACTGCAGATCCTCTCAAGCTCTGTTAGGTTGGATGGGGAGCGTCACTGCAAAGCTATTTTCAGGTCTCTCCAGAGATATTTGATCAGGTTCAAGTCTGGGCTCTGGCTGGGCCACTTCCATTTGGGCACCTGAGTGGTGCAGCGGTCTAAGGCACTGCATCTCAGTGCAAGAGGTGTCACTACAGTCCATGGTTCATATCCAGGCTCTATAGGGTCCCATAGGGCGGCGCACAATTGTCCCAGTGTCGTCCGAGTTTGGCCGGGGTAGGCCATGATTGTAAATAAGAATTTGTTCTTAACTGACTTGCCTAGTTAAATAAAGGTTAAGTATCAGAGATTAGTCCCGAAGCTACTCCAGCATTGTCTTGGCTGTGTGATTAGGGTCGTTGTCTTGTTAGAAGGTGACCCTTCCCCCTAGTCTGAAGTCCTGAGATCTCTGGAGCAGGTTTTCATCAAGGATCCCTTTGCTCCTTTCATCTTTTCTTTGATCCTGACTAGTCTCCCAGTCCCTGCCGCTGAAAAAAATCCCAACAGCATGATGCTACCACCACCATGCTTCACCTGCCTATAGATATGGTGCCAGGTTTCCTAAAAGCGTGACGATTGGTATTCATGCCAAAGAGTTCAATTTTGGTTTCATCAGACCAGAGAATCTTGTTTCTCATGGTCTGAGAGTCCTTTAGGTGCCTTTTGGCCAACTCCAAGTGGGCTGTCATGTGCTTTTTACCGAGGAGTGGCTTCCGTCTGGCCACTCTACCATAAAGGTCTGATTGGTAGAGTGCTGATTGTTGTCCTTCTGGAAGGTTCTCCCATCTTCACAGAGGAACTCTAGTGCTCTGTCAGTGAACATTTGGGTCTTGGTCACCTCCCTGACCAAGGCCATTCTCCCTCGATTGCTCAGTTTAGCCGGCGGCCAGCTCTAGGAAGAGTCTTGGTGGTTCCAAACTTCTTCCATTTAAGAATGATGGAGGCCACTGTGTTCTTGGGGACCTTCAATGATGCAGAAATGTTCCTCAGATCTGTGTCTTAACACAATCCTGCCCCGAAGCTCTACGGACAATTCCTTCGACCTCATGGCTTGGTTTTTGCTCTGACATGCACTGTCAACTGTGGGACCTTACATAGACAGGTGTGTGCCTTTCCAAATGATGTCCAATAAATTGAATTTACCACAGGTGGACTCCAAATCAAGTTGTAGAAACATCTCAAGGATGATCAATGGAAACTGAGCTGAATTTCGAATCTCATAGCAAAGGGTCTGAATACTTATGTAAAAAAAGTATTTCTGTTTTTTTATTTTAAAAAATCATTATGGGGTTATTGTGTGTAGATCGACGATAACTTTTTAAAAAAATACATTTTAGAATAAGGCTGCAATGTGACAAAGTGGAAAAAGGTAAGGTGACTGAATACTTTCCCGAAGGCACTGAGTATATATATATATATATATATATATATATATACACACAGTGTTAATTTAAACAGTCAAAAACCTTTGTAAATATCACTGAATTGGCTTTTAATCTATTTTATTATTTTTATCTGCTAATGTTGGGGTAAGGAAAGCAGTTCATGGTAAAGTCTACAGGGATTAACACTACAGGTAGCCTAGTGGTTAGAGCGTTGGGACAGATATCTGAAAGGTTGCTGGATCGAATCCCCTGAGCTGACAAAATAAAAGAAAATATGTTGTTCTGCCCCTGAGCAAGGCACTTAACCCACTGTTCTCCGGGTGCTGAAGACGTGGATGTCGATTTAAGTCATCTGATTCAGAAGCGTTGGGTTAAATGCAAAAGACACGTTTCATTTGAATACATTCAGTTGGACGACTGACTAGGTATCTCTGTTGTACATGGCAAATAAAATTTGATAAAAAATCTTAACAAACCATACAACTCTGTGCAAAAGTAGTACTTGTGCACCGAGTTGTATGGTTTGTTAAAATTTTGAAATCAGTGGTTTTTGTTTGGCAGACTTTTGAAAATCTAAGCGTTATTCCGTTACCGTGGAACAGCCCATTCACATCTCAGAGTAGCAGTGCTGATTTTAGGATCTGTTTTGCATTTTTGCAATGACATGGACAGAGAGGACCTGATCTTAGATCAGCACTCCTACTCTGAGACCCTAGATATATACAGCCCCAGGGGCTGAGCTAACTACTCTGAGACCCTAGATATATACAGCCCCTGGGGCTGAGCTAACTACTCTGAGACCCTAGATATATACAGCCCCAGGGGCTGAGCTAACTACTCTGAGACCCTAGATATATACAGCCCCTGGGGCTGAGCTAACTACTCTGAGACCCTAGATATATACAGCCCCAGGGGCTGAGCTAACTACTCTGAGACCCTAGATATATACAGCCCCTGGGGCTGAGCTAACTACTCTGAGACCCTAGATATATACAGCCCCTGGGGCTGAGCTAACTACTCTGAGACCCTAGATATATACAGCCCCTGGGGCTGAGCTAACTACTCTGAGACCCTAGATATATACAGCCCCTGGGGCTGAGCTAACTACTCTGAGGCCCTAGATATATACAGCCCCTGGGGCTGAGCTAACTACTCTGAGACCCTAGATATATACAGCCCCTGGGGCTGAGCTAACTACTCTGAGACCCTAGATATATAAAGCCCCAGGGGCAGAGCTAACTACTCTGAGACCCTAGATATATAAAGCCCCAGGGGCAGAGCTAACTACTCTGAGACCCTAGATATATACAGCCCCTGGGGCTGAGCTAACTACTCTGAGACCCTAGATATATAAAGCCCCAGGGGCTGAGCTAACTACTCTGAGACCCTAGATATATACAGCCCCTGGGGCTGAGCTAACTACTCTGAGACCCTAGATATATAAAGCCCCAGGGGCAGAGCTAACTACTCTGAGACCCTAGATATATACAGCCCCTGGGGCTGAGCTAACTACTCTGAGACCCTAGATATATACAGCCCCTGGGGCTGAGCTAACTACTCTGAGACCCTAGATATATAAAGCCCCAGGGGCAGAGCTAACTACTCTGAGACCCTAGATATATACAGCCCCTGGGGCTGAGCTAACTACTCTGAGACCCTAGATATATAAAGCCCCAGAGGCAGAGCTAACTACTCTGAGACCCTAGATATATAAAGCCCCAGGGGCAGAGCTAACTACTCTGAGACCCTAGATATATACAGCCCCAGGGGCAGAGCTAACTACTCTGAGACCCTAGATATATAAAGCCCCTGGGGCTGAGCTAACTACTCTGAGACCCTAGATATATACAGCCCCTGGGGCTGAGCTAACTACTCTGAGACCCTAGATATATAAAGCCCCAGGGGCAGAGCTACCTCATCTGTCTCTTCGTGGCATGGTTCCACCTGTCACACGAGACACCGCCCTAGAGACATTAATGACCCTCAGGTGTGTCCTATTACTAATTATGATTTCCCTGTTGAAAGAGGTGTGTTTTCTGGTGTCCCTTGCAGAAGCTTGAATTGTTTACCGTGTGTTTGTTTCCTGACTTTGAGTTTTAGAGACTTAAGAGTTTTATTTTCTTTTTTTTTTTTCAGTGTACTGTGATCCTGTGGCTACTGTTTATCAGTAAAGTATTTATGTCTATGCTTAACAACCAGATTCCTCGTCTGGTCTCTTCTCTGCACCTGGGTCCATACCTCACCACGTCACACTTTGCTAATTACCAAGGTGGCACCGTGGAGCTTATTAATGTTTGCTATACATTGACTATTACCATGACGATAAAGCAGTAGGTCATAAAAGGAGCTTCCAAGACTCTATTGTTATGGGACAGAATGGAAGACGAAATGTCTTCTGTTTTGCGGTCCCAAATGGCACCCATTACTTCTAAGTGCACTACTGTTGACCTCGGCCCATAGGGTCAAAAGTTGTGTACTATGTACGGAATACATACGACCAGTATGGGCCGAGGTCAACATTTGGGACGCAGATTTTCAGTGTTACAGCTAGCAGGCTGTTATAACGATGTTAGTTTGTCAGGGCTCAGGGGTCAGGCGGTTGAACCTGTCAAAGAGATGGGAGTGGGAGGAGAGGTCTTTGTGTCTGTAACCAGGTAGGCCAGTTCTGAACAAGTTCTCATTTACAACTGCGACCTGGCCAAGATAAAGCAAAGCAGTGCAACAAAAACAACAACATAGAATTACACATAAACAGACGTACTGTCAATAACACAATAGAAAAATCAATGTACAGTGTGTGCAAATGTAGAAGAGTAGGGAGGTAAAGACAATAAATAGGCCGTAGAGGCGAAATAATTACAATTGAGCAAATTAACACTGGAGTGACAGATGTGCAGATGATGATGTGCAAGTAGAGATACTGGGGTGCAAACGAGCAAGAGGATAAGTAACAATACGGGGATGAGGCAGTTGGGTGGGCTATTTACAGATGGGCTGTGTACAGGTACAGTGATCGGGTAAGCTGCTCTGACAGCTGATGCTTAAAGTTAGAGAGGGAGATATGAGCCAGTGTTGTCCACTTGTACTGTAGACAGATGGAGGTGTTGCTGTATATACAGTATAATATTCAGAGTCATATTCCTGTAACGTTTAGAGAAGATCTCATGTCAAGTGTTATTGAATTGTTGTAGTTGCAGGTTCACCGGCCTCGTCTAAAGCCTTTTCTTTTGGGGATGTTGCTATAGGCCACCAAGTGCTACCAGTCAGTATCTAAATGATGTGTGTGAAATGCTTGATGGTGTATGTGATGTAAACAGAGAGGTCTACTTTCTTGAGGACCTGATCATTGACTGGTTTTCATCTAGCTGTCCGCTCAAGAGGAAGCTTCTCACTGTAACCAGTGCCTGTAATCTGGTTCAGGTTATTAATCAACCTAGCAGGGTGTTTACAAACACTACAGGAACAAGATCGTCCACATTTTGTACTAATACTGTAGAACTGTGTTCTAAAGCTGTATCTGTACCCATTGGATGAGGTGATCACAATATAGTGGCTATATCCAATAGCTGGGCCTAAAATAGTCTATAAGAGATCATACAAAAGATTTTGCTGTGACTCTTATGTGGATGATGTAAAAAATATTTGTTGGTCTGATGTGATTAATGAGGAGCATCCAGACGCTGCACTTGATGAATTTATGAAATTGCTTCTTCCAATTATTGATGAACATGCACCTGTTAAGAAACTGACTGTTAGGACTGTTACGACTCCATGGATTGATGAGGAATTAGAAAACTGTATGGTTGAAAGATACCGATACCGATCCTCGACTTTGGCGATGTCATTTACAAAATAGCCTCCAATACTCTACTCAACAAATTGGATGCAGTCTATCACAGTGCCATCCGTTTTGTCACCAAAGTCCCATATACTACCCACCACTGCGACCTGTACACTCTCGTTGGCTGGCCCTTGCTTTACACTCGTCGCCATACCCACTGGCTCCAGGTCATCTACAAGTCCCTACTAGGTAAAGCCCCGCCTTATCTCAGCTCGCTGGTCACCATAGCAGCACCCACCCGTAGCACGCGCTCCAGCAGGTATATCTCACTGGTCACACCCAAAGCCAATTCCTTCTTTTGCCGACTTTCCTTCCAGTTCTCTGCTGCCAATGACTGGAACGAACTACAAAAATCTCTGAAACTGGAGACTTATCTCCCTCACCAGCTTTAAGCACCAGCTGTCAGAGCAGCTCACAGACCCCTGTACCTGTTTATAGCCCATGTGTAAATAGCCCAACCAACTACCTCATCCCCTACTGTATTTATTTATTTATCTTGTTCCTTTGCACCCCAGTTTTTCTACATAGCACATTCATCTACTGCACATCTACCATTCCAGTGTTTAAATGCTATATTGTAATTACTTTGCCACCATGGCCTATTTATTGCCTTACCTTCCTTATCCTACCTCATTTGCACTCTTTGTATATAGATTTGTTTTTTTCTACTGTATTATTGACTGTATGTTTGTTTTACTCCATGTGTAACTCTGTGTTGTTGTATGTGTCGAACTGCTTTGCTTTATCTTGGTCCAGGTCGCAGTTGTAAATGAGAACTTGTTCTCAACTGGCCTACCTGTATTATGACATCATATGGAACTACCTGGTTAAATAAAGGTGAAATAAAAAGTATTATGACATCATATAGAACTACCTGGTTAAATAAAGGTGTATTATGACATCATATAGAACTACCTGGTTAAATAAAGGTGTATTATGACATCATATAGAACTACCTGGTTAAATAAAGGTGAAATAAAATAAAAAAAAATAAAAAAAGAGATGGGGCAAAATGAGTGGCTAATAAGTCTGGCTGTACATCTGACTGTGTATTGAGAAATGATGTGACTAAACTCAACAAAAAGAAGAAGAAACTGTTTTATGAAGCCAAGATCAATGATATAAAGAAATATGGAAAACAAACTCTGGAGTACTTTAAATGAAATGATGGGCAGAAAGACAAATTCAACTCAGTCTTTCATCAAATCAGATGGCTTATTCATCACAAAAACATTTGATGTTGGCAATTATTTGAATAATTGGCAAAGTGGGCAAACTTAGGCAGGAAATGCCAACAACGAACAGTGAGCCATCGTACTCATGTATAAAAAACAAATAATGAAAGAAAAGCGTTGCAAGTTTGAATTTTGTAAAGTTTGTGTGGCAGAGAAGGTTGGGAAATTGTTGTTATCGATCAATAATGACAAACCTCCTGGCATTGACAACAAAGACAGAAAGCTACTGAGGATGGTAGCTGACTCTATAGCCACTCCTATCTGTCATATTTTTAATCTGAGCCTAGAGGAAAGTCTTTGTCCTCAGGCCTGGAGGGAAGCCAAAGTAATTCCGCTACCCAAGAGTGGTAAAGCGGCCTTTACTGGTTCTAACAGCAGACCTATCAGCTTGCTGCCAGCTCTCAGCAAACTGTTTGAAAAAAATTGTGTTTGACCAAATACAACGCTATTTCTCTGTAAACAAATTAACGACAGACTTATAGAGAAGGGCACTCAACATGTACTGCACTGACACAAATGACTGATGATTGGTTGAGAGAAATTGATAAGAAGAAGATTGTGGGAGACGTACTGTTAGATTTCAGTGCAGCCTTTGATATTATTGATCATAACCTGTTGTAGAAAATACTTAAGTGCTTTGGCTTTTCAACCACTGCCATGTCGTGGATTCAGAGCTATCTATCTAATAGAACTCAGAGGGTTTTCTTTAATGGAAGCGTCTCTAATGTCAAACACGCAACGTGTTGTATACTGCAGGGCAGCTCTCTTTTCTATTTGACCAATGACCTGCCACTGGCATTAAGCAAAGCCTGTGTGTCCATGTATGCTGATGATTCAACCATATACGCATCAGCAACCACAGCTGATAAAGTTACCGAAACCCTTACAAGGATCTGACTGCCTGTAGCTCAGGACCTGAAGCAAGGATATGCATATTACTTTGAAGTTTGTGGAAATGTGAAATTAATGTATGAATATAACACATTAGAATAATATATATATCTTTTTTAATCATCTTTGAAATGCAAGCGAAAGGCCATAATATAATATTGCAGTTTAGGCGCAATTTAGATTTTGTCCACTAGATGACAGCAGTGTGTGCACAGTTTTAGACTGATCCAATGAACCATTGCATTGCTGTTCAAAATGTTGCATCAAGACTGCCCAAATGTGCCTAATTGGTTCAAGTTCATAATTGTGCACTCTCCTCAAACAATAGCATGGTATTATTTCACTGTAATAGCTACTGCAAATTGGACAGTGCAGTTAGATTAACAAGAATTTAAGCTTTCTGCCAATATCAGATATGCCTACGCCCTGGGAAATGTTCTTGTTACTTACAACCTCATGCTAATCGCATTAGCCTATGTTAGCTCAACCGTCCCGCGTGGGGATACCGATCCCATAAAGGTTAACAAGCAGTTGCAGTCAGTTTTGTAAAGGACGAGGGGTAATAAACTGAACATTTCTAAAACAAACTGCATTGTATTTGGTACAAATCTTTCCAGCTGAATCTGGTAATGGATGGTGTGGCTGTTGAACAAGTAGAGAAGACTAAATTACTTGGTGTTACCTTAGACTGTGAACCCCACCAGGGTTTTCTTCACAGTCCCAAGGTTCAGAACAAATTTATATTGCGCAAATAAACAGCAAACCTGGTTTCAAAAAACAAAATAAAGCAACACCTCACGACACAACGCTTCTCCCCCCATGTGACCTACTTGTGGTGTGTATGTACTGACATGTGACCTATTTGTGGTGTGTATGTAGTGACATGTGACCTACTTGTGGTGTGTATGTAGTGACATGTGACCTACTTGTGGTGTGTATGTAGTGACATGTATGTGTAACAGATAGACACACTACATGTTAACGTTTTAAACGGATGTAAATTGTAAAGTACTTTTGTCTGTAATGTCTTTTTTCCTTTTTTTTATGTCGGACCCCGGCAAGACTAAGCTGTCGCCATCGGCGTCGTCTAACAGGGATCCTAATGAATCAAATAAAAATCATTGTCCACTGTACTGCCTGGAGCTCTCTCCCTGTCTATTGTGACGGTAGAGGGCCAGCCTAGAGTTATAATATCTAATTCTATGGAGCCAGTTTAAATATGGAGTCAGCGTAAAATTACTACCGTGGCAGGGGAACAGAATAGAAGATGGTGTGGCTTACAGCTATTCTCCAGTTGCAGGATGTGTGAAGGATGTCGTAATGCCAGTGTGTCAGTTCAGGGAGATGACACGGAGGAGAGGTCTTTCGAGGTCTATATGTCCACTGCAATATTCTGTCTGGGTGAAGCGTCTAGGGCTAGCAGGATGCTAGTAATGAGTTTAATGAACTGTGTAATTCTAATGACGTTAGTGGGTTCGGTCACAGGGATCAACCTCTGAGATAGATGGAGGTGAGGTCTCTGTGGGTCTGTTCTAGTGTACTGTACTGATATACCTCAGCTCTGTGAGTCTGTTCTTGTGTACTGTACTGATATACCTCAGCTCTGTGAGTCTGTTCTAGTGTACTGTACTGATATACCTCAGCTCTGTGAGTCTGTTCTAGTGTACTGTACTGATATGACACAAGGGGGATGTGTCATCTTCAACAACAATTTACCACAAGGTAATCCAACTACTCAACAAAGACATTCAAAGCGACTTACAGTACAGTAAGCAAATACTTAAAGAATTATGTGTTTTATCCATGTGGGACTTGAACCCTCAGGATAGCATAGCTACCTACCACCCTCAAACCAGCCCTTCTCTGATGTCCTTGACTGTATTGACTTAGTGTCTACATGGTGTCTGTTTAAGCAGCTGTCTGACGCCTGGCCTGGCCCCATCTCAGTAATGAACCCCATGCTAAGGAGCCTGTATCCTGGGCCCATCTCAGTAATGAACCCCATGTTGACTAGTGTCTATCCTAGGCCCATCTCACTAATGCTAACTAGCCTGTATCCTGGGCCCATCTCAGTAATGAACCCCATGCTGACTAGTGTCTATCCTAGGCCCATCTCAATAGTGCTAACTAGCCTGTATCCTGGGCCCATCTCAGTAATGAACCCCATGCTGACTAGTGTCTATCCTGGGCCCAGCTCAGAAATGAACCCCATGCTAACTAGCCTGTATCCTGGGTCCATCTCAGTAATGAACCCCATGCTGACGAGTGTCTATCATGGGCCCAGCTCAGAAATGAACCCCATGCTAACTAGCCTGTACCCTGGGTCCATCTCAGTAATGAACCCCATGCTAACGAACCTCCTAGTCACACCCTCCCTCCCTCCCTCCTTCACTCTCAATCTTCACATCCTTTCATCTCTCCACTCTTTCCTCTTACTCCCTGGTCCGTTCCTCTCACCCTTACCCTCTCTCCTCCCTCTCCCCTCCCTGGTTCATCCCTCTCACCCCTACCTTCTCTCTTCCCCTCCTCCCCTTTCTCTCCATGCTGATCCACATGCCCGTTAGCACTCTAATCAGCACTCTAATCAGCACTCTAATCAGCACTCTAATCAGCACTCTAATCAGCACTCTAATCAGAACTATAATCAGCACTCTAATCAGCACTGTAATCAGCACTGTAATCAGCACTGTAATCAGCACTATAATCAGCACTATAATCAGAACTCTAATCAGCACTATAATCAGCACTCTAATCAGCACTCTAATCAGCACTCTAATCAGAACTATAATCAGCACTATAATCAGCACTATAATCAGCACTCTAATCAGCACTCTAATCAGCACTAGAATCAACACTCTAATCAGCACTATAATCAGCACTCTAATCAGCACTCTAATCAGCACTCTAATCAGCACTAGAATCAACACTCTAATCAGCACTCTAATCAGCACTATAATCAGCACTCTAATCAGCACTCTAATCAGCACTCTAATCAGCACTAGAATCAACACTATAATCAGCACTCTAATCAGCACTAGAATCAACACTCTAATCAGAACTATAATCAACACCATGTTAATACATGGTGTGATCTCTCTCTCTGGTAGGGTAGTGTTAATACATGGTATGATCTCTCTCTCTGGTAGGGTAGTGTTAATACATGGTGTGATCTCTCTCTCTGGTAGGGTAGTGTTAATACATGGTGTGATCTCTCTCTCTCTGGTAGGGTAGTGTTAATGCATGGTGTGATCTCTCTCTCTCTGGTAGGGTAGTGTTAATACATGGTGTGATCTCTCTCTCTGGTAGGGTAGTGTTAATACATGGTGTGATCTCTCTCTCTGGTAGGGTAGTGTTAATGCATGATGTGGGTGGCAGAGCCGTTATGGAATCCAATCCTCAATTACATCCCAAATGGCACCATATTCACTATATAGAGCCCCTGATCAAAATACGTGCACTAGATAGAGAATACAGAGAGAGAGAGAGAGAGAGAGAGAGAGAGAGAGAGAGAGAGAGAGAGAGAGAGAGAGAGAGAGAGAGAGAGAGAGAGAGAGAGAGAGAGAGAGAGAGAGAGAGAGAGAGAGAGAGAGAGAGAGAGAGAGAGAGAGAGAGAGAGAGCAAGAACCTAAGAAAGAATTTGAGAAGCAAATCCAACCACATAGAGAAAAAAACAGAGACTCAGAAAACCTGAGCCTGCGTCTTCACTATGGTGAATCACTAAAATAATACAGAAATACACTATGGAAACAGAAGGAACAGCAGGTCAGAAATCAGCTCAATGTATTTGAAGAATCCATAGAATCTAACCACTTCTGGGAACATTGGAAAACTCTAAACAAACAACACAAAGAGTTATCTATCCAAAACGGAGATGTGTGGATAAACCACTTCTCCAATCTGTTTGGCTCTTTAACAAAGAACAAGCAGCAAAAAAACATATACATGATTAATTACAAATCTTAGAATCAGCTATTAAAGACTAGCAGAACCCACTGGATTCTACAATTACCTTGAATGAACTACAGGACAAAATACAAACCCTCCAATCCAAAAACACCTGTGGTGTTTATAATCTATAGTCACTTTAACTCTACCTACTGTATAGTACATGTTACCTCAATTACCTCGACTAAACTGTTCCCTCGCACATTGACTCTGCACCGGTACCCCCCTGTATATAGCCTCGCTTGATATTATACTGCTGCTGTTTAATTATTTGTTACATTTATTTTCTATTTTCAATTTTTTACCTTATCTATTTATTACATAACACTTATTTTTATTAACTTTTATTAACCTTTTAAAGCAAGGGCTTGTAAGTAAGCATTTCACTCTACACCTGTTGTATTCAGCGCATGTGACAAATAACATGTTTTTTTATTTGATTTGTTGATGGTATCCTACGTGAAATTATAAAATATACAGACCACAAATTCCAATTGGCTACACTTAAACTCTTAACATAAACCTCAGCTCTGTCATCTTCCCCAATATCTGGAACCAAGGACTGATCACCCCAATACACAAAAGTGGAGACAAATGTGACCCCAATAACTACCGTGGGATATGCATCAACAGCAACCGTGGGAAATTCTCTGCATTATCATTAACAGCAGACTCATACATTTCCTCAATGAAAACAATGTACTGAGCAAATGTCAAATTTCCTTTTTACCAAATTAGTGTACGACAGACCACGTATTCACCTTGCACACCCTAATTGACAAACAAACATACCGAAACAAAGGCAAAGGCTTCTTATACATTGTTGATTTTAAAAAAAAATTCCACTTAATATGGCATGAGGGCCTGCTATTCAACTTGATGGAATGTGGTGTTGGGGGAAAAATGTACGACATTATAAAATCAATATACACAAACAACGAGTGTGTGGTTAAAATAGGCCTTAAACACACGTTTCTTTTCACAGGGCCGGGATGCAGCTTAAGCCCAGTCTCTTCAACATATTTATCGAATTGGTGAGGGCACTAGAACAGAACTCTACTAGATTCTGAAGTCAAATGTCTACTGTTTGCTGATGATCTGGTGCATCTGTCCCCAACCAAGGAGATGCCTACAGCAGCACCTAGATCTTCCTCACTGATACTATACATACCTTGATCTAAACATCAGTGCCACAGGTAACTTCCACAAAGCTGTGATCGATCTGAGAGACAAGGCAAGAAGGGCCTTCTATGCCATCAAAAGGAACATAAAATTGACATACCAATTAGGATCTGGCAAAAAAATACTTGAATCAGTTATAGATCCCATTGCCCTTTATGGTTGTGAGGTCTGGGGTCCGATCATCCAACCAAGAATTCACAAAATGGGAAAAACATCAAATTGAGACTCTGCATTCAGAATTATGTACAAAATATCCTCTGTGTACAATGGAAAACACCAAATAAGGCATGAAGAGCAGAATTAAGCCAATAATCAAACCTAAAACCACCTAAAAAGGAAGCGATTCCCAAACCTTCCACAACAAGGCCATCACCTACAGTGAGGGAAAAAAGTATTTGATCCCCTGCTGATTTTGTACGTTTGCCCCCTGACAAAGAAATGATCAGTCTAAAACTTTAATGGTAGGTTTATTTGAACAGTGAGAGACAGAATAACAAAAGAAAAATCCAGAAAAACGCATGTGAAAAATGGAATTGCATTTTAATGAGGGAATTTGACCCCTCTGCAAAACATGACTCAGTACTTGGAGGCAAAACCCTTGTTGGCAATCACAGAGGTCAGATGTTTCTTTCAGTTGGCGACCAGGTTAGCACACATCTCAGGAGGGATTTTGTCCCACTCCTTTTGCAGATCTTCTCCAAGTCATTAAGGTTTCGAGGCTGACGTTTGGCAACTGGAGGGCAGCTCCCTCCACAGATTTTCTATGGGATTAAGGTCTGGAGACTGGCTAGGCCACTTGAGGACTTTAATGTGCTTCTTCTTGAGCCACTCCTTTGTTACCTTGGCTGTGTGTTTTGGGTCATTGTCATGATGGAATACACATCCACGCCCCATTTTCAATGCCCTGGCTGAGGTTCTCACCCAAGATTTGACAGTACATGGCCCCGTCCATCGTCCCTTTGCTACGGTGAAGTTGTCCAGTCCCCTTAGCAGAAAAAAACCCCCAAAGCATAATGTTTCCACCTCCATGTTTGACGGCGGAGATGGTTTTCTTGGGGTTATAGGCAGCATTCCTCCTCCTCCAAACACAGCGAGTTGAGTTGATGCCAAAGAGCTCCATTTTGTTCTCATCTGACCACAACACTTTCACCCAGTTGTCCTGTTCATTGGCAAACTTCAGACGGGCATGTATATAAGCTTTCTTGAGCAGGGGGACCTTGCAGGCGCTGCAGGATTTCAGTCCTTCACGGCATGGTGTGTTACCAATTGTTTTCTTGGTGACTATGGTCCCAGCTGCCTTGAGATCATTGACTAGATCCTCCCGTGTAGTTCTGGGATGATTCCTCACCATTCTCATGATCATTGCAACTCCACGAGGTGAGATCTTGCATAGAGCCCAGGCCGAGGGAGATTGACAGGTCTTTTGTGTTTCTTCCATTTGCGAATAATCGTACCAACTGTTGTCACCTTCTCACCAAGCTGCTTGGTGATGGTCTTGTAGCCCATTCCAGCCTTGTGTAGGTCTACAATCTTGTACCTGACATCCTTGGAGAGCTCTTTGGTCTTGGCCATGGTGGAGAGTTTGGAATCTGATTGATTGATTGCTTCTGTGGACAGGTGTCTTTTATACAGGTAACAAACTGAGATTAGGAGCACTCCCCTTTAAGAGTGTGCTCCTAATCTCAACTCATTACCTGTATAAAAGACACCTGTGAGCCAGAAATCTTTCTGATTGAGAGGGTGTCAAATACATATTTCCCTCATTAAAATGCAAATCAATTTATAACATTTTTCACATGCGTTTTTCTGGATTTTGTTGTTGTTATTCTGTCTCTCACTGTTCAAATAAACCTACCATTAAAATTATAGACTGATAATTTCTTTGTCAGTGGGCAAACTTACAAAATCAGCAGGGGATCAAATACTTTTTTCCCTCACTGTACAGAGTGATGAACCTGGAGAAGAGTCCCCTAAGCAAGCTAGTCCAAACACAAACAGACCCCACAGAGCCCCAGGACAGCAACACAATTAGAACCAACTAAATAATGAGAAAACAAAAAGATAATTACTTTTTAAATTTATTTAACCTTTATTTAACTTGGCAAGTCAGTTAAGAACAGATTCCAGGACGACGCTGGGCCAATTGTGCATCGCCCCCCTATGGGACTCCCAATCACGGCCGGTTGTGATACAGCCTGGAATCAAACCAGGATCTGTAGTGAGGCCTCTAGCTCTGAGATGCAGTGCCTTAGACCGTTGCACCACTCGGGAGCCCTACTTGACACATTGGAAAGAATTAACTACTTAGGGAGTGGTGGGGCGACACTATCCGGTGAAATGCAAGGCGCCAAATTCAAAATCCAAAAGTTGAATTATTAAACATTCATCAATATACAAGTGTTGCATAGTCATCAAAAGCTCTGCTTCTTGGCAATATCACAGCGTTGTCGGATTTCAAAAAGGCTTTACGGCGAAAGCACAACATTTGATTGTTTGAGGGTAGCACCTCCAATATTTTTCCATTAGCATAAATTCATAAACCATCGCGGTTCACACAAAACACATTTCACAGCGAAAAAAAATCCCTTACCTTTTGAAGAACTTCTGCTGAGGGCTTCCCAAGTGTCCAACGAAGACATCCAATGGTTCTTTTGTTAGAAAATTCATTTATTACATCCATAAATCTCAGTTTGGTTGGCTCATTATGTTCATAAAATACAGCGTCCACTCGCCCATTGAACCGTGAAGAGAACGCGTTCAACCTATACCTATACACTTGTCCAAGAACAATCAAACATCATTGATAATGTATCCTTAGGAACACTTTTATGTATATTTACTATAATATTTCAACCGGATTATAAACTGGATGATAGGAAAGGAAAAAAACACAGCACGTGCTAGCCCGTGAACGCGCATCCTCTTCTGTTTACATCCGATGACCACTTCGAAATTCTTCTTCTATTACCATCCAGAGCAACTATAACATCACCAAACACTGTCTAGAGACTGTTGACATCCAATGGAAGCAATAGGTACTGCAATCTTACTCCCAGAAATGGCTGTTTTCAATAGGGAGGGGTTCAAAATGAGGCAATGTGTCAAAAACACTTTTTCCAGGACAGAAATTCCTCGGGTTTTCGCCTGTTATATCAGTTCTGTTATACCCACAGACAATATTTTAACACTCTTAGAAACTTCAGAGTGTTTCCTATCCAATAATACTAATTATGTGCATATCCTATTTTCTGGGCCTGAGTGGGAGGCATTTTACTTTGGGCATGCCAGACTCTCCAAAACCGTCACCTCGGGAGCCGCTCCCTAAGAAGTTAACAAAAGAACTGAGCAAAGAAGAATGCTATTTGGCCCTAAACAGAGAGTACACCGTGGCAGAATACCTGACCACTGTGACTGACCCAAACTTAAGGAAAGCTTTGATTATGTACAGACTCAGTGAGCATAGCCTTGCTATTGAGAAAGGCCGCCGTAGGCAGACCTGGCTCTCAAGAGAAGACAGGCTATGTGCACACTGCGCACAAAATGAGGTGGAAACTGAGCTGCACTTCCTAACCTCCTGCCCAATGTATGACCATATTAGAGACACATATTTCCCTCAGATTACACAGAAATACCACAGTGTGCCATCACAGCAGAACTATTTGTGACCTGTTGCCACAAGAAAAGGGCAACCAGTGAAGAACAAACACCATTGTAAATACAACCCATTTATTTTCCCTTTTGTACTTTAACTATTTGCACATCATGACAACCCTGTATGTAGACATAATATGACATAATATTCTTAATTTTATATTGGTTATTTCAGTTTTGTTTATCCATTTCACTTGCTTTGGCAATGTAAACATATGTTTCCCATGCCAATAAAGGCCTGTGAATTGTATTTAATTGAAATAGAGAGAGAGAGAGAGAGAGAGAGAGCGACAGATAGAGTGACAGAGAGAGAGAGAGAGAGAGAGAGAGAGAGAGAGAGAGCGACAGAGAGAGAGAGAGAGAGCGACAGAGAGAGAGAGAGAGAGTGAGTGAGTATTCAGTATTCTATATTTGTTGTATTTATTAGGATCCTCAATCAGGTGCTGCAGAGGCTACTCTTCCTGGGGTCCAAACAGGAAACAACAACATCTATATCCTGTCTTGTCTGGGTATGTGTTTTATATTTCATACAGCTCTGCCCCAACTCTCAACCTTTCCCCATTGTAGTACACTACCTTTGATCAGAACGATATCTACCCTGGTCCAAAGTAGTGCACTACTTGTGGAATAGACAGCCATTTGGGATCTAGCTGCTCTCTCTCTGTCTTTCTCTACTGCTGACCTCTTATGACCCCTCTATGTACCTAGTCTGCCTGCTCTGGGTGCATTACTGTATATGCTGCATCATATTAGACACACGACACACTGACTCCTATCAGGACAGTATTTATCCTGACCCCTCTCAGGCCAGTATCAGGCCAGTATTTCTCCTGACCCCTATCAGGCCAGTCTTTCTCCTGACCCCTATTAGGCTAGTATGTCTCCTGTCCCCTATCAGGCCAGTATGTCTCCTGTCCCCTATCAGGCCAGTATTTCTCCTGACCCCTATCAGGCCAGTCTTTCTCCTGACCCCTATTAGGCTAGTATGTCTCCTGTCCCCTATTAGGCTAGTATGTCTCCTGTCCCCTATCAGGCCAGTATTTCTCCTGACCCCTATCAGGCCAGTATTTCTCCTGACCCCTATCAGGCCAGTACTTCTCCTGACCCCTATCAGGACAGTCTCTCCTGACCCCTATCAGGACAGTCTCTCCTGACCCCTATCAGGACAGTCTCTCCTGACCCCTATCAGGACAGTCTCTCCTGACCGCTATCAGGCCAGTATTTCTCCTGACCCCTATCAGGCCAGTACTTCTCCTGACCCCTATCAGGACAGTCTCTCCTGGCCCCTATCAGGACAGTCTCTCCTGACCCCTATCAGGACAGTCTCTCCTGACCGCTATCAGGCCAGTATTTCTCCTAACCCGTATCAGGCCAGTATTTCTCCTAACCCCTATCAGGACAGTCTCTTCTGACCCATCTCAGGCCAGGTGTCCCACCAATGGACGTGAATTAACAGTAAAGCTGTCATAGGTTTGAGTTGACCACACTCCTTGTGTGATGATAACCTTGACTAAGACCCCAAGCCAATGCCCTGTCTGTCATATAGAAAGCCAAGGCCTGAAGGGCTATCAGCTGGACATAGAAACAGGCCTTTCTCCGTCTTTCTTTCTCTCTCTCTCTCTCTCTCTCTCTCTCTCTCTCTCTCTCTCTCTCTCTCTCTCTCTCTCTCTCTCTCTGTCTCTTTCTCTCTGTCTCTTTCTCTCTGTCTCTCTGTCTCTCTCTTTCGCTCTCTCTCTTTCTCTCTTAAAATAACCCTAATTTCAGTCTGGTAAAGTCAGAGGACAGAAGGTAAATATATAGGACCATCTTTCCTCAATTATATTCCTCCTCTGCTCTCCCTAGTGTGACTCATACCTGCTTTCAAATACTTGTATAACTGTCAACAGTTCACAGCTAAAAAAACATGAGCTGAACAGACCCAGCACCGAGCCAGTCAGCTAGCCAGTCACCCAGCCAGTCAGTCAGCTAGCCAATCACCCAGCCAGTCACACAACCAGCCAGTCAGCCAGCTAGCCAGCCAGTCAGCTAGCCAGTCAACAAGCCAGTCAGCTAGTCAGCCAGTCAGTCAGCCATTCAGCTAGCTAGTCAGCTAGCCAGTCAGCTAGCCAGTCACCCAGTCAGTCACACACCCAGCCAGTCAGCCAGCCAGTCAGTCAGCCAGCTAGCCAGTCAACAAGTCAGTCAGCTAGCTAGTTAGCTAGGCACCAGTCAGCTAGCCAGTCAGCTAGCCAGTCAGCTAACCAGCCAGTCAGCTAGCCAGTCAGCTAGCCAGACGTATTGACAGAGCAGAGCATAGAGAGCAGCTGGTTGCTGCAAGCAGGTTACATTCGAACACACACAGACACGCACGCACACATACACACATGCGCACACACACAGACAAAAAGACAGACACGCACGCATGAATGCACACAAAGAGACACACGTAGACACACACACACACACAGAACACACACACACCGGAAATGTATTTTCCACATCTACAATTCACTCCCCGTGGCCCAGGTCAGTCCAGCCTATAATTTTCCTTTCATATCAACGTAATTACTGCTCCTGCACCTGAGGACACGTAAGCCTGGCTCCATGTAGAACAACAGCTTATCAATAGGGGGGGGCCGTGGCGCTCTCCCAGAAGCTTGGCTTGTGCGTAAAACCAGCCAACTCAGACAAACAAAAGGCTGAATGGGTCGTCACTCAAAAAACACGTTCCAGAAAACTTACTTCATTCTCTCTGGTTTGACTTTGCAGCCTTTCCGTGTGTAGAGATACACTTTTATTTTCAATTCAAACCAGAATTTTGTAGGAAACAACCGACTGAGCAGCAGGAGCTTCTAATCAGGGTTGTCATTCATCTGCCAAGCAGGGACTCGGCCCCCCTCTGGTCTACCCGAATACAAGTTAGTCACAATTAAATACAGAATTATAAGGTATGGAACCGGGCACGGAGGGCAATTGAGGGCATCAGGCGTGAACCATTCATGAATCAATTGCCTTAGGTGTCCTGCTCAATTGGATACATTATATTAATTCATGAGACAGCTTACCACAAAGGACATCAGGCACAGCCGTTCATATATATGTGGGGCCAACTCAAAAATGATATATCTAATGTGGATAGGGTTCTTGCGTAACAGACTACATTCGCCCTATAGCAAGGAAATGAAAACGTGTGGAGATAAAGAATTTTATTTATAAATCCACACGTTTTTTCGTTGGAGTACTTTGTTGTTGTTGTTGTTGTTGTCATAATCACTTCCTGCGTGGTGGATGAACTCAACGCAACGCAATTCATTAACAGAATGATTTTTTTTCTTTCTATAAAGTGTCTGGTAACTGGCGAGGTGATATCTTGAAGTCCAATAGTGGATTTATGTTCTCCGAGGCACGTGATGTTTTCTCCAATACAAATCATATTATAAGAATAAATATCAATAACTCCTTTAGCAGTGCCAAGTTAAACATTACTTTATCTCATAGGTCCTAGAAGTCTGATGGGCATACAACGTTACAAAATATCTTAATGTTGCTACTAGAGGTACATGATCTACAGGGGAAACATCCTTATGGTGCTACATGTTCTACAGGGGAAACATCCTTATGGTGCTACATGATCTACAGGGGAAACATCCTTATGGTGCTACATGATCTACAGGGGAAACATCCTTATGGTGCTACATGATCTACAGGGGAAACATCCTTATGGTGCTACATGATCTACAGGGGAAACATCCTTTACGAAGGCCTCTTTTCTCTCGCTGACCTCATCTTATTGAACCAATATATTGAACCAATATTCCTCAAGGCCTACCTGGATGTCCAGAGTCCACCTGGCCGTGCTGCTTCTCCAGTTTCAACTGTTCTGCCTGTTTTATGAACATTTTAAAATCTTGTCCATGTTCTGTTATAATCTGCACCCGGCACAGCCAGAAGAGGACTGGCCACCCCTCACAGCCTGGTTCCTCTCTAGGTTTCTTCCTAGGTTTTGGCCTTCTAGGGAGTTTTTCCTAGCCACTGTGCTTTTACACCTGCATTGCTTGCTGTTTGGGGTTTTAGGCTGGGTTTCTGTACAGCACTCTGTGACATCAGCTGATGTAAGGGGGGCTTTATAAATAAATTTGATTTGATTTGATTTGAATATGTTTTGATACATTTCTCTATTGTTTCTAGGTGATTTCTTTTTTATTTTGTACCCCCCCTGTAATTTCCTACTAACCTGTACCCCCCTCTAATTTCCTACTAACCTGTACCCCATCTAATTTCCTACTAATCTGTACCCCATCTAATTTCCTACTAACTTGTACCCCCCTCTAATTTCCTACTAACCTGTACCCCATCTAATTTCCTACTAACTTGTACCCCCCTCTAATTTCCTACTAACCTGTACCCCATCTAATTTCCTACTAACTTGTACCCCCCTCTAATTTCCTACTAACCTGTACCCCATCTAATTTCCTACTAACCTGTACCCCATCTAATTTCTTACTAACCTGTACCCCCTCTAATTTCCCTACTAACTTCTACCCCCTCTAATTTCCTACTAACTTGTACCCCCCTCTAATTTCCCTACTAACTTTTACCACCTCTAATTTCCTACTAACTTGTACCCCCCTCTAATTTCCCTACTAACTTCTACCCCCCCTAATTTCCTACTAACTTGTAACCCCCTCTAATTTTCCTACTAAGTTCTACCACCTCTAATTTCCCTACTAAGTTCTACCCCCTCTAATTTCCTACTAACTTCTACCCTCTAATTTCCTACTAACTTCTACCCTCTAATTTCCTACTAACTTGTACCCCCTCTAATTTCCCTACTAACTTCTGCCCCTCTAATTTCCTACTAACTTGTACCCCCTCTAATTTCCCTACTTAACTTGTACCGCCTCTAATTTCCTACTAACTTGTACCCCCCTCTAATTTCCCTACTAACTTCTACCCCTCTAATTTCCTACTAACTTGAACCCCCCTCTAATTTCCTACTAACTTGTACCCCTCTCTAATTTCCCTACTAACCTGTACACCCCTCTCATTTCCCCATTAAACTATACCCCCTCTCTCATTTCCCCATTAAACTGTACCCCCCTCTCATTTCCCCATTAAACTGTACCCCCCTCTCATTTCCTCCTAATAAGCCATTGTTGGCTGTGTTACCGCTAGACCAGATCGGCATAGACATTGGGATTCCTAACATGCTATTTTATGAGGAAAAACAAGGCAGAGAGTCATTGGTTCTTCTGTTGAAAACCGCATGATGAGAGTCATTGCGTCTAGTGTGACAATGAGAGTGACTAGGAAGAAATATTTGGGTCAAATACATGCCACTTCTCTGTGAGAACGTAACGCGATACTGAGGCTATTGCTAAAAACAGCACACACAAACAAATCAAAATCAAATCAAATCAAATGTTATATACACATGGTTAGCAGATGTTAATGCGAGTGTAGCGAAATGCTTGTGCTTCTAGTTTCGACACTGCAGTAATATCTAACAAGTAATCTAACAATTCCCCAACAACTACCTAATACACACACATCGAAAGGGATGGAATAAGAATATGTACATATAAATATATGGATGAGCGATGGCCGAACGGCACAGTAGATGGTATAAAATACAGTATAGATGTGATATGAGTAATGTAGGATGTGTAAACATTATTAAAGTGTCATTATTTAAAGTGGCATTGTTTAAAGTGACTAGTGATTCATTTTTTAAAGTGGCCAGTGATTTAAGTCTCTTTGTAGGCAGCAGCCTCTCTGAGTTAATGATCTGTCTAATGGCCTTGAGATAGAAGCTGTTTTTCAGTCTCTCAGTCCCAGCTTTGATGCTCCTGTACTGACCTCGCCTTCTGGATGGTAGCGGGGTGAACAGGCAGTGGCTCTGGTAGTTGTTGTCCTTGGTGATCTTTTTGGCCTTCCTGTGACATCAAGTGCTGTAGGTGTCTGCAGGGCAGGTAGTTTGCCCCCGGTGATGCGTTGTGTAAACCGCACCACCCTCTGGAGAGCCTTGCGGTTGAAGGCTGTGCAGTTGCCGCTGTGCAGTTGCCATCCACGATCATCTCCTTTGTTTTGTTGACGTTGAGTGAGAGGTTATTTTCCTGACACCACATTCCGAGTGCCCTCACGTCCTCCCTGTAGGCTGTCTCGTCGTTGTTGGTAATCAAGCCCACTACTGTTTTGTCGTCTGCAAACTTGATGATTGAGTTGGAGGCGTGCGTGGCCACACAGTCATGGGTGAACAGGGAGTACAGGAGAGGGCTGAGAACGCACCCTTGTGGGGCCCCACTGTTGAGGATCAACGAAGTGGAGATGTTGTTTCCTACCTTCACCACCTGGTGGCGGCCCGTCAGAAAGTCCAGGACCCAATTGCACAGGGCGGTGTTAAGACCCAGGGCCTCCAGCTTAATGATGTGCTTGGAGGGTACTATGGTGTTGAATGCTGAGCTGTAGTCAATGAACAGCATTCTTACATAGGTATTCCTCTTGTCCAGATGGGATAGGGCAGTGTTCAATGTGATGGCGATTGCATCGTCTGTGGACCTGTTGGGGCGGTATGCAAACGGAAGTGGGTCTAGGGTGGCAGGTAAGGTGGAGGTGATATGATCCTTGACTAGTCTCTCAAAGCACTTCATGATGACAGAAGTGTGTGCTACGGGCCGGTAGTCATTTAGTTCAGTTACCTTTGCCTTCTTGGGTACAGGAACAATGGTGGCCCTCTTGAAGCATGTGGGGACAACAGACTGGGATAGGGAGAGATTGAATATGTCCGTAAACACACCAGCCAGCTGGTGTGCGCATGCTCTGAGGACGCGGCTAGGGATGCCGTCTGGGCCAACAGAAGGAGAGGGGGGGCCGCAGTCCTTGATAGCGGCCCCCTCAAAGCGAGCAAAGAAGGTGTTTAGTTTGTCTGGAAGCGTGACATCGGTGTCCGTGACGTGGCTGTTGATGTTTTTGTAGTCCGTGATTTCCTGTAGACCCTGCCACATTCGTCTTGTGTCAAGCCATGGAATTGATACTCCACTTTGTCCCTGTACCAACATTTCGCTTGTTTGATTGCCTTGCGGAGGGAATAACAACACTGTTTATATTAGGGCATATTCCCAGTCCTCTTTCCATGGTTAAATGCGGTGGTTCGCGCTTTAAGTTTTGCGCGAATGCCGCCATCTATCCACAGTTACTGGTTGGGGTAGATTTTTATAGTCACAGTTGGTGCAACATCTCCAATGTACTTCCTTATAAACTCACTCACCGAGTCAGCATATAGATCAATGTTATTCTCTGAGGCTACCTGGAACATTTCCCAGTCCGCGTGATCAAAACAATCTTGAAGCGTGTATATCCAATTGGTCAGACCAGCGTTGAATGGTTCTGGTCACGGGTACATCCTGTTTGAGTTTCTGCCTATAAGACGGTATGAGCAAGATGGAGTCGTGGTCAGATTTGCTGAAGGGAGGGCAAGGGAGGGCCTTGTATGCATCGCGGAAGTTGGAACGCTGATAGAATTTAGGTAACCTTATTCTCGTTTTGGAGAATTTAGGTAACTTTGTTCTCCTTTAGGAGAATTTAGGAAACCTTGTTCTCAAATTTGCTTTGTTAAAATCCCCAGCTATAATAAATGCAGCCTCAGGATATATGGTTTCCAGTTTACATAGAGTCCAATGAAGTTCCTTGAGGGCCGTCGTGGTGTCTTTTTGAGAGGGTATATACACAGCTGTGATGATGACTGACATTAATTGTATTGGGAGATAACATGGCCGGCATTTGATAGTAAGGAATTTTAGGTCGGGTGAGCAGAAGGACTTGAGTTCCTGTATGTTGTTACGATTACACAATGAGTCGCTAATCATGAAGCTTACACCCCCGCCCTTCTTCTTCCAGGAGAGGTGTTGCTCTTTTGTCGGCGTGATGCATGAAGAAGCCCGGTGACTGAACCGACTCCGACAACATATCCTGTGAATCAGAGAAAGTTACAATCTCTGATGTCTCTTTGGAAGGCAACCCTTGCTCTAATTTCGTCTACCTTGTTGTCAAGAGACTGGACATTGGCGAGTGGCATACTCAGAAGCGGTGGGCGGTGTGCACGCCTCTTCTTCCTCTTTTGCGGCCCCGTTGTTTTGGGTCGGCTTCTGGGATTAGATCCACTGTCCTGGGTGGTGGTCTGAACACAGGATCCGTATCCCTGGTCGTATTCCTGGTCGTATTCCTGGTCGTATTCCCGGTCGTATTCCTGGTCGTGACGTAAATTCCGGTATGCCTATATGTGTGTAGCTTGCTGTTTTTGCCGGCCAATCAAAGGGCCACTACAGTCAAAGAGGCTCCATATGAAGTGAAGTGACGGCTCACTAATGATATCCAAGATGGAGTTGAAAAACTAGCTAAATGATAAGGGGTGCAACAAGCAACCAACAGGTAGGCTGATTCATCTGCATGAACACGTTGTTATTTGTAGAAGGATTGGGGAGTATGCTGGAACAAGCAACCAACAGGTAGGCTGATTCATCTGCATTGTCAGATGTTAAATAACATACGGCAGCAAAAAGTTTGTCTAAGTAGCGCGAGTTGGCTTGGCTGCATTCTGCGTCTCTCTTTCTTCCTCTCACCTCACACACACCGGCCCCTTCCCTGAGCCAAACCGGCCCCTTCCTCGAGCCAAACCGGCCCCTTCCCCGAGCCAAACCGGTCCCTTCCCTGAGCCAAACCGGCCCCTTCCTCGAGCCAAACCGGTCCCTTCCCCGAGCCAAACCGGTCCCTTCCCTGAGCCAAACCGGTCTCTTCCCCGAGCCAAACCGGTCCCTTCCCCGAGCCAAACCGGTCCCTTCCCCGAGCCAAACCGGTTCCTTCCCCGAGCCAAACCGGTCCCTTCCCCGAACCACTGTCGCTGCGGCACCATTTCCTTCTTCACGCAGCAAAGAGCTCAGGCTAAAAGCAGTTTAGTTTCTGGAAATAATTCATGATATTATTTGAATAGTGAAATTATTTTAAATGCCCATCCCTAGTGTCTGTGTGTGTGTGTCTGTGTGTGTGTGTGTGATTAACCATGCTGTTCTCGAGGATTCCTGCGTGGGCTGAGAGAAGAGAGAGGAGGATGGGATGGGATGGATGGAGGGGGAGACGAGAGGAGGATGGATGGATGGTAGAGGATGGATGAATGATGGGAGAGGAGTATGGGATGAAAGGAGGGAGGGAGGGAGGGAGGGAGGGAGGGAGGGAGGGAGGGAGGGTGGGAGGGAGGGAGGGAGGGAGAAGAGGAGGATGGTGTGGAGGGAGGAGAGGAGGATGGGGTGGAGGGAGGAGAGGAGAATGGAGGGGGAGAGGAGAGGAGGATGGATGGATGGGAGAGGAGAGGGGGATGGGTGGGAGAGGAGAATGGGATGATGGGAGGGAGGTAGGGTGGGAAGGAGGGAGGGATGATGGGATAATGGGAAGGAGGGAGGGGGTGAGAGTCCTTATCATGCCCTTCATCTTATGTCAGACAATGACCAGTGAAATAACAAACGTAAGACACTTCCATGATGTTGGACGATGCACTGCTGAATGGTAGCTAGTACTCACTCACGGGATGTATTAGCATCCATATGGGGAAGGGACAACTAGCTGCTTGACAGGACAGAAGCATACCACAATATTATCTCTCCCCATGCTGCAGCTGTGGGGAAAGTGGATTGTGCAAACCTCCAGCTTGATAAGCGGCACCCAAGAATAGGATTAGCACTCGCTGAGCGATTCCGAAAGCAAACAGAGGGGACTGACTTCCAGGCAGCCTGCCCCGTGCCTTACCTCCAGGCTGGGCTGGCTGGGGGAGAGGGAGAGAAGGGGCTGTATGTCTTACTGGTTGTGTCCGTGCCCATGATGGCAGGCTTGGGATGGGTTGGGGTGCACTGCCTGGCTGTGTCCATCCTGGTTTAATTAACTCTGTGGGATCGAACCAGGGAACAGGACCTCTCACACAAATCAAATCAATCAAATCAAATCTTGTTTGTCACATACACATGGTTAGCAGATGTTATTGCGAGTGTAGCAGATGTTATTGCGAGTGTAGCGAAATGCTTGTGCTTCTAGTTCCGACCATGCAGTAATATCTAACAAGTCATCTAACAAATTCACAACAACTACCTTATACACACAAGAGTAAAGGAATGAATACGAGTATGTACATATAAATATATGGATGAGCGATGGCTGACCGGCGTAGGCAAGATGCAGTAGATGGTATGGAGTACAGTATATTCATATGAGATGAGTACTGTAGGATATGTAAACATTATATAAATGGCATCGTTTAAAGTGGCTAGTGATACATTTATTTCATCCAATTATAATTATTAAAGTGGCTAGAGATTTGAGTCGATGGCCGAACGGCATAGGCAAGATTCAGTAGATGGTTTAGAGTACAGTGTATACATTTGATATGAGTAATGTCAGATATGTAAACATTATATACAAAATTGTTTAAAGTGGCTAGTGATACATTTGTTACATCCAATTCCTATTATTTAAAGTGGCTAGAGATTTAAGTCAGTATGTTGGCAGCAGCCACTCAATGTTAGTGATGGCTGTTTAACAGTCTGATGGCCTTGAGGTAGAAGCTGTTTTTCAGTCTCTCGGTCCCAGCTTTGATGCACCTGTACTGACCTCGCCTTCTGGATGATAGCGGGGTGAACAGGCAGTGGCTCGGGTGGTTGTTGTCCTTGATGATCTTTTTGGCCTTCCTGTGACATCGGGTGGTGTAGGTGTCCTGGAGGGCAGGTAGTTCACCCCCGGTGATGCGTTGTGCAGTCCTCACTACCCTCTGGAGAGCCTTACGGTTGTGGGCGGAGCAGTTGCCATACCAGGCGGTGATACAGCCCGACAGGATGCTCTCGATTGTGCATCTGTAGAAGTTTGTGAGTGTTTTTGGTGACAAGCCGAATTTCTTCAGCCTCCTGAGGTTGAAGAGGCGCTGTTGCGCCTTCTTCACCACGCTGTCTGTGTGGGTGGACCATTTCAGTTTGTCCGTGATGTGTACGCCGAGGAACTTAAAACTTTCCACCTTCTCCACTACTGTCCCGTCGATGTGGATAGCGGGGTGCTCCCTCTCCTGTTTCCTGTAGTCCACGATCATCTCCTTTGTTTTGTTGACGTTGAGTGAGAGGTTATTGTCCTGACACCACACTCCGAGGGCCCTCACCTCCTCCCTGTAGGCCGTCTCGTCGTTGATGGTAATCAAGCCTACCACTGTAGTGTCGTCAGCAAACTTAATGATTGAGTTGGATGCGTGCTTGGCCACGCAGTCATGGGTGAACAGGGAGTACAGGAGAGGGCTGAGAACGCACCCTTGTGGGGCCCCAGTGTTGAGGATCAGCGGGGTGGAGATGTTTTTTCCTACCTTCACCACCTGGGGCCGGCCCGTCAGGAAGTCCAGGACCCAGTTGCACAGGGCTGGGTCGAGACCCAGGGTCTCGAGCTTAATGACGAGCTTGGAGGGAACTATGGTGTTAAATGCTGAGCTGTAGTCGATGAACAGCATTCTTACATAGGTATTCCTCTTGTCCAGATGGGTTAGGGCAGTGTTTCCTACCCTCTCCACCTCCTCCCCTGTATCTGGGTATCTTCATCCACACCAAGCTTACCTCATCAGCAGAGTGGGATTCCAAATCACCTGCGCTACAGATGCACTGTTGTTTCAACTAATTATTATTACCTAACTGGTTTCACAACCTTTTTTTTTGTGTTACCTGAACTTAGTTCCAACTTGAGAAAAATTCAGTCAACTTAAAATGATGTTTTTGCTCAACTTGTCTCATAAGTTCATTAAACTATGAATTATTATCTGGGTATCTTCACACAAAAAAGACTGTGGATCTAGTTACACACACACACAGTGCTTTTAACATACAGCGATTTCAACTGAAATAGTCGACACACGTTGACATACATGACCACATACATATTACATATTACATAGTGCATGTTCATTTATACAGTCATTATTACTCACCTAGGATTTGAACTCACAATCTATTTTTTTTTTAATATTTTTTGTTTGTTACTAGGCTAGTCAACTAACGACGGCCTGGCAAGGGGCAAGCTTGTGATGTTCACCTGACAGCACTGTAGAGATCACAATGGTGAGTTAGACATCTCTGACTGAGATAAGAGGATTCAATGTAACAATGGTGAGTTAGACATCTCTGACCGAGACAAAAGGATTCAGTGTAACGCTTGAGGCTTGCACATACATTCAGACCCCTTAACTTTTCTCACATTTTGCTACGAGACTCGAAATTGAGCTCAGGTTGCATCCTGTTTCCATTGATCATCCTTGAGATGTTTCTACAACTTGATTGGAGTCCACCTGTGGTAGATTTAATTGATTGGACGTGATTTGGAAAGGCACACACCTGTCTATATAAGGTCCCACAGTTGACAGTGCATTTCAGAGCAAAAACCAAGCATTGAGGTCAAAGGAATTGTCCGTAGAGCTCCAAGACAGGATTGTGTTGAGGCACAGATCTGGTGAAGGATACCAACTAATATCTGCAGCATTGAAGGTCTCCAAGAATAAAGTGGCCTCCATCATTCTTAAATGGAAGAAGTTTGGAACCACCAAGACTCTTCCTAGAGCTGGCTGCCCGGCCAAACTGAGCAATCGGTGGATAAGGGCCTTGTTCAGGGAGGTGACCAAGAACCCAATGGTCACTGTGACGGAGCTCTAGGGTTCCTCTGTGGAGATGAGAGAACCTTCCAGAAGGACAACCATCTCTGCAGCACTCCACCAATCAGGCTTTTACGGTCGAGTGGGCAGACAGAAGCCACTCCTCAGTAAAAAGCACATGACAGCCCGCTTGGAGTTTGCTAAAAATGCACATAAAAGACTCTCAGACCATAAGAAACAAGATTCTCTGGTCTGATGAAACCAATATTGAACTCTTTGGCCTGAATGCCAAGCGTCACACCTGGAGGAAACCTGGCACCATCCCTACGGTGAAGCATGGTGGTGGCAGCATCATGCTGTGGGGATGTTTTTCTGCGGCAGGGACTGGGAGACTAGTCAGGATCGAGGCAAAGATGAACAGAGCCAAGTACAGAGAGATCCTTGATGAAAACCTGCTCTAGAGTGCTCAGGACCTCAGACTAGGGCGAAGGTTCACCTTTCAACAGGACAACGACTGTAAGCACACAGCCAAGACAACGCAGGAGTGGCTTCAGGACAAGTCTCTGAATGTTCTTGAGTGGCCCATCCAGAGCCCGGACTTGAAACCGATTGAACATCTCTGGAGAGACCTGAAAATAGCTGTGCAGCAAAGCTCCCCATTCAACCTGACAGAGCTTGAGAGGATCTGCAGAGAAGGATGGTAGAAACTCCTCAAATACAGGTGTGCCAAGCTAGTAGCGTCATACCCAAGAAGACCCGAGGCTGTAATCGCTGTCAAAGGTGCTTCAACAAAGTACTGAGTACAGGGTCTGAATACTTATTAAAATTTAATATTTCAGTTTAGAATTTTTTATACATTTGTAAAAAAAAAATCCCCAAAACTTTTTGGGCTTTGTCATTATGGGGTATTGTGTGTAGATTGATGAGGACATTTAAAAAAATATATATATATTTTAGAAGAAGGCTGTAAGTAACAGTAAAATGTGGAAAAAGTCAAAGGGGTCTGAATACTTTTCAGAAGACAGTGTAAATAGTATCACCATAGTCAACACAGAGAGAAAAATACAACAAATCAACTCCTTTCTGGTCTGCAAAGGACAATAAGCTTTGTGCCGGTAATAAAACCCAATACGCAGCTTGAGTTTCCTGACAAGGTTCTCTAAATGGGTGGTGAATAGGACTTTTGCGGTGACCGTATTACTGCCACACCGACGGTCACGAGTCATGAAGGCAGTCAAATTCCATGTGACCATTTAGTCACGTTAATTGGACTTCTCCAAGCGCTGATGCTGTTGATGGTCATTAGTAGCCTACCAAACTCGCTAACTGCCTGGTACTCAGCACTGTTATTGTCCCTCTAATCACTCTGACATCAATGCAAATGTAATCGAAAATCTAATCAAACACTTCATGAGAGCCCATGAGCTCATGTTGCGCAACATTTTTATAGTCTATGCAATTGCACGAGAAAACAGAGTGATGGCCTCTATTAGAAAGAAGAGGCTCCCATCAGCTTTCTATAGGCTAGGCCTAATATATTTATTTCTCAACTTTCCTAATATTAATATCTTTACAACAGTATAGCCTACCTGGCTGGCCTGAAAATGAACCAAGATTAAATCAAGAATAGTCTGATGGGTGACAATATTAGCCTATCACTTGTGAATGATACCCTAATTATAGTCGCACACCTCCTGCTAATGGAATATTCACACTTATAGCCTACTGCTGTCTGCGCATTGCTGCACTTTATAACGTAAAGAAATAGCCTAATAGTTTATCACATTTTAATAAGCTAAACATTCTGATCTGTTGCGTCAGCCTCATTGCCTAAACGTTTTTTTTGTCTAAAATAAATAATGGAATAATTGTGAAGGTGTCGGCTATACTACATGGATTTATTAGACGTTTAAGGTCAGCACCAGCGGCTTGTGTGGAAGCCAGGAGAGGCTAAATGTGTTTATGTTAATTAACGGTAAATTACTGTGAGACTGACAGTTATTTGCTTGACAATCACCGACTGACTAAATTTCGTGACCGCCACAGCCCTACTTGTGAAGCTCAAGTTCTCATCCACCCAAACTCCCCGATATTTATACATTTTGACTTGCTCTAGGGAATTTCCTTCCAAGGTAGTAATGGCATTGGTTTCAGAGTGTTTAGTATTGTAAAAATACCATGTATTTTGTTTTTAGAGGAATTCAGAACAAGCTTGTGACGTTAAAAGCTGGTAGAGATTTGTCAAAAGCCAAAAGTCAAACTGCTGACACTTGAATAGAGAACGGAAGGACAGACGATTTTTATGCACTTAGTGCGCTTCAGCACTCGGCGGTCCCGTTCTGTGAGATTGTGTTGCCTACCACTTTGCGGCTGAGCTGTTGTTGCTCCTAGACGTTTCCACTTCACAATAACATTACTTACAATTGACTGGGGCAGCTCTAGCAGGGCAGAAATTTGACGAACTGACTTGTTTGAAAGGTGGCATCCTATGACGGTTCCAGTTTTTAAAGTCACTGAGCTCTTCAGTATGGGCCATTCTACTGCCAATGTTTGTCTATGGAGATTGCAAGGCTGTGTGATCTATTTTATACACCTGTCAGCAACAGTGTGGCTGAAATAGCCAAATCCACTCATTTAAAGGGGTGTCCACATCATTTTGGTAATGTTGGGGCAGCAGGTAGCCTGGTGGTTAGAGCGTTGGGCCAGTAACCGAAAAGGTTGCTAGATCGAATCCCCGAGCTGACAAGGTAAAAATCTGTTGTTCTGCCCCTGAACAAGGCAGTTAACCCACTGTTCCTAGGCTGTCATTGGAAATAAGAATCTGTTCTTAACTGTCTTGCCTAGTTAAATAAAGGTAAAATAAAAAAAAGGACAGTGTCATCCACATAGAAATGTAAATCAGATGTCTCAATATGTCTCCCAATGTTGTTGATCTGGATAATAAACAACTGGGGACCTGAAATGGATCCTTGAAAAGTCTACAAATACATTGCACAATGCAGCTACCTATCCAGGACAGTGAACATAATCCCAAAAACCTTCAAAGTTGCTGTGGCATGAAACCTAACTGCATATCACTGAACATATTGTTTTTCTGGAGCCTTAAGCTGCTTATTCACTAAGGGCTCCAATACCTTTGTTAGAATAGATATGGGCCGATTTTCTTTTTTTGGGGGGCACTCTAAACTTTTCACTATTGGATTCATATTATCAGCAGCAGGTTTGAGGTAGTGGTCTGCTTTCAGCTTTCGGGTCATAGCCACACCCTGATTCAGAAGGCGTTTAAAAGCCATCTAATCATCAGCTGAATCAGACATTATTGCTTTAGCCTACACAGCATTCTGTTTCCTTATGATTTCAGCTAGTTCATCTGAGAACCAACGGCTGTCTCTGGCTTTCATTCTGTATTGTTTGAACATACTTGGTGCATATATCCTGGAATGATTTGTGGAAGTAAGAAAAGGCTAATTTAACATCAGGGATGAATTCAGGCAATGTGGAAAACATCATGTAAACTGCTTCCAGTTTCTTTTCATGACGATACATGGAGGTAATTTAGGAATTGTACCATCCCTTGCACAGGCAGCAGCACTGTGATCACTTATATCATTAGAACAGAAGCATTAAAACCATGAGGAGTGATCAATCAAAGGGGATTTTAGAGGACACATTGCAATCAACCTTGTTACATTGTTAACAATCTGAATCAGATTATAGGTATTACATAGATTGTTGAGTTGAACAGAATTGGATGTCCACCAGTCTAGGTCCAGGTCACCCAGAAACACAAATTCAGATTTGACATTTTGTGATAATAATTCGAAAATACAATCCAGAGAGTCAGCAAGAGCAGATTCAAGATTCAACCAGATTCAATGATGTGTAGAGATTTTTTATTCAAAGCCTGTCACGCCCTGACCTGTTGGAGCCTTTTTATGTCTCATTTTGGTTTGGTCAAGGTGTGATTTGGGGTGGGCATTCTATGTTATAGTTTTTGTATTTCTTTGTTTTGGCTGAGTGTGGCTCTCAATCAGGGACAGCTGTCTATCGTTGTCTCTGATTGGGAACCACACTTAAGCAGCTATTTTTCCCTCCAGCTTTGTGGGAGGTTGACGCTGTTTTGTGTGTATGCTGTTGGTGCTACACCTAATTGATCTTTGTTCATTGTATTTGTTTTGAGTGAGTTTAACAATAAATATGTTTAACTCAACCCCGGCACGCTGCGCCTTGGTCCGTCAATGAAGATCGTGACAAAGCCAGACATTCAAATTGCTTGGGTTTGGTAACAGAAGTCAGAATGGTCGCTGAAAACATGTCTTTGATATATATAGCAACACCACCACCCTTAGATTTGCGATCTGTCTGAAAAACCATCCATTGTAACCATCAATGCCATTGTCTTTGTCAGAGAAAGATGTTTTTGAGCCAGGTTTCACAAAGCATAAATACATTTGGGTCTGTGTTTTTTATCCAAATTTTCACATACGTTTCGGAAGAAGACTTCTTACACTTATATGCAGAAACTTCAGACCATTCTGACATTTTAATTCAGATTGGGTAGAAATGTCAGGATCAGCACATTTCCTGACATTAAATTTAGAAAAATAAAGAGATCGGATTTTACAACATCTGGAACCAGAGTCTTTAACACAACGTATTTCAAAAGGTGCGTACAGTCCAGAGGAACCAGAGTCTTTAACTTCTTAGCGATCACACACGAGGTGACCGTTTTGGAGAGCCTGGCGTGCCCAAAGTAAAATGCCTCCCATTCAGGCCCAGAAAATAGGGTATTTTTGTTTTGTAAATATGTAACACAATTTGAGCAAACACATCATTTTAAGTTGACAGATTTCTTTGCCTAATTTTTCTGAAGTTGGAATTAAGTTTGGGCCAACAAATGTTTTTAAGTTCAGGTAAAACTTCCCATCAAAATTCATGAGTTTAAGCCAGAGATGAGTTTTGCCTATGTCGGCCTTCCGCATCTGAGGTGGACTGTGGCCGAGCTACAGCGGTGTTTGTCAGACCATGAAACATCCCGAAAATATGTCTTCTCACGAAAATGTTTTGCTCTACGACCCCCCACAAGTCTCATGGGAGTCGTCTGACGTCGATAGCGCTGATGTGCAAACTTCTGTCTGTAAAGTCCGAACCCTTTGCCACTGACAAAGAAATGATCAGTCTATAATTTTAATGGTAGGTTTATTTGAACAGTGAGAGACAGAATAACAAAAGAAAAATCCAGAAAAACGCATGTGAAAAATGATATAAATGGATTTGCATTTTAATGAGGGAAATAAGTATTTGACCCCTCTGCAAAACATGACTTAGTACTTGGTGGCAAAACCCTTGTTGGCAATCACAGAGGTCAGACGTTTCTTGCAGTTGGCCACCAGGTTAGCACACATCTCAAGAGGGATTTTGTCCCACTCCTCTTTGCAGATCTTCTCCAAGTCATTAAGGTTTCGAGGCTGACGTTTGGCAACTCGAACCTTCAGCTCCCTACACAGATTTTCTATGGGATTAAGGTCTGGAGACTGGCTAGGCCACTCCAGGACCTTAATGTGCTTCTTCTTGAGCCACTCTTTTGTTGCCTTGATCGTGTGTTTTGGGTCATTGTCATGCTGGAATACCCATCCACGACCCATTTTCAATGCCCTGGCTGAGGGAAGGAGGTTCTCACCCAAGATTTGACGGTACATGGCCCCGTCCATCGTCCCTTTGATGCGGTGAAGTTGTCCTGTCCCCTTAGCAGAAAAACATCCCAAAGCATAATGTTTCCACCTCCATGTTTGATGGTGGGGATGGTTTCCTTGGGGGCATAGGCAGCATTCCTCTTCCTACAAACACGGCGAGTTGAGTTGATGCCTAAGAGCTCCATTTTGGTCTCATCTGACGACAACACTTTCACCCAGATGTCCTCTGAATCATTCAGATGCTCATTGGCAAACTTCAGACGGGCATGTATATGTGCTTTCTTGAGCAGTGAGACCTTGCGGGCGCTGCAGGATTTCAGTCCTTCACGGCGTAGTGTGTTACCAATTGTTTTCTTGATGATTATGGTTCCAGCTGCCTTGAGATCATTGACAAGATCCTCCCGTGTAGTTCTGGGCTGATTCCTCACCGTTCTCATGATCATTGCAACTCCACGAGGTGAGATCTTGCATGGAGCCCCAGGCCGAGGGAGATTGACAGGTCTTTTGTGTTTCTTCCATTTGCGAATAATCACACCAACTGTTGTCACCTTCTCACCAAGCTGCTTGGCGATGGTCTTGTAGCCCATTCCAGTCTTGTGTAGGTCTACAATCTTGTCCCTGACATCCTTGGAGAGCTCTTTGGTCTTGGCCATGGTGGAGAGTTTGGAATCTGATTGATTGGACAGGTGTCTTTTATACAGGTAACAAACTGAGATTAGGAGCACTCCCTTTAAGAGTGTGCTCCTAATCTCAGCTCGTTGCCTGTATAAAAGACACCTGGGAGCCAGAAATCTTTCTGATTGAGAGGGGGTCAAATACTTATTTCCCTCATTAAAATGCAATTCCATTCATAAAAATTTTCACATGCGTTTTTCTGGGTTTTTTTGTTGTTATTCTGTCTGTCTGTCAAATAAACCTACCATTAAAATTATAGACTGATAATTTCTTTGTCAGTGGGCAAACGTACAAAATCAGCAGGGTATCAAATACTTTTTTCCCTCACTGTAGTACAGACACTTATTCAATGCATTTCTACCAGCTATAGTAGTATAGACCAAATCCCAGCCCCTCATGGCTTAGCCTATAGAGAGTAAACTAAAAAAGGCTATGGAACCAATGACTAAATCATTCTTAGTTGAAGGGACTATCATTTGTTTACAGTGTGCCTTGCTGTGCCTGTGTCCATACTGCCTGGCTGGAGGCTGCTCTGCCTGGGATAGAGAGCGTAGGAGTGTTGGCCAGCAGAGATGTTTCTCTCTCGTTAACCCCAGCTCCCTGCCAGAAGACCACTGCCCACAGACCATAAATGGGTTGGCCATAGACACAAGGCATGCCACAGATGCACTGTTTGACTTTGTGTATGTCCACAATGGCTGGCTAGGCACATGCAGGCTGGCCGGCTGGTTGGCCGGCTACAGGAAGCACTGCAATGCAATGCAGCGCGTGGGTGTGTTGGGCTTCAGAGATGTTTCTCTATCGTTAACTCCAGCTCCTTTCCAGACCGCCCCGGTCTTGACCGACGAGGAGGATCAAGGGCCAGTCACCATGTTGGAACACACTCACTGCCTCCACAGTCACAACAGGAAGCAGCATCCCACAGAGAGATTAGTGTTTTACATTCCCATGCAGCTGCAAGAGCAGTCTAGAGGACGACATTACCCTACACCAACCACCCCTGTGAACACAGTACATTACCCTACAACAACCACCCCTGTGAACACAGGACATTACCCTACACCAACCACCCCTGTAAACACAAGATATTACCCTACACAAACCACCCCTGTGAAAACAGTACATTACCCTACACCAACCACCCCTGTGAACACAGTACATTACCCTACAACAACCACCCCTGTGAACACAGGACATTACCCTACACCAACCACCCCTGTAAACACAAGATATTACCCTACACAAACCACCCCTGTGAAAACAGTACATTACCCTACACCAACCACCCCTGTGAACACAGGACATTACCCTTCACCAACCACCCTGTAAACACAGTACATTACCCTACACCAACCACCCCTGTGAACACAGGACATTACCGTACACCAACCACCCCTGTGAACACAGGACATTACCCTACACCAACCACCCCTGTAAACACAGGACATTACCCTACACCAACCACCCTGTAAACACAGGACATTACCCTACAACAACCACCCCTGTAAACACAGGACATTACCCTACAACAACCACCATGTGAACACAGTACATTACCCTACACCAACCACCCCTGTGAACACAGTACATTACCCTACAACAACCACCCCTGTAAACACAGTACATTACCCTACACCAACCACCCCTGTGAACACAGGACATTACCCTACAACAACCACCCTGTAAACACAGTACATTACCCTACACCAACCACCCCTGTGAACACAGGACATTACCCTACACCAACCACCATGTGAACACAGGACATTACCCTACAACAACCACCATGTGAACACAGTACATTACCCTACACCAACCACCCCTGTGAACACAGTACATTACCCTACAACAGCCACCCCTGTAAACACAGTACATTACCCTACACCAACCACCCCTGTGAACACAGGACATTACCCTACAACAACCACCCTGTAAACACAGGACATTACCCTACAACAACCACCCCTGTGAACACAGTACATTACCCTACACCAACCACCATGTGAACACAGGACATTACCCTACAACAACCACCCCTGTAAACACAGTACATTACCCTACAACAACCACCCCTGTGAACACAGGACATTACCCTACAACAACCACCCCTGTAAACACAGTACATTACCCTACACCAACCACCCCTGTAAACACAAGATATTACCTTACACAAACCACCCCTGTAAACACAGGACATTACCCTACAACAACCACCCCTGTAAACACAGGACATTACCCTACAACAACCACCCCTGTAAACACAGGACATTACCCTACAACAACCACCATGTGAACACAGTACATTACCCTACACCAACCACCCCTGTGAACACAGTACATTACCCTACAACAACCACCCCTGTAAACACAGTACATTACCCTACACCAACCACACCTGTGAACACAGGACATTACCCTACAACAACCACCGTGTAAACACAGTACATTACCCTACACCAACCACCCCTGTGAACACAGGACATTACCCTACACCAACCACCATGTGAACACAGGACATTACCCTACAACAACCACCATGTGAAAACAGTACATTACCCTACACCAACCACCCCTGTGAACACAGTACATTACCCTACAACAGCCACCCCTGTAAACACAGTACATTACCCTACAACAACCACCCCTGTAAACACAGGACATTACCCTACACCAACCACCATGTGAACACAGGACATTACCCTACAACAACCACCCCTGTAAACACAGGACATTACCCTACAACAACCACCCCTGTAAACACAGTACATTACCCTACACCAACCACCCCTGTGAACACAGGACATTACCCTACAACAACCACCCTGTAAACACAGGACATTACCCTACAACAACCACCCCTGTGAACACAGTACATTACCCTACACCAACCACCATGTGAACACAGGACATTACCCTACAACAACCACCCCTGTGAACACAGGACATTACCCTACACCAACCACTCCTGTGAACACAGGACATTACCCTACACCAACCACCCCTGTAAACACAGGACATTACCCTACACCAACTACCCCTGTGAACACAGGATATTACCCTACACTACCCACTCCTGTGAACACAGGACATTACCCTACACCAACCACCCTGTAAACACAGTACATTACCCTACAACAACCACCCCAGTGAACACAGGACATTACCCTACACCAACCACCCCTGTGAACACAGTACATTACCCTACACCAACCACCCTGTAAACACAGTACATTACCCTACACCAACCACCCCTGTGAACACAGGACATTATCCTACACCAACCACACCTGTGAACACAGGACATTACCCTACACCAACCACCCCTGTAAACACAGGACATTACCCTACACCAACCACCCTGTAAACACAGTACATTACCCTACAACAACCACCCCTGTAAACACAGGACATTACCCTACACCAACCACCATGTGAACACAGGACATTACCCTACAACAACCACCCCTGTAAACACAGGACATTACCCTACAACAACCACCATGTGAACACAGTACATTACCCTACACCAACCACCCCTGTGAACACAGTACATTACCCTACACCAACCACCCTGTAAACACAGTACATTACCCTACACCAACCACCCCTGTGAACACAGGACATTACCCTACACCAACCACCCCTGTGAACACAGGACATTACCCTACAACAACCACCCTGTAAACACAGGACATTACCCTACAACAACCACTCCTGTGAACACAGTACATTACCCTACACCAACCACCATGTGAACACAGGACATTACCCTACAACAACCACCCCTGTAAACACAGGACATTACCCTACAACAACCACCCCTGTAAACACAGTACATTACCCTACACCAACCACCCCTGTGAACACAGGACATTACCCTACAACAACCACCCTGTAAACACAGGACATTACCCTACAACAACCACCCCTGTGAACACAGTACATTACCCTACACCAACCACCATGTGAACACAGGACATTACCCTACAACAACCACCCCTGTGAACACAGGACATTACCCTACACCAACCACTCCTGTGAACACAGGACATTACCCTACACCAACCACCCCTGTAAACACAGGACATTACCCTACACCAACTACCCCTGTGAACACAGGATATTACCCTACACTACCCACTCCTGTGAACACAGGACATTACCCTACACCAACCACCCTGTAAACACAGTACATTACCCTACAACAACCACCCCAGTGAACACAGGACATTACCCTACACCAACCACCCCTGTGAACACAGGACAATACCCTACACCAACCACCCTGTAAACACAGTACATTACCCTACACCAACCACCCCTGTGAACACAGGACATTATCCTACACCAACCACCCCTGTGAACACAGGACATTACCCTACACCAACCACCCCTGTAAACACAGGACATTACCCTACACCAACCACCCTGTAAACACAGTACATTACCCTACAACAACCACCCCTGTAAACACAGGACATTACCCTACACCAACCACCATGTGAACACAGGACATTACCCTACAACAACCACCCCTGTAAACACAGGACATTACCCTACAACAACCACCATGTGAACACAGTACATTACCCTACACCAACCACCCCTGTGAACACAGTACATTACCCTACACCAACCACCCTGTAAACACAGTACATTACCCTACACCAACCACCCCTGTGAACACAGGACATTACCCTACACCAACCACCCCTGTGAACACAGGACATTACCCTACAACAACCACCCTGTAAACACAGGACATTACCCTACAACAACCACTCCTGTGAACACAGTACATTACCCTACACCAACCACCATGTGAACACAGGACATTACCCTACAACAACCACCCCTGTGAACACAGGACATTACCCTACACCAACCACTCCTGTGAACACAGGACATTACCCTACGCCAACCACCCCTGTGAACACAGGGCATTACCCTACAACAACCACTCCTGTGAACACAGGACATTACCCTACAACAACCACTCCTGTGAACACAGGACATTACCCTACAACAACCACCCTGTGAACACAGTACATTACCCTACACCAACCACCCCTGTGAACACAGTACATTACCTTACAACAACCACCCCTGTAAACACAGTACATTACCCTACACCAACCACCCCTGTGAACACAGTACATTACCCTACAACAACCACCCTGTAAACACAGTACATTACCCTACAACAACCACCCTGTAAACACAGTACATTACCCTACACCAACCACCCCTGTGAACACAGTACATTACCCTACAACAACCACCCTGTAAACACAGTACATTACCCTACACCAACCACCCCTGTGAACACAGTACATTACCCTACAACAACCACCCTGTAAACACAGGACATTACCCTACACCAACCACCCCTGTAAACACAGTACATTACCCTACCCCAACCACCCCTGTGAACACAGGACATTACCCTACAACAACCACCCTGTAAACACAGTACATTACCCTACACCAACCACCCCTGTGAACACAGGACATTACCCTACACCAACCACCCCTGTGAACACAGGATATTAGCCTACACCAACCACCCCTGTGAACACAGGACATTACCCTACACCAACCACCCTGTAAACACAGTACATTACCATACACCAACCACCCTGTAAACACAGTACATTACCCTACAACAACCACCCTGTAAACACAGTACATTACCCTACACCAACCACCCCTGTGAACACAGGATATTACCCTACACCAACCACCCCTGTGAACACAGGACATTACCCTACACCAACCACCCTGTAAACACAGTACATTACCCTACACCAACCACCCTGTAAACACAGTACATTACCTTACAACAACCACCCTTGTAAACACAGTACATTACCCTACACCAACCACCCCTGTGAACACAGTACATTACCCTACAACAACCACCCTGTAAACACAGTACATTACCCTACACCAACCACCCCTGTGAACACAGTACATTACCCTACAACAACCACCCTGTAAACACAGTACATTACCCTACACCAACCACCCCTGTGAACACAGGACATTACCCTACAACAACCACCCTGTAAACACAGTACATTACCCTACACCAACCACCCCTGTGAACACAGGACATTACCCTACACCAACCACCCCTGTGAACACAGGATATTACCCTACACAAACCACCCCTGTGAACACAGGACATTACCCTACAACAACCACCCCTGTGAACACAGGACATTACCCTACACCAACCACCCCTGTGAACACAGTACATTACCCTACAACAACCACCATGTAAACACAGTACATTACCCTACACCAACCACCCTGTAAACACACTGCTGATGGAGGACATTTGTACATATCAATATACACATAACACATGAGCCGTACTTGGTGTGTGTGTCCTGATTGTGTCACTCAGACAGGCTATTCTGTGAGGGGCACTTCCAGTTCACATTGAGTGTGTTTTAAATAGCGTAGCTAAGTCTAATAATACCACTTACAAAAACTCTCTTAAACTCTCTCTCATACCTTTAATGTTGACGTGTGCAATAAGCTCTCCATTTCAGTCACACCACTTCAATGCTATGTAAGCCTTTTCTCTCTCTCTCTCTCTCTCTCTCTTTTCTCTCTCTCTCTCTCTCTCTCTCTCTCTCTCTCTCTCTCTCTCTCTCTCTCTCTCTCTCTCTCTCTCTCTCCTCTCTCTCTCTCTCTCTCTGCTCTCTCTCTCTCTCTCTCTCTCTCTCTCTCTCACTCTGCTCTCTCTCTCTCACTCTGCTCCTCTCTCTCTCTCTCTCTCTCTCTCTCAATTCAATTCAATTTGCTTTATTGGCATGACGTAACAATGTACATATTGCCAAAGCTTACATTTGATATTTATAATATGAACATAATTAATAATCAAAATTGTCAACAGGACAACAGTAACAACAATAACCACATTGAACAACAACAATAAGCATATAGTAGAAGACATGTGCAGGTTGGTCTGTCAGACACTGTCCCTCATCTTATGGCAGGCAGCAATGTAGTGCGCTGCCAACCCACAGCTTTCTGCTTCCTCCCCCAACAGGATGGGTAGCCTATTCTCATCAGGGAGGTCTTTGAAACCTTGAATATGGGTTTCAAATTTGGGGAAATGACACTCTCTAATTGTTTTATATTTTTGACATGTTGTCAGGAAATGCAGCTCTGTCTCAGGTTCTGCTGTGGTGCAGTGGTTGCACAGCCTTTCCTCTACAGGGAGCCAGGTTTTCCTGTGTCTACCCTTCTCAATGGCAAGGCTGTGCTCACTGAGCCTGTACTTTGTCAAGGTTTTTCTAAGGTTTTGATCAGTAACCATGGTCAAATAGTTTGCCACGGTGTACTGTCGATTTAGGGCCAGAGAGCACTGCATTTTGCTTTGTGCTTGTGTTTCCCAATGAGCAATGTAGTTTTGTTTTGATTGTGATGTAATTTGGTTTATTCTGATTGATTGGATGTTCTGGTCCTGAGGCTTCAGTGTGTTAGTAGAACAGGTTTGTGAACTCAGCCCCAGGACCAGCTGGATGAGGGGACTCTTTTCTTCGCTCAGCTCTTGGCATTGCAGGGCTTGGTAATGATATGAGAGGGGGTCACTGTATTTTAGATGTTTCCAAAACTTAATTGCTCTTTTTTGAGTTTTTATTATTAGTGGATATTGGCCTAATTCTGCCCTGCATGCATTGTTTGTAGTTTTCCTCTGGACATGTAGGAGAATCTTACAGAACTCTGCATGCAGGGTTTCAATTGGGTGTTTGTCCCATTGGGTGAAATCTTGTTTTGCAAGTGGACCCCACACCTCGCTGCCATAAAGTGCAATTGGTTCAATGACACTCTCTCTCTCACTCTGCTCTCTCTCTCTTTCTCACTCTTCTCTCTCTGCTCTCTCTCTCTCACTCTGCTCTCTCTCTCTCTCTCTCTCTCTCTCTGCTCTCTCTCTCTCTCTCACTCTGCTCTCTCTCTCTCTCTCACTCTGCTCTCTCTCTCTCTCTCTCTCTCTCTGCTCTCTCTCTCTCTCTCACTCTGCTCTCTCTCTCTCTCTCTCTCTGCTCTCTCTCTCTCTCTCTCTGCTCTCTCTCTCTCTCTCTCTCTCTACCTCTACCTCTCTCTATTTCTCTCTTTCTCACCCCGTTTCTCTGCCTTTTGTTGCTCAATTCCCCATTCCTCCCCCCACTCCACTCTCCTCCTCCCTCTTCACCCCCATCCCCTCTCCTCTCTTCCTTCTCACCTCCCCCACTCCACTCTCCTCCCCCTCTTCACCCCCCATCCCCTCTCCTCTCTTCCTTCTCACTTCTCACCTCCCCACTCCACTCTCCTCCCCTCTTCACCCCAACATCCCCTCTCCTCTCTTCCTTCTCACCTCCCCCACTCCACTCTCCTCCCCCTCTTCACCCCCCATCCCCTCTCCTCTCTTCTGTCTCACCTCCCCCTACTCTCCTCTCCTTCCTCCTGTTCCTGTGAATGGATTATAGAAGTATATGATTGTTTAATTAACGTCCAGAACCATTCTCATTCAGAGTGCTTCGTTCCAAATGGCACCCTATTCCCTATATAGTGCACTACTTTAGACCAGGACCCATAGGGCTTCGTTCTAAAGTAGTGTACTATATAGGGAATAGGGTGCCAGACGTGCACTACGTAGGGAATAGGATAACAGTAGTGTACTATATAGGAAATAGGGTGCCAGTGGTGCACTATGTAGGGAATAGGGTGCTAGTAGTGCACTATATAGGGAATAGGGTGCCAGTAGTGTACTATGTAGGGAATAGGGTGCCAGTAGTGCATTATGTATGGAATAGGGTGCCAGTAGTGTACTGTGTATGGAATAGGGTGCCAGTAGTGTACTATGTAGGGAATAGGGTGCTAGTAGTGCACTATATAGGGAATAGGGTGCCAGTAGTGCACTATGTAGGGAATAGGGTATCAGTAGTGTACTATGTAGGGAATTGGGTGCCCGTAGTGTACTATGTAGGTAATAGGGTGCCAGTAGTGTACTATGTAGGGAATAGGGTGCCAGACGTGCACTACATAGGGAATAGGATAACAGTAGTGTACTATATAGGGAATAGGGTGCCAGTTGTGCACTATGTATGGAATAGGGTGCTAGCAGTGCACTATGTAGGGAATAGGGTGCCAGTAGTGTACTATGTAAGAACTAGGGTGCCACTAGTGAACTATGTAGGGAATAGGGTGCCAGTAGTGTACTATGTATGGAATAGGGTGCCAGTAGTGTATTATGTAGGTAATAGGGTGCCAGTAGTGCACTATGTAAGAACTAGGGTGCCACTAGTGAACTATGCAGGGAATAGGGTGCCAGTAGTGTACTGTGTATGGAATAGGGTGCCAGTAGTGTACTATGCAAGGAATAGGGTGCCAGTAGTGTATTATGTAGGTAATAGGGTGCCAGTAGTGCACTATGTAAGAACTAGGGTGCCACTAGTGAACTATGTAGGGAATAGGGTGCCAGTAGTGTACTATGTATGGAATAGGGTGACAGTAGTGCATCATTTAGGGAATAGGATGCCAGTAGTGTACTATGTAGGGAATAGGGTGCCAGTAGTGTACTATGTATGGAATAGAGTGACAGTAGTGCATCATTTAGGGAATAGGATGCCAGTAGTGTACTATGTATGGAATAGAGTGACAGTAGTGCATCATTTAGGGAATAGGATGCCAGTAGTGTACTACATAGGGATTAGGGTGCCAGTAGTGCACTATGTAGGGAATATGGTGCCAGTAGTGTATTATGTATGGAATAGGATGCCAGTAGTGTACTATGAAGGAAATAGGGTGCCAGTCGTGTACTATGTAGGGATTAGGGTGCCAGTAGTGTACTATGTATGGAATAGGGTGCCAGTAGTGTACTATGTAGGGAATAGAGTGACAGTAGTGCACTATGTATGGAATAGGGTGCCAGTAGTGTACAATGCAGGGAATAGGGTGTCAGTCGTGTACTATGTATGGAATAGGGTGCCAGTAGTGTACTATGTAGGGAATAGAGTGCCAGTAGTGTATTATGAAGGAAATAGGGTGCCAGTCGTGTACTATGTATGGAATAGGGTGCCAGTAGTGTACTATGTAGGGAATAGAGTGCCAGTAGTGTACTATGTATGGAATAGGGTGCCAGTAGTGTACAATGCAGGGAATAGGGTGCCAGTAGTGTACTATGTATGGAATAGGGTGCCAGTAGTGTACTATGTAGGGAATAGGGTGCCAGTAGTGTACTATGTAGGGAATAGGTTTCCAGTAGTGCACTATGTAGGGAATAGGGTGCCAGTAGTGTACTATGTAGGGAATAGGTTTCCAGTAGTGCACTATGTAGGGAATATGGTGCCAGTAGTGTATCATTTAGGGAATAGGGTGCCAGTAGTGTACTACATAGGGATTAGGGTGCCAGTAGTGCACTATGTAGGGAATATGGTGCCAGTAGTGTATTATGTATGGAATAGGATGCCAGTAGTGTACTATGAAGGAAATAGGGTGCCAGTCGTGTACTATGTATGGAATAGAGTGACAGTAGTGTATCATTTAGGGAATAGGGTGCCAGTAGTGTACTATGTATGGAATAGAGTGACAGTAGTGTATCATTTAGGGAATAGGGTGCCAGTAGTGTACTATGTATGGAATAGGGTGACAGTAGTGCATCATTTAGGGAATAGGATGCCAGTAGTGTACTATGTAGGGAATAGGGTGCCAGTAGTGTACTATGTATGGAATAGAGTGACAGTAGTGCATCATTTAGGGAATAGGATGCCAGTAGTGTACTATGTATGGAATAGAGTGACAGTAGTGCATCATTTAGGGAATAGGATGCCAGTAGTGTACTACATAGGGATTAGGGTGCCAGTAGTGCACTATGTAGGGAATATGGTGCCAGTAGTGTATTATGTATGGAATAGGATGCCAGTAGTGTACTATGAAGGAAATAGGGTGCCAGTCGTGTACTATGTAGGGATTAGGGTGCCAGTAGTGTACTATGTATGGAATAGGGTGCCAGTAGTGTACTATGTAGGGAATAGAGTGACAGTAGTGCACTATGTATGGAATAGGGTGCCAGTAGTGTACAATGCAGGGAATAGGGTGCCAGTCGTGTACTATGTATGGAATAGGGTGCCAGTAGTGTACTATGTAGGGAATAGAGTGCCAGTAGTGTATTATGAAGGAAATAGGGTGCCAGTCGTGTACTATGTATGGAATAGGGTGCCAGTAGTGTACTATGTAGGGAATAGAGTGCCAGTAGTGTACTATGTATGGAATAGGGTGCCAGTAGTGTACAATGCAGGGAATAGGGTGCCAGTAGTGTACTATGTATGGAATAGGGTGCCAGTAGTGTACTATGTAGGGAATAGGGTGCCAGTAGTGTACTATGTAGGGAATAGGTTTCCAGTAGTGCACTATGTAGGGAATAGGGTGCCAGTAGTGTACTATGTAGGGAATAGGTTTCCAGTAGTGCACTATGTAGGGAATATGGTGCCAGTAGTGTATCATTTAGGGAATAGGGTGCCAGTAGTGTACTACATAGGGATTAGGGTGCCAGTAGTGCACTATGTAGGGAATATGGTGCCAGTAGTGTATCATTTAGGGAATAGGGTGCCAGTAGTGTACTATGTATGGAATAGAGTGACAGTAGTGTATCATTTAGGGAATAGGGTGCCAGTAGTGTACTATGTATGGAATAGAGTGACAGTAGTGTATCATTTAGGGAATAGGGTGCCAGTAGTGTACTATGTATGGAATAGAGTGACAGTAGTGTATCATTTAGGGAATAGGGTGCCAGTAGTGTACTATGTATGGAATAGAGTGACAGTAGTGTATCATTTAGGGAATAGGGTGCCAGTAGTGTACTATGTATGGAATAGAGTGACAGTAGTGTATCATTTAGGGAATAGGGTGCCAGTAGTGTACTACATAGGGATTAGGGTGCCAGTAGTGCACTATGTAGGGAATATGGTGCCAGTAGTGTATTATGTATGGAATAGGATGCCAGTAGTGTACTATGAAGGAAATAGGGTGCCAGTCGTGTACTATGTAGGGATTAGGGTGCCAGTAGTGTACTATGTATGGAATAGGGTGCCAGTAGTGTACTATGTAGGGAATAGGGTGCCAGTAGTGCACTATGTAGGGAATAGGGTGCCAGTAGTGCACTATGTATGGAATAGGGTGCCAGTAGTGTACAATGCAGGGAATAGGGTGCCAGTAGTGCACTATGTAGGGAATAGGGTGCCAGTAGTGCACTATGTATGGAATAGGGTGCCAGTAGTGTACTATGTATGGAATAGGGTGCCAGTAGTGCACTATGTAGGGAATAGGCTGCCAGTAGTGCACTATGTAGGGAATAGGGTGCCAGTAGTGCACTATGTATGGAATAGGGTGCCAGTAGTGTACAATGCAGGGAATAGGGTGCCAGTAGTGCACTATGTAGGGAATAGGGTGCCAGTAGTGTACTATGTATGGAATAGGGTGCCAGTAGTGTACTATGTAGGGAATAGGGTGCCAGTAGTGCACTATGTATGGAAAGGGTGCCAGTAGTGTACAATGCAGGGAATAGGGTGCCAGTAGTGTACTATGTAGGGAATAGGGTGCCACTAGTGCACTATGTAGGGAATAGGTTTCCAGTAGTGCACTATGTAGGGAATAGGGTGCCAGTAGTGTACTATGTATGGAATAGGGTGACAGTAGTGCACCATTTAGGGAATAGGGTGCCAGTAGTGTACTACATAGGGATTAGGGTGCCAGTAGTGCACTATGTAGGGAATATGGTGCCAGTAGTGTATTATGTATGGAATAGGATGCCAGTACTGTACTATGAAGGAAATAGGGTGCCAGTCGTGTACTATGTATGGAATAGGGTGACAGTAGTGCACCATTTAGGGAATAGGGTGCCAGTAGTGCACTATGTAGGGAATAGGGTGACAGTAGTGCATCATTTAGGGAATAGGGTGCCAGTAGTGTACTACGTAGGGATTAGGGTGCCAGTAGTGCACTATGTAGGGAATAGGGTGCCAGTAGTGCACCATTTAGGGAATAGGGTGCCAGTAGTGTACTATGTATGGAATAGGGTGACAGTAGTGCATCATTTAGGGAATAGGGTGCCAGTAGTGTACTACGTAGGGATTAGGGTGCCAGTAGTGCACTATGTAGGGAATATGGTGCCAGTAGTGTATTATGTATGGAATAGGATGCCAGTAGTGCACTATGAAGGAAATAGGGTGCCAGTCGTGTACTATGTAGGGATTAGGGTGCCAGTAGTGTACTATGTATGGAATAGAGTGCCAGTAGTGCACTATGTAAGAAATAGGGTGCCACTAGTGAACCATGTAGGGAATAGGGTGCCAGTAGTGTACTATGTAAGAAATAGGGTGCCACTAGTGAACTATGTAGGGAATAGGGTGCCAGTAGTGTACTATGTAGGTAATAGGGTGCCAGTAGTGTATTATGTAGGGATTAAGGTGCCAGTAGTGTACTATGTAGGTAATAGGGTGCCAGTAGTGTACTATGTAGGGAATAGGGTGCCAGTAGTGTACTATGTATGGAATCGGGTGCCAGTAGTGTACTATGCAGGGAATAGGGTTCCAGTAGTGTACTATGTAGGGAATAGGGTGCCACTAGTGCACTATGTAGGGAATAGGGTTCCAGTAGTGTACTTAGTATGGAATAGGGTGCCAGTAGTGTACTATGTAGGGAATAGGGTGCCACTAGTGCACTATGTAGGGAATAGGGTGCCAGTAGTGCACTATGTAGGCAATAGGGTGCCAGTCGTGTACTATGTAGGGAATAGGGTGCCAGTTGTGTACTATGTAGGGAATAGGGTGCCAGTTGTGTACTATGTATGCAGGGGATGGGGGACCAGTTGGAACACGTCGTCCATGTAGCTGGTAGACAAAGATGAAGGACATTCTGAGAGGATGACAACAACACCAACACAAGCACGTAGAGATTAAAACATTCACAGGAATTCTAGATGTAATTCTACAATTAAACAGTCCACCCACTCTAACTCAGAAGCTACACAAATATTAAACCCCCACACACAGGCACAATATAATGTGGAGGCTCTGGCACTACGCAGCATAGATAGTATTAGCATGACAATGATCAGTTTTCTGGTGTGGAATGTTGTGCAGGCTGTTTGCTGATGGTTACATAACACTGTGTGTGTGTGTGTATGTGTGTACTAGAGCATGCTGGGTAGTCTCTCTGTGTTTGTCTTTCCGTGCTCAAGCAGGATCCACGAGTCCCCAAACATCCTGACAACACTCACTCACTCACACACACTGACACACACACACACACACACACACACACACAATGTAGGACTGGTGTGTCAAAACGTCTCTGTTTGCATTGGCAAGAGGTTGTGTGGGTGTGTGTTGTATGAGTGTGAGTGTGTGTGTGTGTGTGTAGTTTTGTATGTGTTGTGTGTGTGTTTACATGGGCATTCCAGTTTGTGCCAACTTTGTGGACCCACTGACAATTGCAGGGTGCCAAATATGTAATAATAATAATAAATAATAAAAATGACTAAATATTTAAATGCTGTCAGCGTGATTACATCTAACCATCTCACATTACTGCTATCTGTGTGTGTGTGTGTGTGTGTGTGTGTTTGTGAGTGGACCAAACCAACCAAAGACACAATTATCCCAGAACAATCAGAAAATATACTGCTTGGGCAAGCCACACACACACACACACACGCATGCATGCATGCGCGCCATGCCAATCTGGTGTGTCTCGTCTCTACTGTCGACCCGGTACTAAGCTCCATCCTTTCTCTCTCATGCTCCTCATTCACACACAGGTCTCTCTCTCTCTGTCTCTCTGTCTCTCTCTATCTCTCTCTCTCTCTCACACCCCGAAGAGCGCTCTCTCTCTTTCCCACTCTCTCCTCTCACACCTGACGCTCTCTCTTTCTCTTCTCTCACTCCCTGACGCTCTCTCTCTCTCTCTCTCTCTCTCTCTCTCTCTCTCTCTCTTTTTCTCTCTCTCTACAGGCCCTAGACTAGGGAAATGGGGGTACCTAGTCAGTTGTACAACTGAATGCCTTCAACTGAAATGTGTCTTCCCGCATTTAACCCAAACCCCTCTGAATCAGAGATTCAGAAAACTGTAGAGGTGCATGGTGGGGGGTTTGCCATAATCAACATCCACCATCCTCGGCGCCCCGGGTGAACGGCTTCGCTCAGGAGCAGAACGAGACAGCTTTTTACAACGTCAGCTCGGGGATTCGATCCAACAACCTTTTTGTTTACTGGTCCAACGCTCTGACCACTAGGCTACCTGCCGCTACCGTCCAGTTGCGCGCTCAGGTGCGTTAAAGAAGGACTAAAGGCAAGTTGCTATTGGTCCAGAACAGAGCAGCATGCACTGCACTTAGATATATACACGGAGGGAGAATGTCAATGACATGTGTTATCATGTCATGGCTCCTATGTAGTGCACTACTTTTGACCAGGTCACATATGTCTCTGGTCATAAGTAGCACACTATAAAGGGAATAAGGTGCCATTTGGGATAGGGATGTTAAAATGAAGAATAGATCGACTGCATCAGTATTGGACTTTGTGCAAGGTGTAGATTATTTGAAGGTACCTAATTGTCTGTTCACAAGCAGTTGGGACACAGTCCGGACACTCATCGGTATCAAACAAGACATGCAACCAGAGGTCTCTTCACAGTCCCCAGGTCCAGAAGAGAGGCTGGGAAAGACGCAGGATTAAATAGAGCCATGACTACATGGAACTCTGTGCCACCCAAGGTGCATTAAAACCAGATTCAACAAACCAAATCAAAGAACACCTCACGGAACGACGGGGACTGTGAAGAGACACACAGACATTATCATGCATTTTGTATTTTATTTTAGCGTTGAATTATGTAGAGTATGTATGTGATACGTGGTTGGGATGTGACTGTGATATGTGGTTGTCTCGCCTGGAAATCTAAAGATGAATGCAACAGCTGTGGGTTGCTCTGGATGGAAGCATCTGCTGATTGGCTGAATTGTAATGATAATGAAATGCTGTGTGTACTCTGTATAATAAGTACTGTTAATACATCTATAGCCTCAGTCCTATTACTACTACATCTAAACCCTCAGTCATATTACTACTACATCTATACCCTCAATCCTGTTGCATGTTACGACTACATCTATATTCTCAGTCCTGTTACGATTACATCTATATCCTCAGTCCTGTTACTACTACATTTATACCCTCAGTCCTATTACTACTACATCTATACCCTCAGTCATATTACTACTACATGTAAACACACATTCCTATTACTACTACATCTATACCCTCAGTCCTGTTACTACTACATCTATACCCTCAGTCCTATTACTACTACATCTAAACCCTCATTCCTATTACTACTACATCTAAACCCTCATTCCTATTACTACTACATCTATACCCTCAGTCCTGTTACTACTACATCTATACCCTCAGTCCTATTACTACTACATCTAAACCCTCATTCCTATTACTACTACATCTATATCCTCAGTCCTGTTACTACTACATCTATACCCTCAGTCCTGTTGCATGTTACGACTACATCTATATCCTCAGTCCTATTACTACTACATCTATATCCTCAGTCCTGTTACTACTACATCTATACCCTCAGTCCTGTTGCATGTTACGACTACATCTATATCCTCAGTCCTATTACTACTACATCTATATCCTCAGTCCTGTTACTACTACATCTATACCCTCAGTCCTGTTACTACTACATCTATACCCTCAGTCCTATTACTACTACATCTATATCCTCAGTCCTGTTACTACTACATCTATACCCTCAGTCCTATTACTACTAAATCTATACCCTCGGTTACGTTAATACTACATCTATACCGTCAGTCCTATTACTACTACATCTATATCCTCAGTCCTATTACTACTACATCTATACCCTCAGTCATATTACTACTACACATATACCGTCAGTCCTATTACTACTACATCTATACCCTCAGTCCTATTACTACTACATCTATACCCGCAGTCCTATTACTACTACATCTATACCATCAGTCCTGTTACTACTACATCTATACCCTCAGTCCTATTACTATTACATCTATACCCTCAGTCCTATTACTACTACATCTATACCCTCAGTCATATTACTACTACATCTATACCCTCAGTCCTATTACTACTACATCTATACCCTCAGTCCTATTACTACTACATCTATACCCTCAGTCCTGTTACTACTACATCTATACCCTCAGTCCTATTACACCTACATCTATACCCTCGGTCCTATTACTACTACATCTATACCCTCGGTCATATTACTACTACATCTATACCCTCAGTCCTATTACTACTACATCTATACCCTCAGTCCTGTTACTACTACATCTATACCCTCAGTCTTATTACTACTACATCTATACCCTCAGTTCTATTACTACTACATCTATACCCTCAGTCCTGTTACTACTACATCTAAACTCTCAGTCCTATTACTACTACATCTATACCATCAGTCCTATTACTACTACATCTATACCCTCAGTCATATTACTACTACATCTATACCCTCAGTCCTATTACTACTACATCTATACCCTCAGTCCTATTACTACTACATCTATACCCTCAGTCCTATTACTACTACATCTATACCCTCAGTCCTATTACTACTACATCTATACCCTCAGTCCTATTACTACTACATCTATACCCTCGGTCATATTACTACTACATCTATACCCTCAGTCCTGTTACTACTACATCTAAACCCTCAGTCCTATTACTACTACATCTATACCCTCAGTCCTATTACTACTACATCTATACCCTCAGTCCTATTACTACTACATCTATACCCTCAGTGCTATTACTACTACATCTATACCCTCAGTCCTATTACTACTACATCTATACCCTCCGTCCTATTACTACTACATATATACCCTCAGTCCTATTACTACTACATCTATACCCTCAGTCCTATTACTACTACATCTATACCCTCAGTCCTATTACTACTACATCTATACCCTCAGTCCTGTTACTACTACATCTATACCCTCAGTCCTGTTACTACTACATCTATACAATCAGTCCAATTACTACTACATCTATACAATCAGTCCAATTACTACTACATCTATACCCTCAGTCCTATTACTACTACATCTATACCCTCAGTCCTATTACTACTACATCTATACCCTCAGTCCTACCCTCAGTCCTATTACACCTACATCTATACCCTCAGTCCTATTACTACTACATCTATACCCTCAGTCCTGTTACTACTACATCTATACCCTCAGTCCTGTTAATAATACATCTATACCCTCAGTCCTATAACTTCTAAATCTATACCCTCAGTCCTATTACTTCTAAATCTATACCTTCAGTCCTGTTACTACTACATCTATACCCTCAGTCCTATTACACCTACATCTATACCCTCGGTCCTATTACTACTACATCTACACCCTCAGTCCTGTTACTAATACATCTATACCCTCAGTCCTATTACTACATCTATACCCTCAGTCCTATTACTACTACATCTATACCATCAGTCCTGTTACTACTACATCTATACACTCAGTCCTATTACTACTACATCTATACCCTCAGTCATATTACTACTACATCTATACCCTCAGTCCTATTACTACTACATCTATACACTCAGTCCTATTACTACTACATCTATACCCTCAGTCCTATTACACCTACATCTATACCCTATGTCCTGTTACTAATACATCTATACCCTCAGTCCTATTACACCTACATCTATACCCTCAGTGCTATTACTTCTAAATGTATACCCTCAGTCCTATTACTACTACATCTATACCCTCAGTCCTATTACACCGGCATCTATACCCTCGGTTCTATTACTACTACATCTATACCCTCAGTCATATTAATACTACATCTAAACCCTCAGTCATATTACTACTACATCTATACACTCAGTCCTATTACTACTACATCTATACCCTCAGTCCTATTACACCTACATCTATACCCTCAGTCATGTTACTACATCTATACCATCAGTCCTATTACTACTACATCTATACCCTCAGTCATATTACTACTACATCTATACCCTCAGTCCTATTACCACTACATCTATACCATCTGTCCTATTACTACTACATCTATACCCTCAGTCCTGTTACTACTACATCTATACCATCAGTCATATTACTACTACATCTATACCCTCAGTCATATTACCACTACATCTATACCATCTGTCCTATTACTACTACATCTATACCCTCAGTGCTATTACTTCTAAATATATACCCTCAGTCCTATTACTACTACATCTATACCCTCAGTCCTATTACACCTGCATCTATACCCTCAGTCCTGTTACTACTACATCTATACCCTCAGTACAATTACTACTACATATATACCCTCAGTCCTATTACTACTACATCTATACCCTCAGTCCTGTTACTACTACATCTATACCCTCAGTCCTGTTACTACTACATCTATACCCTCAGTCCTGTTACTACTACATCTATACCGTCAGTCATATTACTACTACATCTATACCCTCAGTCCTATTACTACTACATCTATACCCTCAGTCCTGTTACTACTACATCTATACCCTCAGTCCTATTACTACATCTATACCCTCAGTCCTGTTACTACTACATATATACCCTCAGTCCTGTTACTACTACATATATACCCTCAGTCCTATTACTACTACATCTATACCGTCAGTCCTGTTACTACTACATATATACCCTCAGTCCTATTACTACAACATCTATACCCTCAGTCATATTACTACTACATCTATACCCTCAGTCCTATTACTACAACATCTATACCCTCAGTCATATTACTACTACATCTATACCCTCAGTCTTGTTACTACTACATCTATACCCTCAGTCCTATTACTACTACATATATACCCTCAGTCCTATTACTACTACATCTATACCCTCAGTCCTATTACTACTGCATCTATACCCACAGTCATATTACTACTACATCTATACCATCAGTCCTGTTACTACTACATATATACCCTCAGTCCTATTACTACAACATCTATACCCTCAGTCATATTACTACTACATCTATACCCTCAGTCCTATTACTACAACATCTATACCCTCAGTCATATTACTACTACATCTATACCCTCAGTCTTGTTACTACTACATCTATACCCTCAGTCCTATTACTACTACATCTATACCCTCAGTCATATTACTACTACATCTATAGTCCTGTTACAGTCCTGTTACATGTATGCTGTAATGGCAACCACCTGGCACTGCTATCTAACACGTATGGTTGCCTGGATCCCTGCTTGTCTGTGTTTGGAGATTTTTGATTGTTTGCGTGTGCGTATGTATGTATGTTTGTGTGTGTGTGTGTGCGATTGTGTGTGTGTGTGCGTGTGCATGTGGTGTG
>CM059791.1:4105911-4128411 GCA_030435695.1 Brachymystax lenok tsinlingensis | reverse complement strand
TGATTCTCTTAACCAGTGTTGTCCATTCCAAAAGAAATTTACCAACACTCTTTGAATTTCCCTAAGGAATTAATCTGGTGGGTTTAACACAATTAATTTATGCCATAAAATAGAGGCAGAAGATTATTTACCACCAGCACTCTCCCTCTATATGATAATTGAGGTAATATCCAATTCCATTTTGATAATCTATTACAAATGTTATCTTTAACTCCTTCCCAGTTTTTTCTTTGATATACTTCTGAACCTAAAAAGATAAAAACTAAAAACTGAAATCCATATTTTTTCCATTTTCCATTTCCAGGGATTACGGGTTTTGCATTGACATGATAGTATTTATCTTTATCATTGCACCAAAATGCTTCCGTTTTACTCCAGTTCAGTTTAGCAGATGATGCTCTCTCATATAAAGAGATACTGTAAATAACAACATCAATATCTCTTTGATCTTTCACAATTACAGTAATATCATTTGCATATGCTGTTAACTTAAACACATTGGCGTTTCCATCAATATTTAGACCAGACAGTTCTTTTCTTAAAATACATAAGAGTGGTTCCACTGCTAAAGCGTATAACTGACCAGACAATGGGCATCCTTGCCTTATACCTTTAAGCAAACTTATTGGTTTACTTAACCCACCACCTATTTTTAAAATACACGAGGCATTCATATAGAAGAGTTTGATCCAAGAAATAAAACCCTCTCCAAACCCAAAAGCACTCATTGTATCATACAGAAATCCATGATCCACTCTATCGAATGCTTTTTCCTGATCCAGGAACAGAAAGAAAAATGTTATCATAAATGGTTCTTTCTGGAATGCAGTAGGATTGATCTTGATGTATTACATCTCCTAATACAGTGTTCAGCCTATTTGCCAACACTTTAGCTATTAGCTTATAATCAGTTGTTAGAATTGACACAGGCCTCCAGTTTTTAACATCACTCAAGTCACCTTTTTTTAGGTAATAGTGTTAATACTGCCCGTTGGCAACTTGTGGGAAGGCGTTTTTCTTTAAAACACTCTTGGATCACCTCATAAAAGTCTTTTCCGATGTAGTTCCACACAGCTTTAAAAAAGTCTACTGATAGTCCATCAATTCCAGGTGCTCTACCAGTCTTCATCTGTTTCACGGCATCAGTTAACTCCTCAAATGATACAGTACTGTCCAGATTCTCCCTCTGCGGTTTAGTGAGAGAAGGCAACTGCTGCAGTATCTGTGACACACATTCCTTCTCCGTTTCTTCTTTTCTATACAAGTTTGAATAAAAGTCCACCGCAATCTTTCTCATTTCTCTTGCATCAAAAGTCTTTCGTCCATCAGGTTTTGTTAAACAATACATTTCATTTTGTGCTGAAGATGAATTAGATTTCTGAATCATACCAGATGTAATATGGAAAATATCTTGTTCTATTTCAAAAAATGTTTGTTTTATTTTTCTTGTTGAAAAACATGTATACTGCTGACAAAATATTTTGATTTGCGTCTTTCCTATTTCCCACCATTGTATCAAATTATCAAATTCCTTTTTTTTTTTAGCACCCCACTCCTTCCAAAACATTTCAAATTTCTCAATGAACTCTTTTTCTTTCAACAATGCAACATTACATTTCCAATACGGACTTTTAAAACTAGCTTGTGTCAAAACAATATTAACTGTAATAAAATTGTGATCTGATAGACAACTTGGAAAAATATTACACCCCATTATTCTATTATTTTCAGCACACTTGACATAAAACCTGTCCAGTTGTCACGATCTTCTGTACGGACAGACCAAGACGCAGCGATGCTTCCAGTATACATTTTAATAAACACGAACGTAACTGGGAAAAACAACAAAACAAACGAAGAACGTAACGAAGAACATAACTGACAAGACAAACACAGCTATGAACTTACAATCACCCACAAAACCTAAATGAAAACCCCAAATATATATATGGTTCCCAATTAGAGACAACGACACACAGCTGCCTCTAATTGGGAACCATTACCCCAACATAGAAATAGAACACCTAGAACATAAAAAACCCTACACCAAAAACAAAACAAAACACGCCACCCAAAAGTCCATGGGGGGGTCTTCGGGTGGGTTTCTCTGTCCCAGGTGGCGGCTCCGGTGCTGGCCGTCCTGGTCCGAAGTCACACACCGGAGGCCCTGGGCCATTTGCAGGACTGGGGACCCTCTCTGGCGGCCCCGGGCTGGGGACCCTCACTGGCGGCCCCGGGCTGGGGACCCTCACTGGCGGCCCCGGGCTGGGGACCCTCACTGGCGGCGCCGTGCTGGGGACCCTCACTGGCGGCGCCGGACTGGGGACCCTCACTGGCGGCGCCGGACTGGGGACCCTCACTGGCACTCTGGTGCGGGGAGCAGGAACCGGCCAAACTGGGCTCGTGACGCGCACTCCAGGCTGGGTCCACGCACCTCCATAGAATAATTCCTCCTCCCAAGTCCTTAACTCCCGGGTCTCTTGCTGCTTGGTCTTCTTTTGGTGGGTGATTCTGTCACGATCTTCTGTACGGACAGACCAAGACGCAGCGATGCTTCCAGTATACATTTTAATAAACACGAACGTAACTGGGAAAAACAACAAAACAAACGAAGAACGTAACGAAGAACATAACTGACAAGACAAACACAGCTATGAACTTACAATCACCCACAAAACCTAAATGAAAACCCCAAATATATATATGGTTCCCAATTAGAGACAACGACACACAGCTGCCTCTAATTGGGAACCATTACCCCAACATAGAAATAGAACACCTAGAACATAAAAAACCCTACACCAAAAACAAAACAAAACACGCCAGCCTGTCATCTCAGGCCTGGACGTGACACCAGTCTTGCTACTCTTATCATTCCCTGCGAAACTTTTGTCCATGTATATTGCCTTATCTCTTTATTCCTGTCTCTCCATACATCTACCAAACCATTCTGAACTATAATACTTTTTAAAACATCAACTGATACAGGATGTGGTTCCTCATGATTCCTATCTAAAAGAAAATTAAGAGAACAATTCCAATCCCCCCCAATGATTAGCATACCATCTAAAGTATAGCTTTTTAAAAACTCTCCCAATGATTCTATCTAACCCTTTATTTGGAGCATAAATATTTATAAAAACGAATATCTGTTTTTCAAATTTAGCTTTCACCATCAAAATACGTCCTCTCTCTATTTCCATTTCTGATAACATATTGACTTTAAGGTGAGTTGAAGATAAAACCGCTACACCTGCACTAACCTTTGTGCCATGGCTTAAACAAAGCTTTCCTTCCCACCAAAAATTTTACTCAGATTCATTTTCTATAGCACTATGAGTTTCTTGTAAAAATATGACTTCTGAATCCTTAAGCCTAAGAAACTCAGAGAGTAAAACTCTTTTTCCTCCATCCCTCAACCCATTCACATTTAATGATCCTAGTCTAAGAATCTGCATGGCAGGGGAGAGGGAAGAAAACAAAAACACCCAGTGACAGATAAACAAACCAAAAATTAGGATATTTCCCACACCCATTTACTTTATTTTTTCCATTCTGACAGTTTTACGGTACCTTTTCGAGTTTTACGTACCTTTGTTAGAAACTTTTGCAGCCGAAATCGTTTCTGTTTTGAAATGACCTCATAGCCCACCGTCCTCTGAGCTATCGCCACTGATTTTATAAACGTATTAACATCGGGGAATAATTTTGCAACATCAACATTTTCCCCTTTAGTGAAATCCAGAAACTCATTTCATTCTTCTACCGAATAAACATCCTCCATAGATTGACTACAATCTATCTCCGAAAACTCAGAACAATTGTCACAATCGTTCACTTCTTCATCACTGTTTTCACTCTCCATAAGCACGTTATTCTGTAACCCGCTAACACTCGCAACCTCATCGACATGAACAAATTCCTTATCCTTAACAACAACAACTTCGTCCATCAAAACAATCGGACCTACAACATTATCACCAACTCGCATAGATTAAATAAACTCACTCACCTCTGCCTTCGAACTTGGATCTAAAGCACTCCTCTCGAGATCAGAACCAGTCTGAAGAGTAACGCTGGGTTCCCCTGCCGAAACCGTAGCCTCCAATTCCTTATCCTTAACAACAACAACTTCGTCCATCAAAACAATCGGACCTACAACAGTATCACCAACTCGCATAGATTAAATAAACTCACTCACCTCTGCCTTCGAACTTGGATCTAAAGCACTCCTCTCGAGATCAGAACCAGTCTGAAGAGTAACGCTGGGTTCCCCTGCCGAAACCGTAGCCTCCAAATCCTTATCGTTAACTCCGTTTATCTTTTGTTGTTTTTTCTGAAATCATTACCTCCTTTACAACTATGGGCCGTTTTTCTTTGTTTTTACTTTCGCTTTTATCGCTTTGAACCGTTTGTTTATCATGATTCCCTTCATTCTTTTCATTTTCTGACTGTTTCTTATGCGGGCACGTGAACTTCTTATGTCCTAAATCACCGCATTCAAAACAACGCAAGCTATCTGTCGTTGCAGAAATCAGATAAGAACTATCCCCTTGTTGAATGCGAAACGAGATATCCAATTCCTTAGATTGCGCATTTAAAAACATTAATACTTGTCTTCGAAAAGACATCACGTGTTTTAATGCTGCGTTTTTACACCCTAGCGGCAACATTTTAATGGATCCAGCAATTTTTTTTAGAATTTGCTCATTGGAGATAACTTCTTGGGCATGGGTGCATGAGGTGACCGTTTTGGAGAGCCTGGCGTGCCCAAAGTAAAATGCCTCCCATTTAGGTCCAGAAAATAGGATATGCATATATTTAGTACCATTGGATAGGACACACTCTGAATTTTCCAAAACTGTTAACCATTTGTATGTGAGTGAATCAGAACGCATATAGCAGGCAAAACCCTGAGGAATCTCTGTCCTGGAAAAAGTGATTTTGACACATTGCTCATTTGGGAACCCCTCCCTATTGAAAATGACCATATATAGGCATATGAATGCAGTACACGTCGCTTCCTTATGATGTCAACAGCCTCGAGACGGTGTTTCCCTCCATTTTGGATGAATTTAGAGCAGAGAAAAACAGCAAACAATGAAGACCCTCTTTCTGAAAAAGTTCCGTGGCGCGCGCATCGAGAAGTCACGGAGTGTCTTTTGTAGCCTCGTTATTGATCAGTTTATATTCGGCTGATTTATAATAGTAAATATACGTAAAAGTGTTCCTAAGGATACATTTAAAACTATGTTTGATTGTTCTTGGACAAGTTTATAGGTATAATTTGAACGAGTTCGCACCGCGTTTCAATGGAGTAGTGGAAGCTGTCGTTTCTGATTATAACGCGCAAACCAAATGGAGGATTTATGGATAAAAGACGTTACTTTTTCTAACAAAAGAACCATGGATTGTCTTCGTTGGACACTTAGGATGTCCTCAGCAGAAGTTCTTCAACAGGTAATTGATTTGTTTTCGCTGTGAAATGTGTTATGTGTGTGCCATGATGGCTAATCGATACATGGCTATTGGAAAAATATGTGAGGTGCTAGCCTCAAACAATGAAATGTGCTGCTTTCGCCGTAAAGCCTTTTTGAAATCTGACAACGCTGTGATATTGCCAAGAAACAAAGCTTTTGATGAGTATGGAACACTTGCATATTGGTGGATGTTTAATAATTCAATTTTGGGATTTTGAATTTGGCGCTTTAGATTTTCGCTGGTAGTGTCGGGACGAGCCCGCTAGCGACCCAGCAATCCCTGACTGGATAACTGGAGGCGCGTTTGAAATGGTAACCTTGGTAGCAGGTGCTCGCAAAGGCATCACTTGCACCAGGGAATCCACAACAACAATTCCATTTTCAACACAACCACCGCCTTATTCATTCTGGATGCCGATGCTACATTTTCGTGCCCTACAATCTCTCCCATTGCCAAAAGCACTTCTTCCACGGTACATGCTTGATCGGAGAAAACTTTACACCCATTCTTGATAGTTAACCCCGGCGTCCCCTCACCCGAGAAAGACGCCGAGACACAGAGAGAGAGAGGAGAGAGAGAGAGAGAGAGAGAGAGAGAGAGAGAGAGAGAGAGAGAGAGAGAGCAGCACATCATATAATAACTATATCAGCCCCATGCTTGAGAGGATGTCATCCAGGTAGAATTGTTAAGCCTCTGACTACACAGCATGTTGGGATTGATAGTGAAGAGACTTCCTACTACACAGCCTGATGGGATTTATTATCATACTGTAGGTCAATACTACAACCATTAGACTGAAGACAAGGACATTCATCAAAACTTTTAATATAAATATTGTCTTTGTAGATTTTGCCTGTAGCCTGTGTTCCTCAGTTAATTGACAGTATGATTATAATTGATAATCTCATGAATATATATTTAAATTAAAGGGGCAATCTGGGATTCAAACAACAAAACACCACCCCAATGTCCCATTCCAAGAGTAAGGGTGGCAGGTATCCTAGCGGTTAACGCGTTGGGCCAGTAACCAAAGGGGTTCTAGTTCAATACGCTGGCCGACTAGGTGGAAAATGTGTTGATCTACGCAACGTACTTAACCTGAACTGCTAAGGGGTGTCTGACCCCTGGCCGTGACCCCACTCTCCGAGGGTGTCTCAGGGAGAGTGGGATATGCAACAATACTAAATGTCCACGTTGTACATACTAGAAATATATGTGCTCACGGTGCTGTAAATCAATGTACTGTAAACCACTGTGCTGTAAATTACTGTGCTGTAAATCAATGTACTGTCAATGAATGTATTGTAAATCAATGTACTGTAAACCACTGTGCTGTAAATCAATTTACTGTAAATCAATGTACTGTAAATTACTGTGCTGTAAATCAATTTACTGTCAATGAATGTATTGTAAATCAATGTACTGTAAACCACTGTGCTGTAAATCAATTTACTGTAAATCAATGTACTGTAAATTACTGTGCTGTAAATCAATGTACTGTAAATTAATGTACTGTAAATCAATGTACTGTAAATCACTGTACTGTAAATCATTGAACTTAAATCACAGTACTGTAAATCACTGTACTGTAAATCAATGTACTGTAAATCACTGTACTGTAAATCACTGAACTGTAAATCAATGTACTGTAAATCACTGTACTGTAAATCACTGTACTGTAAATCATTGAACTGTAAATCACTGTACTGTAAATCACTGTACAGTAAATCACTGTACTGTAAATCAATGTACTGTAAATCACTCTACTGTAAATCACTCTACTGTAAATCACTCTACTGTGAGTCGCTCTGGATTAGTTCTCCTACATAGTCATGTTTTAGTCATGTTTTCTTTCACTGTATGAAGTAAAAACTCCTCTCGTTGTTTCTACACAGTTATTTTCCAATTCGATATGTGATTAGTCTGCTCACAAATCCCCAGTTATGTATCCTTCCACTAGGGACTAGGTCCCTAAATGCACCCTATTATTCCATAGTGCACTTTTGACGAAGGCCCATAGGGCTCTGATCAAAAGTAGTGCACTACATAGGGAATAGGGTGCCATTTGAGATACAACCTGAGACTCTCCCCACAGTTTAATAAATCACAGTGTTTAACCATTTGTCTCTCTGTTTGATTAAGGACTGGATACATAAACTGGGGCTGTAAATTACAGTGCCGTCGTCAGTAGAGTGACCCAGAGTAATGTAACTGACAGAACAATGAGATAGATATTTCACCAGATGTATAAATGCGAAGCATCCGCTTGACGTTTCCACTCACTACAAAATATGGTAATGAGAGGAAGCCCAGTGGCCGGCACTGGGAGAAGACGGAAGGAGATGTATTTTGGCTCACCATTCTGCACATTTTCTCATCGATGAAACATTTGATCTCAATACAGATTTCTGTTCCCAAAACTAGAATATGTTATGAACAGAGTGGACTAGGTTTTGTAGACTTTACCCTTTGCCAAAGTTGTAATAAATCGCGTTGTTTAGAAGGAGTGCAAAGGCGAATTGAGTTATTGCACAAGGACACTTCACAGAGTAGCTGTTCCCTAACGGAAATATGCAGATGATGCTAGAACTGTCTAATAGGATCTCGTTAGCTCGTGCTTGGCTCTGCCCACCTCCTTGCTTGTTCTGCCCACTACGACTCATTTGTTCCCATTGGAAACGACAGGCTGTGGTCTATCTTGGTTTAGTTCTAAAAAATCTTTGGTAATGTATTTAAAGAGTGTTAAAGACTAAACGGGATCTGTGGGACGTCCCAAATCTGACATCACACTATTGAAGTTAAATGCAAAAGGGTTAGGGTAAGGACGTCCCAAGGATTCAAGATGGCATTACCCTTTGGAGAGTTTGGACATTGAGATTTCTGCATTATTCAAAATTCTAAAAGTTGGCTAAACTCTCTAAATGTATGGCTCTGGAGGGACCTATGGCCCAACTCTCTAAATGTATGGCTCTGGAGTGACCTATGGCCCAACTCTCTAAATGTATGGCTCTGGAGTGACCAATGGCCCAACTCTCTAAATATATGGCTCTGGAGGGACCTATGGCCCAACTCTCTAAATATATGGCTCTGGAGTGACCAATGGCCCAACTCTCTAAATATATGGCTCTGGAGGGACCTATGGCCCAACTCTCTAAATATATGGCTCTGGAGTGACCAATGGCCCAACTCTCTAAATATATGGCTCTGGAGTGACCTATGGCCCAACTCTCTAAATGTATGGCTCTGGAGTGACCGATGGCCCAACTCTCTAAATGTATGGCTCTGGAGTGACCTATGGCCCAACTCTCTAAATGTATGGCTCTGGAGTGACCAATGGCCCAACTCTATAAATATATGGCTCTGGAGGGACCTATGGCCCAACTCTCTAAATGTATGGCTCTGGAGTGACCAATGGCCCAACTCTCTAAATATATGGCTCTGGGGGGACCTATGGCCCAACTCTCTAAATATATGGCTCTGGAGTGACCAATGGCCCAACTCTCTAAATATATGGCTCTGGAGGGACCTATGGCCCAACTTTCTAAATATATGGCTCTGGAGTGACCTATGGCCCAACTCTCTAAATATATGGCTCTGGAGTGACCAATGGCCCAACTCTCTAAATATATGGCTCTGGAGTGACCTATGGCCCAACTCTCTAAATATACTGCTCTGGACCAGAGAAGCTGATACAGTATGTAAAGGCATTTTCTATAAGTCATTATTATGTCCCATTAGTAAGACATCTTTAGATATCTATAGTAATCCCCCAGCTAGAAGCTCTGTATTCACAGTAATGTACACTGATTGGATAAAAAGCTCATATTCACAGCTTTGACCCCCCCCCCTCCGTCCATTCGTCCGTCTCTCCTCTCTCAATTCATCTCCCAAACAGACATGGACATTAGACCCACGCCTCAGAAGCAACAGCAGCAACAATCCCACAAATAATTTCCAATTCTACATGAGTGAATTAACCATGAAGAGCAGGACATCATCAATTTCCCCCGGCAGGGGCAGCAATAACAGAGAGGTGAAGAACCCTCCCATTCTCTTTGCTGAGGCTACTCTTCACACCATATCACAGATCCTAAACAGCCTTCCCGACCAGGCTCATTTTCATTCCTTTAGCAGGTTCAGGGAGCAACATTCCGATGTATCGGTTTATATACCAAGACTCATCATAACTCTGCCTGGGAAAAAAGGGAGACATGTGCTGTGAAATATTGAAATGGTTGGTTTAACATCCATATAGACGGTTCTTCACCCTGTGCTTGTGCTCTCTGCTCTGGTCAGTAGGGATCACTATGGGCTGTGTCACCCTATTCCCTAGTGCACTACTTTTGACCAAGGTTATATCGCAAATGGCACCCTATTCCCTAGTGCACTACTTTGTCCAAGGCTGTGTATCAAATGGCACCCTATTCCCTAGTGCACTCTTTTGACCAGGACCCTGTGGAGACACACGGCCAAAGAATAAGGCTTCCAGTTGCTTCAGTGTATTTGATCACTGATTCAGGAAGAAACTCATTTTTCTTCTCTGACAGTCAGGAGTCAACAGGTATGGACCGTAGCCCTAGAATGAAGGAGTCAACAGGTATGGACTGTAGTCCTAGAATGAAGGAGTCAACAGGTATGGACTGTAGTCCTAGAATGAAGGAGTCAACAGGTATGGACTGTAGTCCTAGAATGAAGGAGTCAACAGGTATGGACTGTAGCCCTAGAATGAAGGAGTCAACAGGTATGGACTGTAGTCCTAGAATGAAGGAGTCAACAGGTATGGACCGTAGCCCTAGAATGAAGGAGTCAACAGGTATGGACCGTAGCCCTAGAATGAAGGAGTCAACAGGTATGGACCGTAGCCCTAGAATGAAGGAGTCAACAGGTATGGACCGTAGCCCTAGAATGAAGGAGTCAACAGGTATGGACTGTAGCCCTAGAATGAAGGAGTCAACAGGTATGGACTGTAGTCCTAGAATGAAGGAGTCAACAGGTATGGACCGTAGCCCTAGAATGAAGGAGTCAACAGGTATGGACCGTAGCCCTAGAATGAAGGAGTCAACAGGTATGGACCGTAGCCCTAGAATGAAGGAGTCAACAGGTATGGACTGTAGTCCTAGAATGAAGGAGTCAACAGGTATGGACTGTAGCCCTAGAATGAAGGAGTCAACAGGTATGGACTGTAGTCCTAGAATGAAGGAGTCAACAGGTATGGACCGTAGCCCTAGAATGAAGGAGTCAACAGGTATGGACCGTAGCCCTAGAATGAAGGAGTCAACAGGTATGGACTGTAGTCCTAGAATGAAGGAGTCAACAGGTATGGAATGCAGCCATAGAATGAAGGAGTCAACAGGTATGGAATGCAGCCATAGAATGAAGGTGTGTATTGATGATATGTTAGGTGGAACTAAGCAATATGGTTGCCAGGTAAAGAGGGCAGGCAGGTAAAGAGGGCAGGCAAGGGTTAGGGCCAAGGGGACAAGTAAGGGTTAGGGCCAAGGGGACAAGTAAGGGTTAGGGCCAAGGGGACAAGTAAGGGTTAGGGCTAAGGGGACAAGTAAGGGTTAGGGCCAAGGGGACAAGTAAGGGTTAGGGCCAAGGGGACAAGTAAGGGTTAGGGCCAAGGGGGAAGGCAAGGGTTAGGGCCAAGACGACAGGTAACAGTTAGGGTCAAGATGACAGGCAAGGGTTAGGGCCAAGACGACAGGTAACAGTTAGGGTCAAGATGACAGGCAAGGGTTAGGGCCAAGATGACAAGCAAGGGTTAGGGCCAAGGGGGAAGGCAAGGGTTAGGGCCAAGACGACAGGTAACAGTTAGGGTCAAGATGACAGGCAAGGGTTAGGGCCAAGTGGACAGGCAAGGGTAAGGGCCAAGAGGACAAGAAGGGGTTAGGGCCAAGGTGACAACAAAGGGTTAGGGCCAAGTGGACAGGCAAGGGTAAGGGCCAAGAGGACAAGAAGGGGTTAGGGCCAAGGTGACAACAAAGGGTTAGGGCCAAGAGGACAAGCAAGGGTTAGGGCCAAGAGGACAAGAAGGGGTTAGGGCCAAGGTGACAACAAAGGGTTAGGGCCAAGAGGACAAGCAAGGGTTAGGGCCAAGGGGGGGGATAGGCAAAGGTTCAGGGCCAAGGGGACAAACTGAATTGGCACCAGCTGTCAGAGAAGGCCAAAACTGCAAGACAGGTAAGACCACTGGGTACTGGGTAGGAGACATCTGTTGTGTGGTGCAATTTGGGGCACAGATTCTCTCACATGAGTGTGATATTCATAAGTCATCATTCTTCAGAAACTATACAAATTTGCCCAATGACCTGTGTTTTCATCCTGTACCTCTATAAGAGGATAAACATATACTGCAGCATGTGAAGAAAATGAACAGAAAATAGATACCTTGTTGACTGAAATACGGATGCAAATAGATACCTTGTTGACTGAAATACTGATGCAAATAGATACCTTGTTGACTGAAATACGGATGCAAATAGATACCTTGTTGACTGAAATACTGATGCAAATAGATACCTTGTTGACTGAAATACGGATGCAAATAGATACCTTGTTGACTGAAATACGGATGCAAATAGATACCTTGTTGACTGAAATACTGATGCAAATAGATACATTGTTGACTGAAATACTGATGCAAATAGATACCTTGTTGACTGAAATACGGATGCAAATAGATACATTGTTGACTGAAATACTGATGCAAATAGATACCTTGTTGACTGAAATACTGATGCAAATAGATACATTGTTGACTGAAATACTGATGCAAATAGATACCTTGTTGACTGAAATACGGATGCAAATAGATACATTGTTGACTGAAATACTGATGCAAATAGATACCTTGTTGACTGAAATACTGATGCAAATAGATACCTTGTTGACTGAAATACTGATGCAAATAGATACCTTGTTGACTGAAATACGGATGCAAATAGATACCTTGTTGACTGAAATACTGTACACAAACTGCATGTCACTGTTCTCCCACTTCTCCAAGGTTTAATAATATTTCTCAGAAATGTTTTAGTTTTTTCTCTCACAGGATCCGTTTGTGTCAAGGTGTTTGCTAAGAGATAATTCAATTGTGTTATCCAAACAGCTTCAATATGAGACAACCCTGAAAAACTAATCATTTCTCATCTCCAGCTATATAACTTAAAAAAAAAAAAAAAGGTAAATCAATATTTCTGCCAATTAAATGCCATCCTGGATAGCTGCCAAACCTTGGAAAAAGTATTTCTATAGCTGAAGTTAAGTTGAAAGTTGAGGCCAATTTTCAAACAGGCAGACAGGCTGCGTCCCAAATGGCACCCGTTTGCTTACATTTGACCAGCGCCCATGCTGCTATACAGGGAATGGGTTGCTATTTGGGATGTATTGTAGGTAACCCTTTATTTAACTAGGCAAGTCAGTGAAGAACACATTCTTATTTACAATGACGGCCTACCAGAAGGCCTCCTGCGGGGACGGGGGCTTGGTTTATTGGTTTTTAAATTATAATAAATATATATATAAATAAAACATTTAAAAATATATAAATATAGGACAAAACACAAATCACAACAAGAGAGACAACACTACATAAAGAGAGACCTAAGACAACAACATAGCAACGCAGCAACACATGACAACACAGCATGGTAGCAGCACAAAAGATGGTACAAACATTATTGGGCACAGACAACAGCACAAAGGGCAAGAAGGTCGAGACAACAATACAACAGACTGCATGTATTTCCCCAGTAGAGAGATAGAGAGACCTCTTGCCACATGTATGACCATATTGGAGATACCTATTTCCCTCAGATTACACAGATCCACAAAGAATTCGAAAAACAAATCCAATTTTGATAAACTCACTTTCTCTCTCCCTCTCAATCTCTCTCCCTCTCCAGCTCTCTCTCTCCCTGTCTCCCTCTCTCTCTCTCTCTCTCTCTCTCTCCCTGTCTCTCTCTCCCTGTCTCTCTCTCCCTCTCTCTTTCTCTCTCTCTCTCCCTGTCTCTCTCCCTCTCTCTCTCTCTCTCTCTCTCTCTCCATATCTCTCTCTCTCCCTGTCTCTCTCTCCTCTCCTCTCTCCTCCACCTTGAGACGCGTGGTGAATTTAAAGCCAGAGCAGAGAGCACGCGGCCGTACCGGGCTACCGGATTACAGACTAACAACCTGCCAGTCCACACGCTCACGTGAATTAAAAGGCCCCAAGTCATGCATGTGCAACCAGGGCTGAGAAGTAGTTGAATATTCCGACTTTAAGACTGGAACGTAATACCTCCTTCTGTCTACTACTCCACCTCCAAAAAGCTTCTTCCGTCTGTAGACTAGTTGTTGTTGTACTCGATATTACTCCACACACACACACACACACAGACAGACCGGTAGTTGTATAGTGGCCTTATCAGTCACACAGCGCACAAGACCATTATCTAACGTCTAAAGGAAATGAACAAAAAAAAGCCAGTCCTCCTTTTGCCCTGTCTCTCTCTCCTCCTGTCTGTCTCTCCTCCTGTCTCTCTCTCCTCCTGTCTCTCTCTCCTCCTTTCTCTCTCTCCTCCTGTCTGTCTCTCCTCCTGTCTCTCTCTCCTCCTGTCTCTCTCTCCTCCTGTCTCTCTCTCCTCCTGTCTCTCTCCTCCTGTCTCTCTCTCCTCCTGTCTCTCTCTCCTCCTGTCTCTCTCTCCTCCTGTCTGTCTCTCCTCCTGTCTCTCTCTCCTCCTGTCTCTCTCTCCTCCTGTCTGTCTCTCCTCCTTTCTCTCTCTCCTCCTGTCTCTCTCTCCTCCTGTCTGTCTCTCCTCCTGTCTCTCTCTCCTCCTGTCTCTCTCTCCTCCTGTCTCTCTCTCCTCCTTTCTCTCTCTCCTCCTGTCTGTCTCTCCTCCTGTCTCTCTCTCCTCCTGTCTCTCTCTCCTCCTGTCTGTCTCTCCTCCTGTCTCTCTCTCCTCCTGTCTCTCTCTCCTCCTGTCTCTCTCTCCTCCTGTCTCTCTCTCCTCCTGTCTCTCTCTCCTCCTGTCTGTCTCTCCTCCTTTCTCTCTCTCCTCCTGTCTCTCTCTCCTCCTGTCTGTCTCTCCTCCTGTCTCTCTCTCCTCCTGTCTCTCTCTCCTCCTGTCTCTCTCTCCTCCTTTCTCTCTCTCCTCCTGTCTGTCTCTCCTCCTGTCTCTCTCTCCTCCTGTCTCTCTCTCCTCCTGTCTCTCTCTCCTCCTGTCTCTCTCTCCTCCTTTCTCTCTCTCCTCCTGTCTGTCTCTCCTCCTTTCTCTCTCTCCTCCTTTCTCTCTCTCCTCCTGTCTCTCTCTCTCCTCCTGTCTGTCTCTCCTCCTGTCTCTCTCTCCTCCTGTCTCTCTCTCCTCTTTTCTCTCTCTCCCTCCTGTCTGTCTCTCCTCCTTTCTCTCTCTCCTCCTGTCTCTCTCTCTCCCTCCTGTCTCTCTCTCTCCTCCTGTCTCTCTCTCCTCCTTTCTCTCTCTCCTCCTGTCTGTCTCTCCTCCTTTCTCTCTCTCCTCCTGTCTCTCTCTCCTCCTTTCTCTCTCTCCTCCTGTCTCTCTCTCCTCCTTTCTCTCTCTCCTCCTGTCTCTCTCTCCTCCTGTCTCTCTCTCCTCCTGTCTCTCTCTCCTCCTGTCTCTCTCTCCTCCTGTCTCTCTCTCTCTCCTCCTGTCTGTCTCTCCTCCTGTCTCTCTCTCCTCCTGTCTCTCTCTCCTCCTGTCTCTCTCTCCTCCTGTCTGTCTCTCCTCCTTTCTCTCTCTCCTCCTGTCTCTCTCTCCTCCTGTCTGTCTCTCCTCCTGTCTCTCTCTCCTCCTGTATCTCTCTCCTCCTGTCTCTCTCTCCTCCTGTCTGTCTCTCCTCCTGTCTCTCTCTCCTCCTGTCTCTCTCTCCTCCTGTCTCTCTCTCCTCCTGTCTGTCTCTCCTCCTTTCTCTCTCTCCTCCTGTCTCTCTCTCCTCCTGTCTGTCTCTCCTCCTGTCTCTCTCTCCTCCTGTCTCTCTCTCCTCCTTTCTCTCTCTCCTCCTGTCTGTCTCTCCTCTTTTCTCTCTCTCCTCCTGTCTCTCTCTCCTCCTGTCTCTCTCTCCTCCTTTTTCTCTCTCCTCCTGTCTGTCTCTCCTCCTGTCTCTCTCTCCTCCTTTCTCTCTCTCCTCCTGTCTGTCTCTCCTCCTGTCTGTCTCTCCTCCTTTCTCTCCTCCTGTCTGTCTCTCCTCCTTTCTCTCTCTCCTCATTTCTCTCTCTCCTCCCCTCGCCCTCCTCCAGTAGCAGCAGGTGTTATTAGGCTACTACAGACCTTCAGGTCTCGTCTAGGTGGTGATTGTAATTATCTCCCGGCCCCAGAGCGAATGAACGCGACACGGCCCAGATAGGGGGGACACTCGTAGAGGGTATTGCACTGGACAACCCCGCAAATCACGCATTACGCCTCCAAAACACGTGGGAGATATTACTCCTAATAAATGCCTCTTTCTTTCCCATCTTCCTCTTCCTCTTCTTCTTCTTCTTCTTCTTCACCCAGACATTGCTCCCTTCTTTCCCCCCCTTTCTCTCCCTCTCTCTCTCTTTCATAAACGAATCCATAACGCGTAGCTTTTCTGCCAAATGTCGGCGTCTGAAGAGGAGAGGATGTCCTAGCCTCTGCCACACATACACTTGGTCGTCGTTGTGGATGCTGTTGTGACCTTGTGTATTGGTTGTCCTTTACTAGTGAATAGATGCCAAAATACTAAAAAGACACGAACCCCGTCGGCAGGCAGACATCTATGCCTAACAACAAGTAGCTATTCTAACCTACATTCAGTAAATCATCGCACTGAAGAAAAACGGAAGGTTAGTTTATAAATAACGCTGACATGATATCTGATAGGATGAAAATAGTAACCCTAGAGTCCTTACAATGACACACATTAACATCAGGCTGGATCATTATTTGTAGCCTACAAGATGCCCTACAGATGTCCGTGACAATGACCCTCAACTTACCCCCAACACACGATTATCCTATCCTAACAGTATCGTAAAATAGATCGGCTTACCGTACACAAATATACACCTTGAAACTGACAGCCAAGGAGTGCTCCTCGCAAAGTGTGGAGAAATTCTCTCCAAATATTCCTTACCTTTGCTATTGTCCTCTTCTCTATTCAAATACATGGCTATAAATTCACTCCTGGGCTTTCTGACGCCGTTGGGTCAATGGCAATGACGATTATTAGTCCTCTTTGCCGTCTGGAGAACAAACACAACTTGTTTCACCTCTAATTGCGGATTTTATTGTCTTGTTGCTCGGTTGAGTGCGCGAGCGTGTTTCAATATCCTATCCTCCTCCCGGTCGGTGCGTTCGCTTCCAGCAGGTAGCTGTAGTCAGTTTGTCTGCCTCTCTCTCTCTCTCTCTCTCCTTTCTTTCTCTCTCTCCGTGACGCTCAGAAACAGCGGGTTCTAGTAGAATAGTGTTTCTTAAAGAGTCTGGAGATGGTAGCCAGGTGGGAAGCATGCCTAAATGCGCTCATATGCTGGTCGACCAATGGTTTCTTTTTATGCCTTTTGATTTCTTCTAACACAATTCATCTTTGTGGAAATGTCACTGCTCCGGGGGCTGCTATCCCTTACGGTGCAAAATATAACAGGCAGCAAAACACGGTGTTAATGTGTTAAAGCGATGGTTCAATTGTGCGGGTTGTGCAATGCCTTACCAACGTTAAAAGGGTATATGAAAAAAAACTACGGTTAAAAGGGAACATATACATGTTTCAGTTCTGGCAACTTCCGGAATCTTGAGGGAGGCGCATTTTTCTCTGAAGTCTCTGTGCTCTACTGGGATCATTGTTATTACAAGGTATTGCTAGGAATTAAATCAAGTTGGTGAAGCACAGTTATTTTGATAATACTATATCTTATTCCATTCCCATTGAGAGTAATAAGCCACTTGTAGTAGTATAGCCAGTTGCATTGAGAATAACTGGGCGGCAGGCAGTCTAGCATAGCTGCTGGAAGTAGGGGTGCTGAGGGTGTTGCAATATATATATATATAGACGTCTGTAACACTGGGCCTTTACTAGTCCTGTATTAACAGACCTATATAGACGTCTGTAACACTGGGCCTTTACTAGTCCTGTATTAACAGACCTATATAGACGTCTGTAACACTGGGCCTTTACTAGTCCTGTATTAGAGGACCTATATAGAGCGTCTGTAACACTGGGCCTTTACTAGTCCTGTATTAGTGGACCTATATAGACGTCTGTAACACTGGGCCTTTACTAGTCCTGTATTAGAGGACCTATATAGACGTCTGTAACACTGGGCCTTTACTAGTCCTGTATTAACAGACCTATATAGACGTCTGTAACACTGGGCCTTTACTAGTCCTGTATTAGAGGACCTATATAGACGTCTGTAACACTGGGCCTTTACTAGTCCTGTATTAGAGGACCTATATAGACGTCTGTAACACTGGGCCTTTACTAGTCCTGTATTAACAGACCTATATAGGCGTCTGTAACACTGGGCCTTTACTAGTCCTGTATTAGAGGACCTATATAGAGCGTCTGTAACACTGGGCCTTTACTAGTCCTGTATTAGAGGACCTATATAGACGTCTGTAGCCCCCCTGTGTGTGTTTCCAGTGTGTGTTTCCAGTGTGTGTTTCCAGTGTGTGTTTCCAGTGTGTGTGCCCAGTGTGTTTCCCAGTGTGTCTGTCTATCCGTCCATCCGTCTGTGAGGCTGTAGCCTGAGATGAAATGACTCCTGTCATTAGAACCTTGACATGACTACATGACTTCAGTCCTCTTGGCCACGTTGGGAGTACAGTGTTTCCACCATTGCGTTCCACCTTTCTGTGCAGGGGATTCAGCCTCTGGTCGACCTCGCCTGACCTTGACATGCCCCTGTTAGGCTGTGTCTACACAGGCAGCCAGCCCAATTATAATATTCTTTCCACTAATTGGTCTTTTGACCAATCACATCAGATCTTTTCACAGCAGCAGAGCTTTTTCAGGGCTGATCTGATTGGTCAAAAGACCAATTAGAGAAAAATAGATCAGAATTGGGCTGCTTGTGTAAACGGAGCCTTTGGAATAGGGTGTCTGGTGTTCCTGATCCATATCTCAATTCCAAAATGATTCCTTTGTCTTCAAAGTGCAACTCAATCTCTGTCATATTTTAGTGTTATTCAACCTAACCTGAACCTTCCTTGTGGAGTTTCATTTGACATGATGTGGCTGGCCTAACCTCTGATCTGGGACCTGTGCCATACACTCAGTATATACTGCATAAGCATACCATGGCCTAACCTCTGATCTGGGACCTGTGCCATACACTCAGTATATACTGCATTAGCATACCATGGCCTAACCTCTGATCTGGGACCTGTGCCATACACTCAGTATATACTGCATAAGTATACCATGGCCTAACCTCTGATGTGGGACCTGTACCATACATTCAATATATACTGCATAAGCATACCATGGCCTAACCTCTGATCTGGGACCTGTGCCATACATTCAATATATACTGCATAAGCATACCATGGCCTAACCTCTGATCTGGGACCTGTGCCATACACTCAGTATATACTGCATTAGCATACCATGGCCTAACCTCTGATCTGGGACCTGTGCCATACACTCTTAGACCGCTGCGCCACTCAAGGAGCAGGTAGAGGTAGGTCTTGATGCCCTGTCTGTATACTGACCGTCTTCTGCAGTAGGTACAGTGCATCTGCCGTAGGTACAGTGCAGCATATCAGTGCAGCATATCAGTGCAGCGAGCTCCAGCAAGCCCAACACGGTAGCTTGCTGATGTCATCGTTCTGATGTCATCGTTCTGGTAGCTCTTCCCCGCTGCAGCCAAATGACCTAGTGGCCTCATGGATGGAATGTTATGAATATTTTTCATAGTTGAAAAAAACATTTATTATTAAAAAAAAAATGACGCTGAACATCTGGTGTTTCTATGTCAAACCGTTTTGTTATATTTCGGTCATCTGTGATGTATATAAAGTGTAATATTGGGATGCAAAATGACAATTACATGAAGTTGATGCTGAGAGTCAATATTTGCAGTGTTGACCCTTCTTTTTTCAAGACCTCTGCAATCCGCCCGGGCATGCTGTCAATTAACCTCTGGGCCACATCCTGACTGATGGCAGCCCATTCTTGCATAGTCAATGCTTGGAGTGTAATACATTTCAACTCTATATCTGACATGGTCCAGGTGTCTTCTTTTTTGTTAAGCCCAATAGCCATGTGTGTGAGGTGGATACTTTTGTTTCAAAGTAGATTTGTTTAAGACTAAAAATAAACACTCTGTGTGACCCTGATTTAGCCCACTGCAGGTTAAATAATATCATTTTCCTAGTTTATACCAAGGCTAACAATTCAACCAGATGAGAGTCGTGCAGTTTTGTAGATGCAAATGATTTGGGTATTTGCAATATAATTCTAGTCAGCAAAGCTATTTGCCAGCAAGCAGTGTCTTGTTGTCAATAGAGATGGGAATGTACTAAGCTCCAGAAACTCCTTCCAGACAGGTGTATGTGTGACGGGAATAGTTTCTGCCTAGCAGAATCTGTATTTTATATTTTGTTCAGTGTATTTGGCTACTGTCGGTCTATTCCTAGAAGTGTGTTCCTCTACTATGTCTGTGTTCCTGTATCCTCCACTATGTCTGTGTTCCTGTATCCTCCACTATGTCTGTGTCCCTGTATCCTCCACTATGTCTGTGTTCCTGTATCCTCCACTATGTCTGTGTTCCTGTATCCTCTACTATGTCTGTGTTCCTGTATCCTCCACTATGTCTGTGTCCCTGTATCCTCCACTATGTCTGTGTTCCTGTATCCTCCACTATGTCTGTGTTCCTGTATCCTCCACTATGTCTGTGTTCCTGTATCCTCCACTATGTCTGTGTCCCTGTATCCTCCACTATGTCTGTGTCCCTGTATCCTCCACTATGTCTGTGTTCCTGTATCCTCCACTATGTCTGTGTCCCTGTATCCTCCACTATGTCTGTGTTCCTGTATCCTCCACTATGTCTGTGTTCCTGTATCCTCCACTATGTCTGTGTCCCTGTATCCTCCACTATGTCTGTGTCCCTGTATCCTCCACTATGTCTGTGTCCCTGTATCCTCCACTATGTCTGTGTTCCTGTATCCTCCACTATGTCTGTGTCCCTGTATCCTCCACTATGTCTGTGTTCCTGTATCCTCCACTATGTCTGTGTTCCTGTATCCTCCACTATGTCTGTGTCCCTGTATCCTCCACTATGTCTGTGTTCCTGTATCCTCCACTATGTCTGTGTTCCTGTATCCTCTACTATGTCTGTGTTCCTGTATCCTCCACTATGTCTGTGTCCCTGTATCCTCCACTATGTCTGTGTTCCTGTATCCTCCACTATGTCTGTGTCCCTGTATCCTCCACTATGTCTGTGTCCCTGTATCCTCCACTATGTCTGTGTTCCTGTATCCTCCACTATGTCTGTGTTCCTGTATCCTCCACTATGTCTGTGTCCCTGTATCCTCCACTATGTCTGTGTTCCTGTATCCTCCACTATGTCTGTGTCCCTGTATCCTCCACTATGTCTGTGTTCCTGTATCCTCCACTATGTCTGTGTTCCTGTATCCTCCACTATGTCTGTGTTCCTGTATCCTCCACTATGTCTGTGTCCCTGTATCCTCCACTATGTCTGTGTCCCTGTATCCTCCACTATGTCTGTGTTCCTGTATCCTCCACTATGTCTGTGTCCCTGTATCCTCCACTATGTCTGTGTTCCTGTATCCTCCACTATGTCAGTTACAGTCTCCATCTGTCTCCATACCTATATATATCTCCATCTTCTCCTCTCTAAAAACCTAAACTCCCATTGATTTACTGGCCTATATTCACATGACCACCCTCCCCTCTCTCTCCCTCCTCCCCTCTCTCTCTCTCTCTCCCTCCTCTCTCTCTCCCTCCTCTCCCTCCTCTCTCTCTCCCTCCTCTCCCTCCTCTCTCTCTCTCTCCTCCCTCCTCTCTCTCTCTCTCTCTCTCTCTCTCCCTCCTCCCTCCCCTCTCTCTCCCTCTGTGCCTCTGCTCCTTCCATCAATGGTCCTCCTCCTCTCTATCCCTCTATTCCCTCCATAATTTCCTCTCTTTACTCTCATCTTACTCATGCTACCTTCCTATTTCCTTTTCACCTCTCTCTCTCTCTACTTTCTGCTAGAAAGCAAGAAGGCTAATAATAGTTTAGGGTGGAGGCTTAGTGAAGACATGAGCCACATGGAGGGGAGGGAAGTATGTGCATATTTCTTTATTTCAAATACCGTCCTGATATTACAGACACACAACCATGTGTGTGTGATGGTGGTGGTGAGGGTGGAGGTGGTGGTGGTGGTGGAAGTGATGGAGGTGGTGGTGATGGTGGTGGTGATGGTGGAGGTGATGGTGATGGTGGTGGTGATGCTGGTGGAGGTGGTGATGGTGGTGGAGGTGGTGGTGATGGTGGTGGAGGTGATGGTGATGGTGGAGGTGGTGGTGGTGATGGTGGTGGAGGTGATGGTGATGGTGGTGGTGGTGGTGATGTTGGTGGAGGTGGAGGTGGTGGAGGTGATGGTGGAGGGTGGTGATGGTGGAGGTGGTGGTGGTGATGTTGGTGGAGGTGGTGGAGGTGGAGGTGGTGGAGGTGATGGTGGAGGTGGTGGAGGTGGTGGAGGTGGTGGTGATGGTGGTGGAGGTGTAGGTGGAGGTGATGGTGGAGGAGGTGATGGTGGTGGTGATGGTGGTGGAGGTGGTGGAGGTGATGGAGGAGGTGGTGGAGGTGGTGGTGGAGGTGGTGGAGGTGATGGTGGAGGTGGTGGTGGTGGTGGTGATGGTGGAGGTGGTGGTGGTGGAGGTGATGGTGGAGGTGGTGGTGGTGGAGGTGATGGTGGAGGTGGTGGTGGAGGTGGTGATGGTGGTGGAGGTGGTGATGGTGGTGATGGAGGTTATGGAGGTGATGGTGGAGGAGATGGTGGAGGTGATGGTGGTGATGGAGGTGATGGTGGAGGTGGTGATAGTGGTGATGGTGGTGGTGGT